>JAAEAF010014410.1:0-192195 GCA_011037195.1 Triatoma infestans | reverse complement strand
AAACAGCAGTTATCTGTCTGTAGAAAAAGCGGCTTTTTGGACTTAGACTACAATATGTATGTATTGTTAAAAAATAATTATAGAAAGTTAATTAAGGAAAAAAAGAATAACTATGACAAGCTAATATTAGATGATTTTTCGAATACTAAAGATCCTAAGTCTTTTTGGTCAGTAGCTAGAAAATTTAAAACAAAAAGAAATAATTTTAATCAAGTTTCTCTCGAAGATTGGGAAAAATACTACTCTGATATTTATCAGCCATGCCCTAGAATTGATGGTTATTATTTCGGCGTTTCCTTACCTATTCTCGATGAGGCAATTGATTTTAATGAAATCATCCTAAGTTTATCAAAGTGTAAATTAAACTCTGCTCCTGGTCAGGATGGTTTTTCATCTGAGTTTCTGAAATTTCTTCCGCAAAACTGGTTACTTTACTTGCAGGTTCTATTTAATAATATTTTAGAAACTGAATGTACTCCTAAACTTTGGTCGAAAATTTCTCTTTGCATGCTGCACAAAAATGGCGACAGACATGATCCTGTTAATTATAGAGGGATAGCTCTGGCTAATTGTACTTTAAAAGTATTCACTCAAATCTTGTTAAATCGTTTGATCATTTGGGAATCGGAACTTAAAATTTTGCCGGATCTCAATCAGGGTTTCGGAGTGGTCGCGGCTGTCTTGATAATATTTTTACTCTGTCTTCTGTAATACATTTACACTTACGTTTGCCGAAAAGGGTTGTTTATGCTTGCTTTGTGGATTTAAACGGGCATTTGATTCTGTTAAACATCACCTTCTTTGGACTAAACTGTTTTTAATGGATTGAGCCCTAAAATTATCAGAATTTTAAAACATTTGTACGATAATGCTATTCTAAATGTAAGAGTAGGATCTAATTTATCCTCTGATATTTTAATGACAGAAGGGGTTTTACAGGGGGAAATTCTCTCCCCTTTCCTGTTCATCTTGTTTATATCAGATTTAGAAAAATTTTTTATGGAAAGGGAAGATATTTCTGGTCTGAATATAGATGGCATTAATGAATTATTGGTTCTCTTATATGCAGACGATCTGATTATTTTGTCTGACTCTTATGTTGATATGAAATGAAAGTTAAAGGCACTGGAGGAATATTGTCATCTTAATTCCCTAAAAGTAAATCCCGTTAAAACTAAAATTATTAAATTTCATAGAGGACGTACAACTCTTTTGGAAAAATTTTTCTATGAAAATAATGAAATCGAGGTAACAAACAAATTTGTGTATTTAGGCGTACAGTTTTCCTCTTCCTCTATGTTCCTCTCAGCTACTGAACATTCAATTTCGAGATTTAACATTGCTGCTGGCACCGTAAATAATATTTTGGCGAAGGTCAAGAGTAATTCATGGCCCAGTAATGTTGCACCATTTAATTCAATTGCCCGTTCCACATTGCTCTTTTCGGTACAAATTTGGGGATTAAGTTATTTAGACTGTCTAGAATATGCCCAAACAAATTTTTACAAACGCCTCTTTCATTTATTAAAATCCACTCCATACTATACAATATTATTAGAAACTGGTATACCACATATGGCCTCCACTGTTTTTAAGCTTGCTATAAAGTGGTTGTGTAAAATACTCGAAATGGACCGTTCCAGATTACCACGTATATGTTATGATAGGCTATTACTTCTCGATTCTTCACCATCTAATAATATTAAGTTTAACTGGGTAACTCAAATAAAGGAATTTTTTATAAGTGTTGGTTACAATAATCTATGGGAAAGGCAAGATCCTTGTGTAATTCGAAAAAATTTGAATATAATTTTGTCCACCTAGGAAGCAAATTTAAACAATTCTGATGTAGCCAGGCTGTACTCTAATTACAGTATTTATTATAAAAATATTCCCTTAAATACTTCGGCTGTTCAAAATTATTAACAATTTTCTCTACCATTCCATGTCAGTAGCATAATATTTCAACTCAGAACTTGCAGTAATTTTTCTATAAAAATTGTATATAAAGCAATAGCTTATTTAATAAAATCTAACCAGCTTTGCACTCTTTGTAATCTTTATGAAAATGAAGACTTATTTCATTTATTTATTGCTTGTCCGAGTTATGACTGTTTAAGAGTAAAATATTTACCTCAGTTATCTACTCTATCTACTATTAGCAAAGAAGATCAATTATTTAATTTACTGTCAGTTCAGTCGAAATTTGATTGTTTTAAGATATATAACTTTATTACAAATGTATTAATGTTGCGTTCATCTATAATTAATGAATAACATAAACTGTTAAGTAAGGTAAATGCCGCTTATAAACTAAACCTTAATGCTGTTACTATAAGCTATTTAAAAATGAAAGACTAACTGTTTTGCAATAGTTGTCAAGATGGACTAAATTTTTGCCGTTATTGCTTTTATTTTTTATTTTATTTTATTTTATTTTTTTTTTTTTATTATATTAAACATGTATTTACTTTTATTTTTTTAAACTTTGTAAGCAACTCCCTACAATAAGCTTGTAATGCTTTCAATGTAGGAAAAAAAAAAAAAAAACAAAAACAAAAAAAACATTTGATTTCTTTTTTTAACAACCATTGATAAGCGGCGCCGCTTAATCAACGCAAGGACCAGTTTATTAATACTACCCAGTAATACCAGAAGTGACAAACTTGGGTTTTCACAATTAAGAGCAACCGAATTGGCATGAATCGTATAGTCTGATTTATATCTGCACTACAACTTAATCCCACTGTTATTAGATAGCGACCCCCATTGGTGTTAGATAGCTTTATACGAAGTTTAAAGAAAATCTATGGAGAAGCAGTAGTTTCGGAAAGATCGCAAAAAATTGAAGAAAAAAAAAAAACATTCATTATTAGTTTTATCTAAACGAAATATTGAGTTTCAGCTTCTTAAGAAGATTTTTCGATTTTTGAAATTTTTGTTCACATACAAACACACATACAGACCAAAAACCAATTTGTTTTTTTCTTAGAAGACCTGAAAACATGGATTTTCAGTAAATCATCAATTTCAAAATTCTTACCAATACTCTATTTTGCACAACTGTAAGAGAAAGTAAAAGTAACAGATTGAAGGAAAATTTCGTCCATTAGAGTTGTGAAAAACCATAAGAAAAAGTCCTTGAATATTATGCTCCATTTTGAATAATAATAATAACTAATTTTTATGAAATATTTGTAATGGGAGCTGAATCATTGAAAATTCATAGGATCCGAAGAGCGGAGAAGCAGACATTTAAAGAATCAAAAGTCAATTACTCCCCACCTAGGCCAGGCTAGGAAGGGAGAGTTCGATTCATATAATATAGAGCGACAGCAGATCAGTTCAGGAGAGTTTTATGACAGTTTTACAACAGTACATCCAGCCAGCAACATATCTAATCTACCTTCTTATTACTCAGCCACTCTGTCTCTTTATATTTCTCTCTCTACCTAACATCTCATTTTACTGTAAAGTCCTTGCAGTTTGTGTGTTCTATATTCATTATACAGTGTTCAGCATATCATCTAGTTTATTTCTCTAAAATCGATTCTCTCTAATTCTCTCTCTCCTTCTTACATTCATTATACATTCAAAAGAAATAATAAGGCTTTTTAGTGAATGAATCAGAGCCTCGGTATTTTTTACCTTATAACTGATCATTTTATAAAGAGTATCACACATAATGGGTTTCTTTTGGCTATGAATGATGTATGAGTTTTATTGATGAATGTTTACTGTATGCCACATTCAGGAAATCAATAATCTGGATTTATGATTATAATGATGTGAATATTTTTTTGCTTTTAGTTTTTATAAGGTTTCTGATATACTAAAAGTGAGATATAAAATATATCTAATCTATACAAGATGTTCCCTCTAAACTTTCGAATATCCATTGACGTAAAATCCCTACATACTGCAAACATATCGTCTACACGCATAAAACAAAAGTATTGGACTTCTGTCCAGTGGTACCAAATAAATAAACATACCCAAATCCTATAAAAAATGTTTTTTTAGAAATCATTGAAACCATAATATTATTCAGAATACGATAGCTATGATCAAGAAATATACAAAACAAAATAGTAGGCCTCCCAATTGGATCAACTGCAGCAACAGTTTTAGCCAGGATAGCCCTATAACACGGAGGTACCGGGTTCGAGTCCAATGCTACCCTTAGATTTTTTCTTCTTAGCTGCTTCTACAGCTCACAGTACGATGATGGACAGTGTCGTCTGAGCGAGAAAACACTGTCAGGAGATCGGCAGTGCACTGAGATGGCTCCGGGAGCTAATGACCATAGATGTTGACGCGCCTTAAATATAAGAAATAATAATAGCCCTATTTACAACTTCTAATAAGATAGCATATCAAAACTTCCATACAAATTATCATTCATAAAGATCTATGTTGGTGACACAATAGCAATAATTTCAGAATACATGATCCAAACAACTTTAAATCATTCCAAAAGTTATACGCTATGTAGATAGCGCTGAAGAATTCTCAGATCTGCCATTTCGAGCTAACTTTAGCCTTATAGTAATTAAAAAATTCTCTCTTCCAAAAAAAATTTAAATATAAGGAAGGGAATAGCGTACTGGACTCCTGGAGGTTCGAGTCCAGGATAATCATATGATTGGGAAAATCATAGGCCAGTCTAAGAGCGTTAGCATATACCAGAAGGATCAATAATGGCTATTTGCGAACAGTTGAATTAACAACATTCGCTTCCAGCTGCTATTAACGCAATTCACGCATCAAGTTGCACGCATACAATTATGTGTAAAATGATAATTAAGAAAACATTAAAACTGTTTTTGGAACTGCAAACGTAAAAGATGTCGCCTATTCTTGAATGAAGCACATTGATAGAAGTGTTCTCTCATATTATCTCCTCATGTCTGTATTTTATAACTAAAAAAATATCTAGTGTGAAACACTCACACAACTTTCTCAAAATTATAATTGACAAATTTTATAGTTAGCGTACTAAATTTAATGAAATTCGTCGAAAACTAAAAAAACTCTGTTCAGTTAAAGCGCACTTCCGGTTTACTAATTTTCTTAAATAAATAGATTTTGGCCATCTATTTATTTCTAATTAATTTTGTTTGGATGATATAAATTGTGTAAATCAACTTAACTATGATAGCACTTTAGAGAAAAACATGACCCCGACCCCTTCCCCTAAAAGTGCCCTTAAATGAATTTTCCCAGAGAAATGTTTTAAGTAAAAGTTGTAGATCTTTATATGTGTAGTTAATGTTCCAAGTTTAAAAAAAATCGTCGGAGCCATTATTGAGAAAATCGTGAAAAAGTGAAGAAAAAAAATCATTTAGTAAAAGTGGTAATGTAAACGCACTGCCGGCCGGTCGTCCGATTTTTTTTCCAACTAGGAATTTCAACAACATATTTAATTCTAATTAACATTATTTAGATGTCCGAGTTGTCTAATAAACTGAAGAAATAGCACCTTGGAAGAAGCCGTAACACTAACCCTCCACCAAAAGTATCCTTAAATGAATTTTTCGAGAGAAATGTTTCAAATAAAAGTTGTAGCTCTTTGTATGTGTAGTTTGAAGGAAATCATAAAAAAAAAAAAAAACCTAGTAGAGTGGTACTTCCGGTTTAGGAATTTTGACAGAGAACGTACTGTCAGATCTCATGGTGATACCTAAACAGAATATCAAGTTTCAACTTTCTACGGTTTTTCATTTTTGAGCTATGCTGTTCTCACATACACAGACATTTGCTAAAAAAACACTTTTTTGAACTCAGGAGACCTCAAAACGGATATTTCCGGTGAAAACTCGATATCGAAAATTTGACACGATTGCAATAATTCCTCTTACTAGGAGAAGTAAGATAAAGTAAAAAACTTAAATGATCAACTATTCTAAAATTTCATTGAGTACTTTTCATTTTTATCCTTTTTGAGTTTTTTAATCCAATGTAAACACGGTATTTCTACATCAAGTTTCCAATTTAAAAGTTATCAATCAATAAACCTTCAAGCTTTGCACACACAAAAAAAAAAATTCATTTAAAGGGGTAAATTTAATTTGTCATAGAATGAATTAATCAACAGACCTAAATTAAAAAGCAACTGGTAAATACAAACACCACATAACCCTGAAAATGCCGTTAAATATTGGAATTTTTTTTTTTTTTTTTTAGTCAGATAATAACTGCTTTACCTTTTACACAGGTAAATCATAATTTACAATAAATCTTTCAATTGATAACCGGGTTAAAAGTGAAGCGTTGATTTATTCCCCCTCTATATTTTTTTCCTTTTGAGTGCTAAATAATATTTGATAAAACTGTTTTATGTTGTTAAGAAGGTTATTGCTATATTTTTTTTGTAACTTTAATCAATTTCAACCATCGTTTTTTCCTTACGTTTCCTGTTAGAGTATTCCGGATATACGAACATTTTAAATGATAAGTTTCATGAAATTCATTACATAAAATTCCTTTTTCTATATAACAGGTTTAAAAAAAACCAAATAGTTTTTGTGAGAAATGAATCAAAACTAGGATACTCCGGGGAAGGTGTCTCCCGGCTAAAGATTTATAAAATGTATAAGTCAAGGATACTTGGAGTTTCTTCTCTTCCTGAAAGAATACAATTAAGAGTCCTGGTAGTTGTATAAACTGGACACATTCGTTTGCTAGTCATTTACCCAAAATAGGCAGGATATCTAGTCCTTTTTGTCAGAATTGTGATGATTGCTGGGGAAGGCTTCTAAGAAGTGGCTTGAGCAATTATGTGGTGGCCAAGGGTACTACAGATATGGAGAAAGGTCAAGACATTGCGATAAGTACAACGCATGGTTTGTTTCACCATAAAAGAAGTGATGGGTACAACACATACCCTCCTCTAACTGTCGACTGTAAGAGTAGCAATGAAAGGTAACGATAAGATGCAAAGGAGAACTTTCAGTGGAAGTCATACCAAGATTGAGGGCAAAAAAGAGGCATGCAAACCAACTTGTTCTCTCCAAAATTGATGAGACGAAGAAGAAGTGGAATTTGAGGTAATGGGATTAGTATTAGCAGTGTGGGGGAGGAGTTTGGCTTTAGTGGTTGAACAAAGGAAGATCCTGTGGCTTTAAGGGGTACGGACACTGCTTTCCAGGCTGAGATCACTTGCGTCATTGAATGCAGCTGCATAGTGGAAGAAGTGGCAGGGACAAGTTAAAGAGGTAAGGATAGTTTTAAGCTGCACTAAAAACCAGCCGTGCTGGAACTCTAAATTATTGGATGAATGTAGGAGAAAAATTAATGGCCTCGCTCTTCAGTAGGATGGAGCTCTTCTGGGCACCCGGACTCGCGGGTATAAAAGGCAATGAAAGGTCGGACGAGTTGGCTAAGGTGAGATTGTTGTGGTTAGTCCCGCAGAGATGGAAAGCATTAGAGATATTTTCCGTGATAGCCTGCTTCTTTTTGGTGCTCATCGACCAGTTTCCGGCGTTCGCCCATCATCAGGATGCTTTTCATCAGTGTGGTAACACCGGCCGATGACCACAAAAAAAAAAACAGGCTATCACGGAAAGTATCTCTAAGGTGAGATTATCATTTTATGGCCCACAGCTAGCAATGTTCATCACTAAGCAATTTTGCGATAGAAAAGTTAAACAATGGAGGTAAAGAGAATTGAAGATATGCTTGAGAGGAGCACGGAAGGTGTGTCTAGGCTAAAGATTTATAAAAGGGTTAAGAAAGGGATGCTCTTCCTGAACAGTATACAATTTTGAGTTTTGGTAGATGTATAAACTGAACACATTAGTAGGCTAGTCATTTACCCAAAATAGGCAGGATATCTAGTCTTTTGAGTCAGAATTATGATGATTGTTGGGGAAGGCTTCAAAAAAGTGGCCTGGGGGGGGGGGGAGCCATATTGGCTTCGGGCACCCAAAAGTAATAAACTAATATAAAAAGACATTCTACTTTATAACACACAGCGGTCCTCACGTGTTAGTCTAGTTGGCTATCGCAATCGCCTTTAATGTAAAAATTCTGAGTTCAATTCCAGTACGGCAAACATATTGCTAACACGACATTATGAAAAAATATAGTGGAACTACAGCTGGTATCGAACTTTGTTAACGAAGACAATATCTAAACGGCAGTGAAA
This sequence comes from Triatoma infestans, assembly GCA_011037195.1. NCBI lineage: Eukaryota > Metazoa > Arthropoda > Insecta > Hemiptera > Reduviidae > Triatoma > Triatoma infestans. The sequence goes on along the minus strand of JAAEAF010014410.1, from coordinate 184,046 downwards.
AATGCATTGCACTTTCTACACGCCCCCTCCAAAAAGAAAAAAGTCACTATCTGGCAAGTCTTGGTTAGGTGGTGCTGTAAAAAGTTAGCTCGGCTTATATGTGAAGAACTTTCAAGTCCAAATATTAGCACCGTTTTTTTTCTTGGAAACGAAAAAAAAATAGGCGAAGAACATGCAGATTATCAGGAAAATTCATCATGAACTGAATGATATTGTTTTTATGGTTAAAAAAACTAAATCAGTTCGATACAATACTTTTAGACAATTATTAATAAGTAGCTATTTAAAACTGAATTAACTAAATACACGCAATCAAATATTCATCTCAATTAAAAATTAAATTAAAAGAAGTAATGGATAGCCAGATATGTTGTACAGAGAATGGATCAACAAACTAGATTACCGGAAATGATAATAAGTAATATGATAGTAGTTTATCGTTAAAGTTAATTCTGCTTATATATGTAATATGTAAATAAGTTATGAGAGATTTCGCACGCAACTTCTCCCATTACAATGACATGCAGATTTCTATAGTCTTTTGGGAGTTCACATTTCCTTTCATGATAAATAACACTAGGGATTTGTTCAAAAACAATTTTACAACTAGTTGTATTATATCCTAAAGCATAAATAGTATAGGAGAAACTAGCATAAAGGAAAACAATAAACATTTTATAAAACAATGTGAATTGAAAACCTAGTTGAAACCTCACACTAAACACAATTTATGGAAAAATTTTATGGAAAATTTCTCCAAATCTTATGGAAAAATTCTGTCTAAAAACGAATTTTGAAGAGGATTTTCTTATGCTCAATGTTTGTTAGTTGGAGTTTTTACTTCTTAAAAAAAAAAAAAAAAAAAAAAAAAACCGGGCACAACAGTCTATAAAGGACCAAGGCTTGCCAGACAGCGATATATTGGGGGTCGGGTGGTAAATACGCCGCAGTTCCCTCGCCGTTTAGTTCTGACCTTCGCTACCTAGGGCGCTACTAACTGTAGCTTCCCATTTTTTCTCACGATGCTTGGTCAACATCGACTTTGCCCTCACGGGAAGCGAACCATGAATTATCGCACGAAAGACGAGTGCGCTAGCCACTACACCAACGCTTTTTTTTAGAGCCTTACAAATCAATTCATAATAAATGTAACAATTTTAAACATCTGGTGTGAAATACTTACACGACATTTTTCTTATTTCAATTTACAGTTATTATTTCATAAACTTCCATCAAATTTGGAACTTTTACTAAATTTAATTTGCTTCAATACTACATGTATAGCTGAGAGCACCTAAACTAATGACCCTTAAGGGAAGCGAGACTTTCCAGTTCCCCTGAAACCCCACTAAACTCTACTTACACAGAAAAATGTTTCAAACAAAAGGTCTCTATATATGTGTAGTTAGTAAATCAGGTTCAAAAAAAAAACTCGTTATTATCTTTATCAAGAAAAATCGCAGAAATTAAAAATAAAAAACCGTTCAGTAAAATGCCCGCTTAATCCATTTTCTTCAAATTTGGATTTTTTTAGCAACACACTTAATTCAAATTAAGGGAAGGGATTCGCTCAGTGGTTAACTGTTAGACTCCCACACGGAGGTCCCGGGTACGAGTCCAGTGCCTACCGCTTAGATAATTTTTTCTTCCTAGGAGCCTCTACTACTAATCGTGATGGACAGGGTTGTCCGTAGCGAGAGGACACTGTCCGAGGGCCAGGAGTGCTCTGAAAAGTCTCCGGGCGCCAATGACCATAGATGTTGGCGCGCCTTAAATTAAAATAATAATAATAATTCAAATTAATAATATCTAGATAATTGAATCGTACAATATAAGGGATTGCCCTAAGTGGAAAGCATAAAATGCACTCATCCTCCAAATCCCCCCCCAAATGAGTTTTTCCAGTAAATGCTTCAAACAAAAGTGATAATAGTTGTAGATCTTGTAAAAGTTGCGATAGGATCAAGCCTCGGTGTATTATTTCTGGAAGAGGTGGGCTGAGATATTTTGAGCATCTGATGAAGATGGTTATTGGGAGAATGGCCAGAAGATGCTAAGAAGCAAGGAAGCAGGGTATGTGAGATTGAAGGAAGCCCAAGGAACCATATGGGAAGACACCAATCAACATGATTTTATAAAAAAAAAAGGAAATTGGAATGTAGCTCTCTAAATGTAATTAATAATAAACCAAGTTTAAGAGAAAATCGTTTGAGACATTTTCGAGAAAATGAAAAAAAAAAAAAGTAAAACATTCATGTCAATGTAAACAATAGTTATGTTCGGCCGTTGTTAATTAAAGAAGCAAACAATTGGTCGGCTGGGGCCAAAGAAGAAACCTTTTATTTTTAAACAAGTTTATTTTACGTTTCGGACACCTTTGGTGTCCTTCCTCAGGAACTCTTAAGGAAGAATGGTGAGTTCACATTCTCTCTACATTCTTCACCAACTCCCCCCCCCATTCTTCCTTAACAGTTCCTGAAGAAGGACACCAAAGGTGTCCGAAACGTCGAATAAACTTTTTTAAAAATAAAAAGTTTCTACAGAGATATTTTCCGTGATAGCCTGCTTCTTTATGTGGTCATCGACCGGTTTCGGGCGTTCGCCCATCTTCAGGATGCGTTTGTCAAACAGTGTGATAACACAAAGTTGCACAGAGCAGTGTGATAACACAGATAACAGTGTGATAACACAGATTCGCTCTATGCAACTCTGTGTTAACACACTGTTTGACAAACGCATCCTGAAGATGGGCGAACACCTGAAACCGGTCGATGACCACAAAAAGAAGCAGGCTATCACGGAAAATATCTCTGATGCTTTCCAGCTCTGCGGAACCAATCACAACAAAAAGTTTCTTTTTTGGCCTCAGCCAACTCTAATTGTTTGCTTGTTTAAAACATTGATACAAGTACAGTATTTCTGGTTGATCGATTTTTGACAAAAGCCTTTTTTCGTGGGTTCCCCTGATAGAATTTTAAGGAAATAAGTAGGAAATGTTTGTGATTTTTTTCCGTTTTTGAGTTACGGTTGAATCACAGTATGCCCTATTGTCACCAGCCGTAAGAGAAAGTACAAATTGAAGCGATTTTTTGGGGAGAAAATAATGAAAATATATGAATATAGCTTCCATGACGACATTCTCTTCACATATCCCTGATCCTGTACATCATTTCAAACTCAACTTTATTCACAAGATCTTTGATTAAAAACTAGCGATCAATCCCTAATAAATGCAAATACATTGTCTTTATTCTTAAACGACAAAAATCTTGCTCCTGTTCTTTTAAACAGTATACCAGTTTCCCTAGCAGACTTGTGCAATACCATCAACGATATCCAGGCAAAAAGCTTATCTGGAGTCTGAACATAATAAATATAAAAGAGGTAAATGTAGTAGAAGAAGCAAATGGAAAAATAGAAATAAATGGAAATATATTCTATATTTTAAAAGGAAATTGGTTCGTTGGCTGGTAGAAGGGTAAAATAATTAGATACAAGACACCGTTACAAAAGAGGTCGGAGAACTCGGCCACTCTGTGTCTTTTAACCACTTCTAGAAATCATATATAAAGGACAAGTTTTAACTACCAAGATGAGCATTATTTCATCAGTCTATTCCAAAGCATTCAACGAATATCATTCCATCATTCTTCTTACAGTCAATGTGCCAAAAAGTGTTGAGTTTAACATTTGTGATTTAAATCAATCTAGCTACTGGAATCATTCAGTGCAAGAGTTCTTGCATATTTATAAGTTTATTTCATTTATTACAATTAACTTGGAATTGTTATTCACATTATTCAATAATTCAAATATTATCAAATTATATATTGTAAGTAGCGGTGACTTCTTCATTATATCTTCATTAAACATGTCTCTCTTTAAAACATATTCACATGTAAGCCCTTTCAATAACGCTCGTGCTGCATCACATACACAACTACACATTTAACCAAACACATTTTTACACAGGTGAACTTCTAGCCAAATTATTTTTTTACATAAGCTCTTTATTAACTTACCACCACATCATTGAGGCTGTATCTAACCACTTCTTGCGCAAATATGTACTTCAAACTGCATGGGGTTTCGGTCAAACTTGAAAAAATATTCAAATCAACACTATCCAAGATCCATTATCGTATTGTTCGTTATGGAATTATGGTACCTTAATGAATGTCAAGTTGGCGGCGCTTCCTACCGAATTATGCAACCATCGTAATAATTTCGCTTGCAGTAGTCAAATTGTAAAAACCTATGAGGCAGATAGTTTTTTTTTTTCAATTTCATTTATTTATTTTTAACTATAATTTTGAGATCCTTTATGTGTTCATTGTAAAGTTAATTTCATTTAATATTAATTATCTCTCTCATATGGTGCATAATATAATTTGAGAGCTCTTTGTATTAGGTACATTAGCGGTGTTAGGTTTTTTTTTTCTCTTTCCCGAAGTATATTAAAGATAACGTATAGCATTTTTACACAGGTGAACTTGACAAAGAGCCTTATTTATTTTTTTAGTTAAGAGCGCAAGTTTTTTTTAAAAAAATACACCCAGATTTGCAAATTTAAGATAATTTAGTGCCATAAATTTTCCTTTATTGTGGAAATATAACTTTGTATATATCATTAAAGCATTAGCAATGCTGCTCCGGCATTTCATTAAACATTAAAAAAAAACAACAACATTTCCTGTGAAATATAAATTTTATGCATACTCGGAACTGTGAAATTAAATACAAAATCCGCGTGTTTAAATTTACTCACCCTCTGGTTTAATGTAATTAACTTTTATTCTAAAAATTATTTTAATAAAACTTAGAGATGTACAAGTAGCATATTAAGGGAGAAATTGCCTCTGCTTTGCATGATTTTTTTTTTTTTTTTTAATTTAAGGCGCATCAACATCTATAGTCATTGGCGCCCGGAGCCTTCTCAGTGCACTGCCGGCCTCCGGAGGCAATGTTCTCACGTTACAGACGACAACACTGTCCATCACCGGACAGTGAGCTGTGGAGGCTCCTAGTAAGAAAAATAATCTAAGGGTAGCAGCACAGCTGGACTCAAACCCGGGTCCTCCGCGTAGGAGTCCAGTACGCTAACCACTTATCTATTCCCTTCCCTACTACGCACGATTACTACTGATTTCGTTTTGTTTCATTCATAAATTAATCATTCGATTATTCATTAATTATATTCTGTCTGTTCAATTATAGGATCACAATGCTCAACCGCCATTAACTCCTTCACTTTCGTGTTTCGCATTATCCTTGGCCTACCTCTTCTTCTCCTCCCCTAAGATCTATACCATGCAAAAGCCCTTATAGGCCTATCATCCCTCCCAAATACCCTGCATACGATCATAAAAACACAAAACATTTCCCCGATCCTCCTCATTAAAAACTAGCTTCTTTCCAAACTATCTCATTACTTCTCCTTTGAATATAGCTTCCTTCTTCTTAAAAAAATCCATTTCTATTCGATTTCAACTTTCTTGATGCTTCCTTTGTAAGTGACCAAGCTTCGCATGAATACAGAAATATCTATCTAAAATCGTGGAGTAAATAAACTTTTTTTCTTTGTACCGATAAGATTGGATTCCAATATATTCTATTTACGCAGTAAGCGGACAGCATTGTTTCCATTCTGAACTGTTTTCTCTAATATCATATTCACATGTTCCTTTTTCAATAAAATATAGAATCCAGATATTTCAATTCAACTACCCTCTGGATGGTTTGTGTTTCACTTCTGGCATAAATCTTCACGAATTTTTGGTAGCGTCCAACAACTACCTATTTCGTCTTTTTTAAATGTATTTCTAAAACCCAACTATTCATATATTTTCTTAAATTTGCAAAAAGAAATGTCTACCTAATCCTAAGCCACCAGCATCCGTGAATACAGTGTTGTGTTTCCAAACCAACCCATTTCACACAATTGTTGCGGTACACTGATTGGCAACTCTTTTACTAAAAAGAATGAAACAATGTTGGAGAAGGAACCTTATTTAAACCCCAATGATGTCTGAAACTGATCAGAGATCCTGTTTCTTTGTTCTACGCATATAAGGTCATCTTTTTATAGGAGTCGGATCATACCAATTAACGGAGGTTGCAATCTTTACTTCTCCCAGCTCCTTCATAACAATTTTGTACCTCAGGGTTTGGTGAGGTTAACGGATATTTAATGGTACCGCAAAGATAATGCAACCACAGCAGAGAGAAGAGAGGCGCTCTCTAATTAACAGAGACTACACTCTGACTTAGGCAGGCTAGAGTGGGAGAACCTTTGTATGTAAGCCAGTGGGAATCTATCTAGAGGATATCTATCAGATACAACCATACAACAGTACATCGCATCGTATCATATCTTTACTTTCACCATTCATTCTATCATTTTCATTATAAAGTCCAGTGCAGTTTCTAGTAAACTTAGCTTCATTATATTAGTGTCTTCATATCTCGTTCATTCAATCAAACCTAATTTCTCTCCTCAACAACTCCATTATAGATACCATAAGATTTCTCTACCTCTAACAGCCATTTTTTTTTTCAGTAACTACTTTAAGATAATTATATTATTCATACAGAATATTAGAATTAAAGATGCACTGTTAGTTTATAAAAAAGAATTTATTGTATATTTTTATTTATAAAAAATTGTATGAAACTTCTCATCTTAGTATAATTAGTATACCTGTTTACTTGATCACCATAGTTGTAAACTCTGTATCACTTTAGTAAATCGGGCCCTTTGTAACAGCATGAATATTCAAGCGTTTAGCAGTTCCCCACATAGTACCTGTATGCATGGACAGAGCTCTTGTTCCCCCGCATATCGATGATCCAACATTAAGCTCAAGTAATTGCGTAAATGTTGTAACTTAGATGATGTAATATCTAGTTACTGTTTGGCTTTTAACTACTCTTGTTTATATACTGATATTATTTAGCATACTTCGTTAATACCTATTACAATGTGAATTCCTTTGGATATGAGCTAGCTGTAAAACAAACGTTCCGATTAAATATTGATTGAAGTGAACAACTATTTTTTGGGAAAAATACTTGAGTTTCATCAGAAGTTCAGTGTATGTATCAGTAATTTATATTTATTTTCTCTAATAGCTCTAGTAATAAGCGATCGCATGAAAAATAATAAAATTTAGTATTCATCTTTGAATGTTTTTAGTAAAAGGTCTCTAAAGATGATCTATGTGAGTGTATATGAATATGAACACCTATCTCTCAATAACGAAACAATTTGCAGGAGCTGAAAACTGATATTTCGTTGACGTACTCCGCTCAGACAGCAGACTCTGTTTCATTCAAATTCTGTCAACTGGTACAGTGTGACTTTAATGAATAGCTTTTTCATGATTTTGGCGAAAATGGCTCTAATGATTTTCTTTAAATGTATTTACTATTTTCAATTAGTAATGTCTATCACTTTTTTTTGCAAGGAAAACTTATTTTTGCAGAGACTCTGGGAGGAGTTACATCGTTAAGTTTTCCTCGAAATTATCACTTCAGTAAATGTATTTGTATTTAGATGTAACTTTGAAGAAATTTTATGGTCTGAAGATACGAGTAGATTGGTGCTGCTATACAATGTATTCATTCATGCTTAGATACTCTCTAACCCCCACCATCTATCTATGTTAATAAAATTCCCGGAGCGAAATTAAAGAAATCAAAAACATTTAGTAAAATTCGAAGATTTTCGAAAAGAATAAAATTCAATAATCAGAATTTTATTAATTGCAATAATAATAGAATGTTATGTCAATATATAAAAATTGATTTTAATTTTTTCTTTACTTTCTCTTACTAATAATACTAAGAGGAAGTATTGCGATGGTGCCAGATTTCCCGAAATTGAGTTTTCACCGGAAATATAGGTTTTAAGGTCCCCTAGGCTCAAAAAGGGTGGTTTTTAGAAAATGATCTGTATGTGTGGCTGAGTGAGAACAGAATATGTTGAAAATCACTTGGTATTCCGTTTAGGTACTATTATCGCATTAAACACGACGATTTTGGACAAAATCCATCAACCGGAAGTGCCCCTTTTTTGTTTGTTTTTGATTGGGGGCCAATGCACTGCGACCTTTCGATCTATTGTGCTATACCCCCTGGGTGCCGCAGGTTATTGCCCACAGCCCCCGAACAGATGTCCTTTGAACATCCGTTCTACAAAACCTTCATCAGGTTGAGATTCCTGAGGAATCTCAATACCCTGACAGGCTCTAGAGAGGGTATATTCCCCATCTCCACCTGGTAGCTACGCAGGTTCTTGAATCTTCTCTGAGTGGCAGCCACGTAGTCTTTTACGAGATGTAATGGAGTTTCCTCCAACTCTCCATGGAATTCTCTCATGTGGCCGGCTCCACTTACAATTGTTTGTATAAAAATATTTACTTTGATAACTGTGTACAGCCGTACTTAAATTGGAACGTTCCGTTTGAAAGAAAAAGATTGATCAGTCAGTTGAGTAGTAAGATTGTCATCTTGTATTCAAACTGGACCACATACAGGTTAGACACCGACGCACGGTGTCCAAAGTGTAATCACGAGGAAACGGAGACGCTCGAACATGTGTTTTTTGAGTGCCCATATTACACCACTCCAAGAGATAGATACCTGAATTGTATAACCGACAATAATATTACTTTAATATTAAACCCACAGAATGTTGATTACCTGAATAAACTATTTTACTTTATTAAATGTTTTATTACACTTAGATTTATTTCCGATAATTTGGAGTAGTTACACTTTTCTGTCTGTTAAGCACGATTGTAATACTTAAGTTAAGTTAAGCCACATATTGAATTTTATTTTATTTTTAATATTAGTCTCCCAGGTGTTCTTTTATTTTGTTTTTTGTTTAGTTTAATTCCAGTTTTCTTTATTTCACTTATTTGTTAGTTAGTTTAAAATAGGTACATACCTCTGTTTGTGACTTTAGTAATGTACCTTAATTATATTTGTATTATTATTATTACTATGGCAAACCAACTCTACTGTAATTTTACTTCTGTAAATAAACAGCATAAAAAAAAAAAAAAAACAAACGACCCACGGAATTTGCATGAGCTGTCACTTCCAAACCAGCTTCACCAGGTGTCCTCTAAGTCGGCAATGCCCCATGAGGAAACCCGCGGAGCTTGTTCTTACTCAATCCGATGCAGGCCACCGATCTCCATTGGTTGCAGATCTTGGCCTGCCGCAAACCGGGGAGGAAGTACCAGAGTTGACATCTCCTCGTCATCTCCTCCTCCTTCCTAAATTCCTCCAAAAGAAACTGGTCGCTGACCACACAAAAAGTTTCCGGCCCTAGAAGCGGGGTCGTAGCGCCTATCTTCGCCAGGGTGTCGGCCATCTCATTCCCATCAATGCCAACATGCCCCGGCACCCACCAAAGGGGTAACTTTATTCCTCCTGCCTAGGTTATTAAGTTTACCTAGGCATTATTCCCAGACTATTTTAGAGCTGATAACTGATACACTCTGATAAATGATCTGTATGTGTGGTTGTGTGAGAACAGAATATCTCAAAAAAAAAACAAAAGTTACAGGAAGCTAAAACTTGGTATTCCGTTTAGGTACTATTATCATATTAGACACGAAAATTTCCTCGGACAAAATCCATCAACCGGAAGTGCCCCTTTACTGAATGTTTTTATTTTTCAGTTTTTTTGTGATTTTCTCGAAAATGGCTCCAAACGATTTATTTATACTTGGTTTATCAATTAGACATACAAAGAGCTACAACTTCTATTTCTAACATTTCTGCGGGAAAATTCATTTAAGGGCGCTTTTGATGGAGGGGTGTGATTATGGTTCCTTCTAAATGCTATTTTAGTTATTACACAATTCAATCATTTAAATAATAATAATAATAATTAGAATTAAATATGTTGTCGAAATACAGAGTTTGAAGAAAATCGGATGACCGGAAGTGAGGCTTTACAGAATAGGTTTTTCAGTTTTTCGTGATTTTCTCCGTAAAAATGCCGACGGATTTTCAAACACTAATAAGAATTGTAAGTGTGAAGAAAATTTTGCCATTTCGCAGTAAGAGAAAGTCCGTATGAGTGTTCCGCACCAGATTTTTTTTTTTAAATATAAGATTATTTGTACTTTCTCTACCTACTGTAAAAGAAAGTATAGTATGTCAAATTTTCGAAACATGTATTCATCGGAAACACTGTTTTGAGGTTTCCAAAATACAAAAAAAACGTTTTTTTGCAAGTGTTCTGTCTGTATCCTCCTTTGAGTGAATATATAGAAACATCATCTCATCCGATACCAAGATTTCGGACAAAATCCATCAACCGGAAATGCGATTTTCTCAAAAATTAAATTTTTCCTCAAACCAACAATTTTTTTTTGAAACTTTGGATAGAAGTCTTATCTATTTTTGGAGATGTGTGTGCGAGTTGCATTTAGCTTATTATCCTTCAAATTTTTAAAAAAGTTACGCCGGAAATGTAGGTTTTGAAAAACATCTGGTGCGTAATATTGTTAATACATTCGCTTGCTATAATTATTACTAATTCTAATTAACAAATACTCTTCAAACTTGGAAGTATTACTAAATGTGTGTGAATAACTGTAAAGGTGACCTATAAAATAAATACACCTAAAATAGAAGGTGCTACAGAGCACTGGCAATATCACGGGGCACTTTCACCACCCAAAGAGGTAAATATTGTCCATGAACTTCTAAAAAGTCAAGATTAATGGGGATTTCCGCAGCCAGTAATCCTACGTACATCTCGTATAGTTTTCCTTATCAATCTTCTTCGTTTCTTTTGAACATTAATCGGATTAATGTCCTTTTGTCAGGATGTTTTGGAACTATTTTGTTCTTATTATAAATTGTACACTCTGTTCAAAATGGGTTAGGTTCGTTTCATTCAATATGGTACCTCAAACTTCGATATGGATGAAGGAATTGTTTTCTGTCAGAATATCATGAAGGATTAGGGATATTTGATTAACAAATATCAAGTTTGGGCAAAGTTACATGTAGCTGTAAAATAACAACCTTGAGCATTTGAGAATTAAGTCAGCAATCGACGAATTGCCGATTAAAAAATAACAGTTACAATAATTAAAATGAAACAAAAAGTTATTGGACAAATTACGTTTTTATTATGATCGAAATGAGCAAACTTTGCTCGTACCCCGTATAACTGGTAGCTGGAAAGATGGATGAAATGGTGAAAATGAAGATACAAACTCCCTACTCGCAATTAAACACAATTTATTTTTTCCAATATTAAGTGTGGAGAGAAGAGAATATTAGAGAGCAGAGTAACTGGGCAAAGAATGATGATGATGGTGGTGGCGATGAATGTAGAATGACGTATAATGGCTGAAGTGAATCGCTTGAAAAGCTATATTTAAAACTCTTAGATATTCTATCGGTGGATTAGCTAGGGTGCTGAGCTTGATGAACCTTTCGAAATTGATCTGATTGAAGTCTTTAAAGTTCATTTGGCGACTGATACTTTCTCAAGTATCTATCTGACGATAAACTTTTAAGCCTGCAGATGGTGTTGATTCACTTTCTACCATTGACAGAAACAGTTATTAGATGAGAGATTCGCTGTCGAAACTGAAGCCCGTTCACCAACACATTGTAGTGGACATGACAAGGAAGACAATGCGTAGTTGACATGTGCTGGGAGGTTCAAAGTGGCAACTCGCTGCGGCTGTTAATGGAACTATTGAGTTCACCTTATGTGTGGCGAATCATGGAGATTGGCTTGAGAGGAGAAAGCTGAGGATACCAATGCATATTTTTTTTTTTTTTTTTAATTTAAGTCGCGTCAACATCTTTGGTTACTTGCGCCCGGAACCTTCTCAGTGCACTGCCGGCCTCCGGAGACAGTGTTCTCTCGTTACAGACATCACCGGACACTGAGTTATTATAGAGGCTCCTAGGAAGAAAAAAATCTAACGATAGCACAGCTGGACTCGAACCCGGGTCTCCGCATGGGAGTCCAGTACGCTAACCACTTAGCTATATCCTTCTCTACCAATGATTATTAAAATCTATCTCATCTAGAAATTTACTATCCTTGAATTCTACTAATCAACAATCTTACAATGTAATCACAATGAAAATCTCGAATATTTTCTAATATAACTTCTTCATAAGTTTCGATAGATCTGCCCTTATAAAATTAGGTAAAAACTGCTGGATTTCAGATTGCCCTAGGAAACTGTTATTACAAAAAGTAATACCTACAAGTGAATTTATTATATCCTTTCACAAAAATATTAATACGAAAGTGTCATATTATTTTTAATAGAAATCTCGACAGGGATATTTTATGCTCGAGATGTTTTTCATAGTTTATCATCTAGCGAGGATGGGTAAAATCATATCTATAAATTCTCTGTTGCCTTAAAAATGGCTCCTAAAAAGTAACCACGAAAAAAATTATATTTGTGTTCTGAACATTATCGTATGAACTTAGTTGTTGTCGGAGCAAGTTTTTAACTTTTATAATAAAATAAATTTTTAAGAATTTGTTGGTACGCGACCTTCACAATCATATACATTTGGCACTATTATTTATAGCATTGCAAGAAAGTTCATTGCTATGTGGGCGTAAACTTTAGTTTCTGGAATTTCAATCACTATTCCTTAGAATTTAATACTTTCCTTCCTATATCAATGTAATTTATATTCTTTTTTTTTCTTACAAATAAATATTTGAAAGATAAACCACGGTTTTTCTTCTTATAGTTTATTTATTTATTTTTTAATGCTAAATTAAAATCAGATTGGTTTAAACCATTTTTCTTTCTTCCTTCTTATCACAGTGTTTTCATTTTCCCAAAATATGCTGCCCACAGCCTCGATATAAAATTCGTAATATTTATGAAGCTACTGGAGAATAATGGGAGACGTTTAAACTTATCTAAATCTTTAGAATATAATATTTAATCTAGATCGTTTTTTTTTTAGATCTCAGTCGAAAACTTTGTTTTTTCTCCTCTCTTCTCTAGCCTTATGTACTTAGCAGACAGCCATAATTCGAGAGAAGGATAAGTTAATGTTATAATACAGAGATTAAATAATGTAATATTCTGAAGAGATATTTATTGTGTGTATATACGAATATATACATTAATGTATATATTCGTATTATTAATGTTGTGTTGTATTACAGTGGAACGTATGGGATTATCGTTGTATACTTTTAATATTGTTATACTTTATTATGTAGTGCAGGTCTATGTGGATTTGTTCAGTATTGGGGGGGGGGGGGGAGTATCGTGACTCTAAATTGGCTGGCAATGGGCATTTCGAAGCGATAATTGCTTTCTTAATAACTATTATCTATCTTTAAATTTTTAAAGACAGTATTATGTGATTTAATACAACTGGTAAGCGCTCCGAAATATGTGAGCTGTATTAATTCCTATTCTGGCTAGGTGGTGGGGAGAATAATTGTGGTTGAATCCTCAGCCTGTTTATGGTATTGTAAAAATGTCTATTTTCTTTGTAATTGTGGAATCATAGCTTTTTGGGTAGTATAAAATATGCCTTCATTATCTGTAGTTGTTATATAGGCTTTTTTTACTTTCTCTTACTCCTAGTAAGAGGAAGTATTGTAATCGTGTCAAATTTTCGATATCGAGTTATCACCGGAAATATCCGTTTTGAGGTACCCTGAGTCCAAAAAAGTGGTTTTTAGCAAATGGTCTGTGTGTGTGTGTTGTCCGTGTGTCCGTGTGTGTGTGTATGTATGTATGTGAACAGCATAGCTCAAAAACGAAAAACCATAGAAAGTTAAAACTTGATATTCCATTTAGGCATCACCGTGGGATCTGACACTACGTTATCTGTCAAAATTCCTCAACCGGAAGTACCACTTTACTAGTTGGATTTTTTACTTTTTTGCGATTTTCTCAAAAATGGCTCCGACGATTTTCTTTAAACTTAGTACATCAACCACACATACAAAGAGCTACAACTTTTAATTGAAACATTTCTCCGAGAAAATGCACTGAAGGGCACTTTTGGGGGAGGGGTGGGGTTAGATTTCCATCTAAAGTGCTATTTCAGTTTATTAGACAATTCTGTCATCTAAATAATGTTAATTAGAATTAAATATGTTGTTGAAATTCCGAGTTTGAAAAAAATCGGATAACCGGAAGTACGTTTACTTTACCACGTTACTAAATGATTTATTCACTTTTTCGCAATTTTCTAGAAAATGGCTCCGACGATTTTTTTGAAACTTCTTATATAAACTAAACATGCAAAGATCTACAACTTTTATCTAAAAAATTTATCTGGGAAAATTCTTTTAAGGGCACTTTCAGGGGAGGGTTGGGGTTACAGCTTCCTCTAAAGTGGTATCATAGTTGATTATACAATTCTATCATCCAAACAGAAATAATTATAAATAAATAGATGAGCAAAATTCCAAGTTCTAAGAAAGATAGTAAACCGGAAGTGCGCTTTTACTGAACAGTTTTTTCAGTTTTCGACGAATTTCGTTATATTTGGTACACAAACCATAACCTTTGTCAATTAAAATTTTGTGAACAGGAGTAAGAGAAAGTTGTGTGAGTGTTTCACACCAGATTTTTTTTTTGCTACTGAGTCGAAAATTATGGAAGGTTGTACGGTAATATAAAATATGCCTTCATTATCTGTAGTTGTTATATAGTTTTTTTAGCGATTGAGGTCGAAAATTTATCAAAATCTAATAAACTCAATAATATTTATACTTTGAAAACAATTCGCTTGAAATGGGCTCATATATACAAAAATCTATGGGAACCACAAATCTACCTTTTTCATGCTATAATTGCATTTCTAATAATAAAAATTTTCTTCAATTGTCTTCAACCTTGGAACTATTACTAAACCTTAGTTAAGGCCTTATTATTACATTGGAATATAGGTGTGACACCAAGGAGTCAAATGGAATATCATCTGAATTTGACCCTCTGAACCTAACGGCTGTAGTGGTGGAAGAAGTTAATGGAAAAATAAAAATGATTTGGGAATATATTTTAAATAAAATCCGTTTTAAAAGGAAATTTGTAGGTTGGCTGGCAGAAGGGTCAAAATCCAGGTACAAGACACCGTTACAAGAGAGGTCGGAGAACATAGCCACTCTTTGTCTTTTAACCCCTTCTAGAAATCATATATAAATAGCAGCTTTTAACTGTCAAGATTCTATTCCAAAGCATTCAACGAGTATCATTCCATCATTCGTCTTTACAACACGCACAATCAGTGTGCCAAGAAATGTTGAGTTTAATATTTATGATTTAAATCAATATAACTACAAGAATCATTCAATGCAAAAGTTTCTGAACATTTATAAGCTTATTTCATTATTTCAATTAATTTGTAATTGCCAGAGATATTTTCCGTGATAGCTGTTTTTTTTTGTGATCATCGACCGGTCGGGCATTCGCCAATCCGGATGTTTTCGTCAAAACAGTGTGATGACATACACTTGCACAGAGCAAGTTTTAGTTGATATACTGTGTGTATCAAAATATGTAATATTCTGAGATAAAAAAAAAAAAAATGTAGGTATATCAAAATTTGCTCTGTGCAAGTCAATGTTGTAAACACACTGTTTTGACCAAAACATCCTGATGCTAGGCGATCGTCCAAAACCGGTCGATGACCACAAAAGGCTATCCCGGTAAAATAACTCTGATGCTTTCCAGCATTGCGGAACCAACCGCAACAATTTGTAATTGTTATTCACATTATTCAATAATGCAAATATACCCAAAATTATTTATTGTAAATAGTGATGATTTTTTTTCATTACATCTTAAACATCTCTCTCTTTAAAACATAACAGACATAAGTCCTTTTAATAACGCTCACGCTACACCTACTACATCCACCCAACACATAACAAGCGCCATAATAATCAAACAAAAACTCATAGTAACAGTTTAGCGTTTATAGTTAAACACAACATAACAGATACCCTAGAATACTTGGCGAACAATTGCTTCATTTAAAAGTGACAGTTTTATATTTGTGCGAAAGTTACATTTCCGGGGACAAATTTTAACTGAAACTGTCGTGTTATATCCTAAAGTTTACCTGAATGGATTTTCAAGTACGAGCTTTCAGGCGCATTTATTTTTTAAAGATATTTTTCATATTGTTCATTCATTAAAAATTACTTAAAATACAAACAGTAAGAGAATGTAAAAATTCACTTTTATAATGATTTTTTTTAAAAAAAAAAAAAGCTACAAAGAAACTTGAAAATATTTAATAAGAAGTAGGTAGAAACGTTAACGAGGCCAATATCAGCGAAATTGATCTTAACATACACAATATATTTATATATATATGTGTATATATATATATACACAATAACATTATCCTTCAGATAGTATGACCAGGGTCGTATATAGAGCATGAAATTAGAAATAATGGCACACTTGCCCAACACTACTTAGAATAATGACTCACTTTCAAAAAAAAAAAAAAAATCTTAAATCATTTTCCTATTTATGTACGTATACATGCGTATAAGTCGCTTGAATATTATCATGTAATGATCATGGGATTTGTAATCTAGGTTTGTCTTGCTATTTTTGTCAAATTTTAAGTGTAACATATTAAAATCAAACTACATAACTTCTTAAGATTGGTAACGTTTTTCCTAGCGAAAGGAAGTTCTGGTGATTTCTATCATCTTTATTAAATCAATAGCAATTAATAAAATGTGTTTTTATACAAAAAAAAAATTGGTGTGAAACACTCACACAACTTTCTCTTACTCCAGTTCTCAAAATGATAATTGACAAATTTTATAGTTTGTGTACCAAATTTAATGAAATTCGTCGAAAACTGAAAAAACTGTTCAGTAAAAGCGCACTTCCGGTTTACTAATTTTCTTGAAACTTGGAATTTCAGCCATCCATTTATTTCTAACTAATTATGTTTGGATGATAGAATTGTATAATCAACTAGGATAGCACTTTAGATGAAAATCTAACCCTACCCCTCCCCTAAAAGTGCCCTTAAAAGAATTTTCCCAGAGAAATGTTTTAGATAAAAGTTGTAGATCTTTGCATGTTTAGTTTATATACGAAGTTTCATAAAAATCGTCGGAGCCATTTTTGAGAAAATTTTGAAAAAGTGAATAAATCATTTAGTAAAGTGGTAAAGTAAACGCACTTCCGGTTATCCGATTTTTTTCAAACTCGGAATTTCAACAACATATTTAATTCTAATTAACATTATTTAGATGACAGAATTGTGAAATAAACTGAAATAGCACTTTAGATGAAAACCTAACCCCACCCTTCCCCCAAAAGTGCCCTTCAGAGCATTTTCCCGGAGAAATGTTTCAAATAAAAGTTGTAGCTCTTTGTATGTGTGGTTGATGTTTCGAGTTTAAAGAAAATCGTCGGAGCCATTTTTGAGAAAATCGCAAAAAAGTAAAAAATCTAACTAGTAAAGTGGTACTTCGGTTGAGGAATTTTGACAGATAACGTAGTGTCAGATCCCACGGTGATACCTAAATGGAATATCAAGTTTTAACTTCTACGTTTTTCGTTTTTGAGCTATCTGTTCTCACACACACACACACCACACACACACACACACACACACACACACACACACAACACACACACGGACACACACACACGGACACACACACACACACACACACAGACCATTTTGACACGATTACAATACTTCTTCCTCTTACTAGGAGTAAGAGAAAGTAATAAATCAGATATAAAAGAACAATGGCAATACTTTCTATTAGATAACCTCGTAACTTCTAATGTAGCTTAATCGTTCTTAAAATCATACAGATAGAATAATAAAACACTTTGAAATAGAAAGCTGAATTTAGTGAAAAATTTTGTGAAAACCTCTAGAACTGCTATAAATAAAACGTTTCTCGAAAAATACGATCAGAAGAGTATCATGATGGTTTAATTTTAGCAATTTTGGTTTAGGGTAAACAGCAATTTTGTATATTTTATGAATTGTAATATAAGATTGCCTCGTACTAAGGGAATCGGTAGGCGAGTTACCTACAAGATGGGTGGCAGGTAGTACGGATGGTGAACAGCTACTTACCAGAAATAGAGGTTAGCTACGAATGAGCAATCCCCAGACCAAAGTGTAATAGTAATGGAAGGGCAATGGGTGGTACCTAGTAAATCCACAAATGCCTCCAATGATGTGGCTACGATGTGGCGAGCTAGCTGGTACTCGCTAGCCGAAGTTAAAGCACAGCGCCCCGGATTTACATATAAGCTAGATAAAGCCGTAGCTTAGGACTCCTCGCATTTGAAACGGCCTCACAAATAATCTGATCAATTTTAAATTTATACGTTCAAATTTTTATTTAAAAAAATATTAATAAAAGCTTTTTTTGTTGTATAAAAATTTTGTTTTATATCTTTCTAGAATTACCTGTTTTTTTTTAAAACAAAATTAAAATGTTATTGTTCATGTTTTTTAGATATTTTAAAATTTACATTTATTTTAATTTTGTTCTATCTCAAATGAAACTATGAATTTGAATAAATCTTTTTCCTAAAAGAAGGCTCGAAAACTTTTTTTTATCTTATCACTAAATCATCATGCTCACTGATTTTATAACCGGCACTAGTAACAGCCATTTGGATACCCATCTAGAGTGAGGTCAGGAGGATCATATGTCTCTGGATCTTCACGAGTAGAAGATTTTATGCATTCATCCCGCTCCCGCCTCCATACAAAATCCAAAAAAAAAAAAAAATAAACTGCGAAAGAATGGTAAATAAAAGCTAAATGTATTATTATTATGGAGTTGATGAAGAGAGAAATTGGGTTTGATTAACTAGATATGAAGACACTGTTATAATATAGCTATAAGTTTACACAAACTGCACTGGACTTGTAATGATTTTATAGAATAAAAGGTGAGAAGTAGAGTTATGACACTATGTGATATATGGGTTGAATCTGATAGATAGATGTCTAGATCTCTCACTGGCTTATATACAGGTTCGCCCCACTCTAGCCTGCTTAAGTCAGAGAGTACCAGAGACGGTCTGCCTTCTCTCTCTTAATTCTCTCGTCTGTCTGCTCTCTCTTGCTGATGTAATTCTCTCTCGCTATTACAATTATAAAATGGCTCTGTTTTGGGAAACGGAAAAAGACTATAATATTAGGAATGTCCCGATTGAAGTGGAGATAGAGCTGGAAAAGAGTAAGTGGTTGATCCGAGGTCTGTGACACAGCGACAGGGAGCACAAAAGGAAATAGAATGAGGTTCTTGGCTGAAGGTAGGTAACTTAATAGACCAATAACTTAATATTAAGGCGGTAGGGAGAAACGGGAAAAAGTAAGTGACTAAGGAATTTTTACTTTCTCTTATTCCTGGTAAGAGGATGTGCTTGCGATCGTGTCAAATTTACGAAATTGAGGTTTCATCGGAGATACAAGTTTTGAGGTCTCCTGAATCCAAAAAATTAATTTAAAATTAATTTAGTTTTTCATTGTTTTTAGCGAATGGTGTGTGTGTGTGTGTGTGTGTGTGTTTGAACAAAATATCTCAAAAAACGCAAAATTGCAGGAAGCTCGAACTTGGTATACTAATTTAACTAATTCATTGGCGCTACAACCCCTAATTTATTGCTGGTCCTACCCTGCTTAAGAATCCCACATCATCTCTTTCTCTCTATCTCCAGCCACGATATACCACCAATTCCGGGCATTTAGCTGTCTTACATCATTTGCGACGCTACCGATCCATCTTGGATGGGCCTCCAGCCTTTCTTTTCCCTCCTGGGTCACCGAACAGCACTCTTTTGGGAATTGCAGTTTCTTTTATGCGCACCATATCGGTACGGATGCGGCCATCACAGACTCGCTAACTGAATGCATTGAACAATAACCACTTCCGTATACATTTGCGTAATTCATCGCTAAGACATATCCTCCCCTGTTCATTTTCTTTAACTGGGCCTTAAACCTTTTTTCGTATTTCTTCTATCAAAGACAATTAGCTTTCACTTTGTCAGTTTGGCCATGATACTTGTTTCAGCTTCATATGAGAACAGGGTATACTGACACTTTAAGCAAAGAATATTTCGTGTTATAGTTAAGTTTCGTATAGTTCAATATCTAATATTCGAATAATTCAATCTATTTCCGGAATTTTGAAAGAATTTTGAATTTAAATTAAAAAATGCAATAAGTGCGTTTTACAGTATAAAAAAAAACAAACTCTTTTTCAATTTTCACATTTAAACTTATACAAAGTTTGCTTTGATTGTAAACTATAATTTCAAACCTCCCACTTTTCTGCACTGGCTTGCTAATAAACATAGCAACGTTTTGTCTAAACTAATTAACGCAAATCTTCCCCCGCTTCATTTATATGAAAACGTTGTCTACCCCAGCTTACAGTTCATTAAAGCCCTCGTTTTAGTGGTTGGTTGTATAGATAAAATATCAGCTTGTTTATTTTGCACCGAGCTTCTGAGTAATTATTTTTAACAAATTTATGAGATTTCATTAAAAAAAAAATAATAGTAATCTATGAATTAAATGTTAATAGCAAACCTAGGTGGTTAGAAAATGATGATGAAATAATCACAGATTACATAAGATTGAGATGTATGTATTTTTTGTTTCCTAATTATTCTTTCTATAAAGAATGGTGGGAAATTTATTTAAAAAAAAATAAATAAAAGTAAAATCATTAATGGGAATTTATCTGAAAAAATTATTAACCTAGTTATCCTAGTTAGAATTTTATGTCTTAGCACTCGTCTGTCTTTCATACTAATACACATGGATAAAGGTCTTGGGAACATTATATTATGATGATTTTGATGTTCAACTCGACGTTGATATTAATTTATCGTCGAAAAAATTGGTATTTCAATAAACTCCGAGGTTAAGCGTATTTCCCAATGAAAGCCTTTTATAAAATTAAGCAGGCAGGTTTTTGGCAGGGTAAGCAATATGGTCAAGCATCGCGAGATGCTTTTGAAGGTTCCTATTACAGGTTTTTCTTCTGACAGAATGTTGAAGACTTTTGTTTTCGAGCATTCCTACAGAGTTAGGTTACCTTCTAGGGAAGATTGGTCAAGATTGGGTGATACCTGGTAATTACCTCCGGTGTTACACGGACGGTTCCAGAATGGATGGTAGGTCTGGAGCTGTGGTCTATTTTGAGACCGCAGATCATTTGGCAGTATCTCTTAGTGTATGGACCACAGTCTTCCAGTCTGAGGTTTATGCTATTCTTTGTTGTATCTTGGATGAGAGGGTATGTAACACTAACTTTCTTTTTAGAGCTAACAAGTGTTTGTATCTGCTCGGACAGCCAAGCTGCGCTGAAGGCGCTGAGTTCATATGTCTTCACTTCCAGGTTGGTATTAGAATGTTCTAAAAGACTGGAAGACTTTCTTCTCTGAAGGATGTGCTTTTACTCTGGGTACCGGGTCACATGTGCGTGTCTTCTGCCACATGTCTATCAGGCTTCCAGACATGGACAGCTTCACAGCATTCATCCTTATGGATGAGCTCAGTTGGATGTCGGCAGTCCAAAATGCTAATCGGAGGTCCGGACAGGGCTACGTCTTTCACGTCCATGAGACGTTGCTATGTCTTTCATGGAGCTCTCTCAGGCGTCTGGTTGGATCCCTTACTGGACACTGTGGTTTAAGGAGACATCTCTAAGTAATGGGGCTCATGCCGGATCCATTTTGTAGAGTCTGTGAGACAGAGGAGGAAACACCGATCCATCTTATGACAGACTGTCTGGGTTGTGAGGAGATTAGGTTCAGGACATTTGGTCGGAACAGAATGTCTGTGGAAGAGCTTAGGCTATTTCCCCTTAAGGTTATTGTCCGATTTGTTCGGAATGCGGTGAATCTTAGATGGCTTAGACCCGGTTCTGGATATTTGTTCTAGACCCGGTTTGTTGTTTTTCTTGGGGTAGCTATATGGGCCCAGTGGGGCATTGGATAGCGTAGGGTTTGGTCCCTCTCCACAGACAGATAATAAATAATAATAGGCGTATTTCCAAACTATTTTAGAGGGAACTGGAGGTGGATATACTTCCATCAAACCTTTGGTGTAACAGCCCATCTAGGTTTAAAGCTTGCCAGAAAGCAATTTGATCTATGAAGGTTCGCTAATAACTGTAGTTTCTCAACAATTTCTCAAGATGCTGGGTCAATATCGTCTTCACCATCACGAGAATCGAACATTGAATTCTCACATCAAAGGCGAGCACGCTAATCACTAGACCAACGAATGCAAACTTGAGATCTCTATTACCAGGTGTGAATAACTCCAGAATACCCCAAGTCCTGGTCTTGTAATTTCTTATATGTATTCATTGGACAGGACGTTTCGATGTACTAAGAATGTTTACGCCTTTGACTTGTTTTGTTTTTAAGCTTGTGACTCGTTTAAACAAAATTTTTTATAAGTTAAATAATGAGCATGTCAAAACAATCTGCCAAAGAATGACTATGCATACAGTTTCTTTTTCAACAGCTGGCATTAAACTAAATGTAAATAAATACCATTGAAGAACTCATTTAATCGAAACGTCCACTTCAGCGAATGACTAAATAGAAAAAAGAGTTCTTGTCACTAATTATGTCTCTCTACGAAAGTCATTTGTTAATTAAAATTCTAAAACTGAGATCGGTACTCTTTTGATGTAAAACAATCAATATTTTGTTAATTAAACTTTTTTCATAAAAAAAAAAAAAACTGGTGTGAAACACTCACACAACTTTCTCTTACTCCAGTTCTCAAATTATAATTGACAAATTTTATAGTTTGTGTACCAACTTTAATGAAATTCGTCGAAACTGAAAAAACTGCCCAGTAAAAGCGCACTTCCGGTTTACTAATTTTCTTGAAACTTGGAATTTTGGCCATCTATTTATTTCTGATCAATTTTGTTTGACAAATAGAATTGTATAATAAACCATGACAGCACTTTAGAGAAAAACATAACCGCTCCCCACATCCAAAAGTGCCCTTAAATGAATTTTACCACAGAAATGTTTTTAATAAAAAATATAGATCTTTGCCTGTTTAGTATATATACGAAGTTTCAAGAAAATCATCGGAGCCATTTTTGAGAAAATCGCGAAAAACTAAAAACAAATCCTTTAGTAAAGTGATAATGTAAAACGCACTTCCCAGTTATCGGATTTTTTGAAACTCAGAATTTCAACAACATATTCAATTCTAATTAACATTATTTAGATGACAGAATTGTCTAATAAATTGAAATAGCAGTTAAAATGAAAATCTAACCCCCACCCCTCCCCCAGATGTGCCCTTAAATGAATTTCCCAGAGAAATGTTTAAAATAAAAGTTTTAGCTAACTGTATGTGTAGTTGATATACGAAGTTTAAAGAAAATCGTTGGAGTCATTTTTGAGAAAATCGCAAAAACTTAAAAAAAAAAAAAAACAACTAGTAAGATGGTACTTCCGGTTGAGGAATTTTGACAGATGACCCACCGACGGATCCCATGGTGATAACTAAACGGAATATCAAGTTTCAACTTTCTACGATTTTTTGTTTTTGAGCTATGCTGTTCACATACTTACAGACACACACACACACAGATCATTTGTTAAAAACCACTTTTTTGGACTCAGGGCACCTCAAAATGGATATTTCCGGTGAAAACTTGATATCGAAAATTTGACACGATTACTATATTTCCTCTTACTAGGAGTAAGAGAAAGTAAAATAATGTATGAAATTACATAGTATTTTGTCGGAGCCGCAGTATGATTTCGTGTAACCGATTTTTCATGTTAAACCTTTTTTCACTCTAGTTGGTAGAACCATACTTTACAGTAACTAACATTAAGGGAACGTTGCTACTCTCCAAAACCAATTATTGGTTTGCTAGGCATTATTTGTGTAAATAGTATACTAAGTTTAAAGAAAATCGTTCGAGCGATTATCGAGAAAATTGCTAAAAAAACAGAAAAAAAATACCATTCAATCAACTCGTAATGACTCAAAAATTTTATTGTGGTAATATCTAAACGGAATATCAAGTTCGAGCTGTCTGCGATTTTTTTTTTTTTTTTTTTTTTATTGAGAAATTTTGTTCACGAATATGCTTCAAAACATGATGCATTAAATTGTACTATGATGTATGATGTACTAAATTTTAAAATCCCATTTTATTTTTATTTATTTATTTTCTAGAAATATGGTTCAAGTGCTCTTATGAACGTATCTGTAAAGGTATTTTGGTAAAATACTAGTTTATTTTTTTATTTTTTATTTTTTTCTTCCGGCGCATCGACTACAATGGTCATTAGCGCCTCTAGTCAATAAACCTTTCCTCGTTCTATGGCCACTCGAGCTGGGATGGCACATCCTAACCTGTGTGACTTCCACGCACTACACCATGCTCAGCAAGGCAGGATAGAGCCATAGGTGTTCGAAGATCTACCCACACATCCCCTCTTATATCATCGATCTAGTCGACGAGGGGGAGTGTGGGTTTATTGTTTGTGCCATCCCTTATTTTATTAACAACTGGGGTAGATTTCTAATGTCAGAAACCTTACTGTTTAATTATAAAACCAAGTATATAAAAAGTTTAAACTGACTTTGTTAATTGATAATTTATTATAATACAATATGATATCGCGTAGGAGGCTATTTACTATACATATTCGATGTGTAGTACTTTAAACTAATGTTCCTACACATCCTGAAATGATCAAAACTAATGTAACTTAAATCTATGGGGTTGAAATACTTTTAAAAATTTCTTTCAACCCCTGATAAAAGAAAACCTATTCTAAGCATTCATGCTAACATCCTCGCCAATAAATACTTTCATACTATTAAAAAAACCATTCACGCTAATAAATACTTTCTTGCCAATAAATACATTCAAACTAATAAAACACATTCACGCCTTTTACTAGTTTATTGAATAGATTTTACGTTTTTCGGAAAATACTCCCACAAATTTATTAAAAAGTCGTTTTTTTTTGACTGCACATATAAAAAAGTCGATCCTTATTTATCTGAAAAAAATATTTTGAAAGGAATTTGTTACAGCTTCATCAAAACGGCATTAAAAATCAGTTCAATAGTTTCAAATAATTACTTGTGCAATTAAAATAAATGTTAACAACAGATCAAGGAAACTACAACGGATAACATTCTGGCAATCTCATGCTCTAATAAACTAAGGAATGTCAAATCAAACATAAATTTTCAAATCTGCATAAATCGCCAGATTAGATACACAGGCCTTATGACATAATATATTGTTAGATTTTTTAGAGATATTTAACATTTTTATGATATTTCAGAGAAGTTAAATTTTACCACTGAAATATAGGTATAACCGTTAATTTTCGTTTACTTTCTTACAATTGATAACCGGAAATTCCTGCAATCATGTGAAATTTTTTGATATCGAATTTTCACCGGAAACTCGTATATGTTTGGAGAAAATGATGTGTACGTGTTTCTGTGATCAGCATAATTAAAAAAATCGGAAAATCGCAGAAATTCGTTCTTAAATGGAATTTTCCTTTGATTGCTATCATGAGGTTTTGGTCAATATAAGTCAACGGACTTCTATTGTTATAGGTGTTTATTGCACTGCGACCTGAAATATCTATTGTGCCTCCTCGGAGCCTACTCAGTGCACAGCCAGCCTCCAAGCAGCGTTCTCTAGCTACAGACAACAATGCCCATCACCGGACAGTGAGTTGTAAGTGGCTCCTCGGAAGAGAAAATCTAAGGACAGCATGCTGGATTCGAAGTCGGGACCTCTGCGTGGCTAGTCCAACCCGATACCACTGAGCTAATCCTTTCCTTCTCCCTTGGCTTAGGCCAATTAATTAGGGATGAAAAAGCTAGTTTGTGCATTGTGTTTGTCCTTGTCTGTAAAGAGTAGAGTGTATGTAGTTTAGGTGTATGGTATACTGTTCTGACCATGAGCTGTGGTAACACGTGGGGTCGCTACTCCCCAAATTACTGCATGCAACAGGATACTCTATGCGGGCCAAGTCTATACTATAGAAGGTCTAATTTTTTAGGGGTCATTCTTCATGTGCTGCAAGATTGTTTATTATTCAGTAGAATGCGATAAGAATTATATTTCAACCTCCTAATCGATCTTCTTGTAGACCTCTTTTAAAAGAGGCCAGTTTGTCCTTCTTGTATTTATATAAATCGCCGTATTCTTCACGTTTAAACACAAAACTCAGTCCTCCTTATTATCCACAGCAGTCTCATATTATCAGAAATCAAAGCCAAACACGCATTCCCTGAGAAATCTTAATTAATCTTGGCTTAGGCCAATTAATTAGGGATGAAAAAGCTAGTTTGTGCATTGTGTTTGTCCTTGTGTGTAAAGAGTAGAGTGTATGTAGTTTAGGTGTATGGTATACTGTTCTGACCATGAGCTGTGGTAACACGTGGGGTCGCTACTCCCCAAATTACTGCATGCAACAGATACCCCATGCGGGCAAAGTCTCTATTATATACGGTCTAAGTTTTTAGGGGTCATTCTTCATGTGCTGCAAGATTGTTTATTATTCAGTAGAATGCGATAAGAATTATATTTCAACCTCCTAATCGATCTTCTTGTAGACCTCTTTTAAAAGAGGCCAGTTTGTCCTTCTTGTATTTATATAAATCGCCGTATTCTTCACGTTTAAACACAAAACTCAGTCCTCCTTATTATCCACAGCAGTCTCATATTATCAGAAATCAAAGCCAAACACGCATTCCCTGAGAAATCTTATTTGATTAAAAATTCTTAATAAGTTACTTATCTCTAGCCGAGGAGATACACTTTATTTTTAAAAAACTAAAGTGGGGCTGCTCAACTAGGTTGAGTTGCACAGAACACAGCGTACCAATCAATCAAAACGGAAACAATAGAAATAAAGTAAAATAAATAAAAAAACACATTATGAGAATGAAAAAGAACAAAACAGTTAACTCAACTTAAGCCTAATAAAAGATCATTTGTAACTTTAGTAAATATGGTTTTTTATAATCGCTGGTGAGTCTATAAGAATGAGCTCACTGAGCGACGTCAGTTTGCTCTGGTCGATATTGCGACCGTGTCAAAAAACTTTGCCGTTCTGTTCGGTATGGTTCTTCTCGAAGCAAACCAGAGTCGCCGGACCTGGAACTCTCTACCACCGAAGTGCTCTCTGTAATAATAGGCGATGCACTTCTCACAGATATAGCGCTTCTCCATATCGACTGAATCGACCATATTGAACTGAATGGAGACCGTTCAAGCAGAAGCTGAAGAACTAGCTGATGGGGCAAATATTTTTTATTCGGATCCAGAGTTTTATTACACTAAAGCCTCAAAATTATTTGTTGCTTTCTTTATATCATATAATTTGCATATGCAACTGAAGTTCCCTTATAATTGTATGTATGTTATAATGTAGCAATATTAAATTAAATAAATTGTCTGAAATTGGTCATTTACTAAAAAAAAAAATCCGGAAAATGACTGTTAATTTCTCTGAAAAAAGTTGAAGGGGGGGTGGTAGAAGAATTAGTTAGGTTAGTCCAAAAATAAAAACAAAAGTTATCATCTCGTTATGTTTTTAAAAAAATATACTGACTTTATTTTCCATGACATTATGACGTCGTACAAACTATGAAACATTTTTCACAAAATGAAACCAAGTCAGAAGTTTAAATTATTTACGTATATGTATATTATATAATCACAAATTAAAAGTTAAAAAAGGTGAACACAATCCACAAAATTACTACGTAGTCCAAAAAAAAAAAAAAAAATTACCAGACAGATCTCCAAACCTAGGGAAGTAGGAATGGCTTCTGTAACTGACAAGCTAGAGAGATATTTATATTAAATGCTTGGATAAGCACATTCTTTGCACTACAGTTATGCTTCTCTTCAAATAAAAATAATAATAAAAAAAAACATAAAAACAAAGAAAAAAAAAAAGAAAACCCATATATTATTTTATAAATATTTTATACTTAGCGAGCAAATTAGTCGATTATAGAAAACTTTTTACAAATTTAAAATTATTATCTTATCTGGAAATCAAGATTTTCAATATGACTTTCTTTGATTCCTTTTAATACAATTATTTATATAAAATAAAAGATTTTCATAAAACTCAAATTTTACATTTTTGTCCTAACAAAAATATAGAGGTGGTAGCGGGGAATAGCATCAAACTACAAATCTTGGAGATAGAGAAGTTGATAATTATATTATGGTCTAGTAGTAGAGCGCTCTAAAAATACTGAACAATGAAACATGACGCCACGAATTCCGCACAAAATATACAAAATAATTTTTTGTTTTAATATTACAAATAAAAAAAAAAAAAATACGATTATATCTAATAAAGTTAGATTGTAGATTGTAGTACGGGATTAATGCATTTCGACTTGAAAGATCTACTGTGTCCCCCGAAGCCTTCTCCAATGCACAGCCTGCCTCCAAGCAGTGTTCTCTAGCTACAGACAACACTACCCATCACTGGACAGTGAGTTGTAGAGGCTCCTAGGGAAAAAAAATATATGGAGCAGCATGCTGGATTCGAACCCGGGACCTCCCGGGTTGCTAGTCCAGCGCGCTACCACCCTATGTAAATCCCTTCCTTCTCCCTTGGCTTTCGCCAATCAACTAGGGACGGAGACCCTAGTTTGTGTACTGTGTTTTGTCGTTGCGTGTAAAGTGTAGAGTGTATACAGTTTAAGGAGACATCTCTATATAATGGGACACGTGCCTGACCCCTTTTGTAGAGTTTGTGAGACTGAGGAGGAAACACCCATGCATCTGATGACGAATTGTTTGGGTTGTGAAGAGATTAGGTTTAAGACCTTCGGCCGGAATAGGATATCGGTAGAGGATCTTAAGCTGTGTCCTTTTAAGGTTTTGGTCCGATTTGTTCGGTCTGTCGTGAAACTTAGATGGTTAAAATCTGGGCCTGGATTATCGTTGTTATTCTTTAGAGGTAGCTATATGGGCCCTGGGAGCTTTGGATAGCGTAGGGTTTGACCTCCCCTTTTGTGAATAATAATAAAATATAGTTTAGGTGTATTGTGTACTGTATTGATGAAGTGCATGGAGTACTGAGCTGTAACCCGTCGGGTCGCTACTGCCCAAGTAACTGCATGCAACAGACACCCCTTGCGGGCTACCTATAAAATTAACATACCAAGCTTACAAGGAAATCAGAATAGTCGTTTTCGAGAAAGTTAAAAAAAAAAAAAAAAAATTAAAATTATTGTGGTGGTTGGTTCCGCAGAGCTGGAAAGCATCACTGACTTTTTTCCTGGTAACCTCGTGTATAAACTGAATTTGCTCTCTGCAAGTCTGTGTTATCACACTGTCTGACAAACGCATCCTGTAGATGGGCGAACGCCCGAAATCGGTCGATGACCACAAAATGAAGCGGGCTACCACGGAAAATGTCTCTGATGCTTTCCATCTATGCGGAACCAACCACTACGAAAATTGTTAAAGCCGTTTTCGAGAAAATTGCGAAAAACTTAAAAAAAGGAAAAAAAAAAAAGAACAAAACAAATCTTTAAGTAAAGTCGCACTTCTTGTTGATGGACAGTGCCCGAAATCTTTGTGTCTGATGCGGTGGTAATGCCTAAATGGAATACCAAGCGTGGAGCTTCTTACGTTTTTTCCTTTTTTCTGATATTCTTTTAACACACCACCCGCACAGAAAATTCGTTAAAAACCTTATTTTTTTCGCATTCAGGCGACCGCAAAACATTTATTCCGATGAAAGTTCAATTTCGAAAATCTGGCACGATCGCATTACTTCTGTAGTGGTCTTAGTGAACCACTGAACCCCCACCACTCATCCACTCTAGCGGAGAGAAACAGCCCCTCTCGCTCAGAGAGGAGAGTCAGGATAATTCTGTTCAATTCAGTCTTACACGTCAGACATCATTCTGTTGATTCACACTCCGTACATATCATTTAGCCACGTCAGTCTGTCAGTTCAGTTAGGTTCTAAACTCTAAAGTGTAAAGTCTTTGGTATACAGTCATATACACATATATATCAATTATAATATATCTTAAACCAAATCTTAAGGTGTTTATCTTTCATCATCATCAACAACCAACATCTCCTCACAACACCCTTACACTTCATCTTCTTACTAGGAGTAAGAGAAAATAGAAATCGTCTAACAATAGAGAAAATAAATTAACATGATCTGAATTTTCAAATCCAAACAATTTTAATATTAAGGAAAAATTAAAATAATTTAAAAAAAAAAAATCAATTATCCTACCTTTCTACTTTTCTAGCTCTCCGACTATTCATGATATCTATTCTGTTGTGAGCGTATACTTATTATTTATAAATGATATATATGAATTGTGATTTTATTGCAATTTCTTGCCTGTCTAAACATGATTACCACTGTTGTATCAAAGAGAAAGCATCCAGAAAAAATTACACGTTACCCTGACTATTATTAGGAATAAATTTATTTAAAAAAAAAGAAAGTTATTATCTATGCAGAAGTCTAGTTTAACTTATAATTGACTATTAAAAAATCTGGTGTGAAACACTCACAAACTTTCTCTTAGTTCAGTTCTCAAAATTATAATTGACAAATTTTATAGTTTTGTGCATCAAATTTAATGAAATTCTTCGAAAACTGTTCAACAAAAGCGCACTTCCGGTTTTACTAATTTTCTTGAAATCCAGAATTTTGGCCATATATTTATTTCTAATTAATTTTCTTTGAATGATAGAATTGTATAATCAACAATGATAGCACTTTAGAGAAAAACATAACTCCGACTCTCCCCTAAAACGGCCCTTAAATGAATTTTCCCAGAGAAATGTTTTAAATAAAAGTTGTAGAACTTTATATGTTTACTTTATATTAGAAGTTTCAAGAAAAATTGTCGGAGCCATTTTTGAGAAAATTGCGAAAAAGTGAGAAAAAAAAAATCATTTAAGAAAAGTGGTAAAGTAAACGCACTTCCGGTTATCCGTTTTTTTTTTTTTTTTTAACACGGAATTTCAAAAACATATTCAATTCTGATTAACATTGTTTAGATGTCAGAATGAGACGTTGCTGTGTTTTTCACGGTGCGCTCTCAGGCATCTGGTTGGATCTCTTACTGGACATTGTGTTTTAAGGAGGCATCTCTACATAATGGGGCTCATGCCGGATCCATTTTGTAGAGTCTGTGAGATGGAAGAGGAAACACTCATCCATCTTATGAATGATTGCTTGAGTTGTGAGGAAATTAGGTTTAGGACCTTTGGTCGGAATAGGATGTCTGTGGAAGAGCTTACGCTATATCCTCTTAAGGTTACTGTCCGATTTATTCGGACTGCGGTGAATCTTAGATGGATTAGATCCGGGCTGAATTTTTGTTCTAGACCCGGTTTGTTGTTGTTTTGCTTGGGGTAGCTATATGGGCCCAGTGAGGCTTTGGATAGCGTAGGGTTTCCCTCCCCACAGACAAATAATAATAATAATAATAATAATAATAGATGACAGAATTGTTTAATAAACTGAAATAGCACTTTAGATGAAAACCTAACGCTACCCCCTTCCCCATAACTGCCGTTCAATGAATTTTCCCAGAGAAATGTTACAAATAAAAGTTGTAGCTCTTTGTATGTATAGTTGATATAACAAGTTGAAGAAAATCGTCAGAGCCAATTTTTGAGAAAAATGCAAAAAGGTAAAAAAACCAACAAGTAAAGTGGAAAATTCCGGTTGAGGAATTTTGACAGATGAAGCACTGACAGATGCCATGGTGATATCTAAAGGAATATCAAGTTTCAACTTTCTACGGTTTTCGTGTTTGAGCTATGCTGTTCACACACACACACACACACACACAGACCACACACACACACACACCACCCATTTGCTAAATACCACTTTTTTTGGACTCAGGGGACCCCAAAACGGATATTTCCGGTGAAAACTCCTCGATATCGAAAATTTGACACGATTACAATACTTTCTCTTACTAGGGATAAGATGAAGTAAAAATATTGATGGATAATTATATATGCAATCAATAAAACCAATCTCTGCCTATTTCTTAATACTTTCGTCTAAGCAGATGTTTCTCGGAATCTCTTAGGATGAAGTCGATTAGCCATTCTTCAGGGATTTTGGCGTTGGGTTTACGGCTTTCCCAGCCTAACAACAAATACGAATACCAACACCTCCAACAACAACCATACACGTGGACTTTCCGTTCCACGTGTTTTGTTTTTTTTTCACGCGCCGTGAATAGAGAAATGAAATTCCTCTCTATTAGAAGCTAAAACTTGCTTTTTACTTTTTCTTATTGATGGCGAGAGGAAGTACTACGATCGTGTGAAATTTTTTGAAATCGACTATTCACCGGAAATAAGATATTTTGAGGTTCTCTGAGTACGGAAAAAAAAGAGAAGGAATTTTAGCGAATAATCCCTGTGTGTGTGTATGTTGGAACAAATTAACTCAAATTCGATAAAACGCTGGAAACTCAAACATTGGTATACCATTAAGGTGCCACCGTGAAAGAAAATTTTGTCAATTACAACAGATAACCTCAGATCATGGATTTTTCAATGAAAAACTCAATTCGAATTTCTTGTTTTTACAAATATATAGTAATTTAATTACTATAAAACTCTGAATAAGCAGAGCACATTTTATACGTTTTCTGTGGCGTCCATCTTTTTCTGATCCTAGGTCTTCCTGTACATGTCGGACCTTATTATTGCCTGTTCAACTTTTATTTTCAAAGGCAAATAAGATTTCACCACGATATAGAAAGCAAGTTATCTAACAGTCAAAAAGTTGTTTTTGTGTTGAAGTTCTACTAAAGAAATGATGATATATTGGAGGAAGTAAACGAGAAATATAAAAGGCTAATGTTTCATAAAGTTTCATTTTAAAAATTCAACTGTGATAAATAATGTAAATAAGGGTTATTACTTCGATATTTTGTATTCCTTCCTCTGAACTGAAAAGAAAAAACTGGACCTCCCTTTAGTTTTTTTCACAATATTGACTTTCTCCCTACTTACTATTGGGTAACGCTCTGTTTTTATTATAAAATGTGATGATCTATATGAAATTTACACATTTACTAAAATCAAATCTGTATTGTTTATTAAGAGTTAGAAAGACACGATTGGTTACGAGTGGTTAGAAGTGAACGATTTTTAACTGTATTTAAACATATTAAATTCAGCATTTTTATTTTTATTTTTTTTTAAATTTTTTAAGTTTATGACTTTCACTAGCAGAGGAAGAGGAAGAGCTGTAGTCGTGTCAAATTTTCTATAGCCAGTTTTTACCGGAAATACATGTTTCGAGGAGGCATAGAGTATAAAAATTTAAATGGTATTTGTCAAAGTAGTAAAATCGCACAATATCCGGTTGATGGATTTTGCCCGAAATCTTCGTTATATGTTGCAGTTGTAGTGCTTAAACAGAATATCCCAAGTTTGTGCTTCCTGCGACTTTTCATTTTTGAGATATTCTGTTAACATACACCTACAAACACATTTTTTTTTTTTTTTGGGCATATGCACTGCGTCTTGAAAGATCTATTGTGCTCCCTGGAGTCTTTTTAGTACACTGCCGACCTCCGAACAGTGTTCTCTAGCTATAGCCAACGCTGGCGATCACCGGACTGTAGGAAAAGAAAAAAAATCTAAGGGCAGCATGCTGGATTCTAAACCGGGACCAACCACTTCGTTCCTAGTGTAAGGGTGTTGTGAGGAGATGTTGGTTGAAGATGATGAGTGATAAATAACACCTTAAGACGGATTAAGATATATAATTTGATATATATGTTATGACTGACTGCCAAGGACTTTTCACTGTAGAGTTTAAAACTGAACTGAACTGACAGACTGACGTGGCTAAAATGATATGTATGGAGTGATGTTAAACTGATGTGTAAATCAACAGAATGATAATGATGTGTAAAACTGAATTCCACAGAATGATTCTCTGACTGTCCATTTCTTATATATATATATATACACTGGCCGAGCCTCTCCTCTCTGTGCGAGAGGGGCTGTTTCTCTCCGCTAGAGTGGATGAGGATGAGGGTGGGGGTTCACCAAAACCCCTACACTAGCCTAGAACACTACTACTGAACATTAATCCCTTCGCTTCACACATATCCATACATACATCACACACACACACAGACCAACTCAATTTCTAGAATCTGGCACAATCACAACACTTCCTCTTACTAGGAGTAAGAGAAATTAAAAAATATTTCCTACTACTGCATTATAAAAATTTATGGTTTAGCAATGTCCCGCCACTATCCACTATAAAAAAAAAATCTTGCGTCTGATACAGCGACCATTATTTGACAAAACTGTTCAGATGTTAATCATATTCCCGATATAGTTCTATTTACAATAATTACGCAACATCCGCAAGATAATCTTGTTCTAACAAAAATGCCCTTTGCTATAATAAACTAATATACAAATTAAAAATCTCTAATAGTTATAATATTAAATATGTGGATGGATCCGCAATACTGGAAACATCTGGTATTTTATCCGTCGTAGCATGCATATTCATTTGGTTCCCCGACCGGTTTTGAATTTTCATCCATCGTCAGAGCAAATTCACCAAGTTCATATAGAGAGTTCACTTCAAAATAATGTTTCTGTTACACTCACACTACGTTGAAACATTACGTTGAAGTGAACTATCTACACGAACTTGGTGAATTTGATTTGACGATTGATGAAAATCCGAATCCGGTCAGGAACCAAATGAATATGCATGCTACGACGGATAAAATACCAGACGATATAATATTAAGTTATGTATAAAAGATTATTATTATTACTGTGATGGATGCAAGAAACTTGAAATAATATTAAATTATAAATAAATCAAAATTAAGAAAAAGATTGACATTCCCTTGCAAAAGGACAAGACCAGGTATACAAGTCCAGTTACTCGTACGGTTCAAGAACAATTATGGCATTGTACTACCCCTTCTTCTCACAGGGGAGGAATTGAAGAAACAAAGAGAAGAGATATTTTAAGACAGTCTTGTGCTACAAATCAAGGTGGAAACATATACCAGTATTACGTTATAAGAAATTATTATAAGCTATTGTGATATTCAAAGTAACTTAATTTCTCTTAGAGAATATATTTAATTTAAACTACCAGTGTGTTCTTAATTATTCTTAAACTTCTATCTCAAACAAACATACAAGCCCTTTTAGGAAAACGCTCGTGCTGCACAGCCTACCAGCATACTACCAATACACATCACCATAACATTACATTATTATTATTATTATTATTATTATTATTATTGTAATATTGTTGCTAATTAGTAGTGTACAATTTGGAATTTGGAATCAAATGTAAACTTATTTCATATGTTAATTTTTAATAGTAATATATTGCCCGACATATTCTGCATTAAGAAAACATTATTCTAATTATCTTAATATGTTTGATGACTTTAAAACTAATATAATTGATGTATTTACTTCAAATCCCAAAAGAGAACTGGAAAAAATTTATTTGTACTTTAAAAAATATGCTTAGACTTTGGCAGTTTATCTTAGATGATCAGTATTATATAGAAATTTAGTTATTTTATGCTTAAATAATCGGCAACGTAATTTCAAAGATAATAATATTACAATCGATATTCATTTTTTTTTTTTTTTTTAATTTAAGTCGCGTCAATATCAATGGTCATTGGCACTCGGAGCCTTCTCAGTGCACTGCCGGCCTGTGGACAGTGTTATCTCGTTAAAGACAACACTGTCCAATCACCGGACAGTGAGCTCCTAGGAAGAAAAAATCTAAGAGTAGCACAGCTGCACTGGAACCTCGGTCCTCCGCGTGGGAGTCCAGTACGCTAACCACTTATTCGCTATTCCCTTCCCTCAATATTCATTATAATTCTTTGTAATAATTTATTCCTCATTACTGATCTTCTTATGTTTATTATTATTTCCTTCTCTTAGAACAGATGAGATAATATGTTTCTTTTATTATTTAAAGATAAGGGAAGGGATTAGCTCAGTGGTAGCGCGCTGGACTAGTAACGCGGAGATCACGGGTTCGAATCCAGCCGTGCTACCCTTAGATTTTCTCTTCCTAGGAGCCCCTACAGCTCACTGTCCGGTGATGGACAGTGTTGTCTGTAACGGGAGAACACTGTCCGGAGGCCGGCAGTGCACTGAGAAGCCTCCGGGCGCAAATGACCACAGATGTTGAGACGCCTTAAATAAATAAATAAAAAAAATTTAAAGATATGTACTTTTCATTTTGGTTTTTGTGCATTTGTTTCTTGTTGCGAACAACTTAATTCTTTGGATGGGAGCTCAAATTTAAATTCAAGTTCAATAATAAATATGTAAACTGCAGTAAGAGAAAGTCTTGTAAGTGTAATAAACCAGATTATTATTATTTTTTTTTTTCATTGAACTTGGAAAAAAAGATGAACCTTTTCTTTTAGATCTAAACTGTAATAGTAATCATAGATAGATGGCGCTAATAACTGTTGTTCAACTATAACGGCTTTAATTTTAAATTTTATGCTTAAATAATTATTCAACATCCTCAGATATAGAAAGAAGGCAAATCCAGTGTTTATAACGGTTTATTTATCTTATGGGTCGGTCGTTCTTCATAGGTCAATCTCAATTAATGCAGAAGGAAGGAGAAGCTATACATTAACTTAATCTATACACACACGTAATGAATTTGCGAATAGTTTTGTGTAAAAGAAAATATTCTATTTATTAATTGCATTTATTGTTCTCCCACTCCACTATGAATGATAAAGAAAAAATGAATTCTGTAGGGAAGTGAAAGGTCAATAGGCAAAAACAAAAAAAACACAAATAAGCGGTAATTTCGCAATGCGATGGGACTCTCTCTGAAAGGTTAACTTTAGTTGTTTACAGCTTCTTTCGATTTATCTTTATTATATTGTATTTTTTTTTTTTTTAAGTTTACGCTAACGTTTACGCACGTTCAAACCAACCAAACAAAATTCCCATTGATTATATCATATTTTTTCCGCATCAAACATAATTTAAAGTTATTTTACATTACGCCCGTTTCATAAAAAAGAAGATGTTAAATTTCTATCACCTAACAAAAGTGAGCATATCATTTATTATAGAGTGTTAAAAGTTGGTTATTTCGTATAACATTTAGTAAACTTAATAATTGTTCGATGTTATATTAATGATATTTGGATTATATTTTATTTTTTTTTTTTTTTTTTTTTTTTTTTTTTTTTTTGAATTTAAAAATAAAAATTATACACCAATTATGCATATATTTTTTTTCACTGAATGCGATAACAGAGATGTTCGTCGTTTAACGATTTTTCTACGATTTTCCGTTTTAGTGTAAGGCTTGTTCACATAATACACCCCAAGACACGCAGAACCTTTTTTTTTGTCTGTCTTATGGCGCTTCATATGATAAAAGGATTCAGGAAACACTTCTTATGAAGCTACAATAGTACTCGCCGATATCCATCCCATTTTACTAAAAATACATGAGAAAGTGCAGTTTTATGAGAGAGACAAATGTGGAAAAGATGATGAAGAATTATATGGAAAAAAAATTGGGAGTTCGAATTGGATGCATCCGGGACTAGAATTAGATATTGAAACTGACAATAGTTATGGTTATGAAATGTAATTTGGTGTGTTGAGTTGTTGTATGCTTGTAGTAGCTTGTGTAGCACAAGCGGCTTTGTAAAGGGCTTGTGTTTGTAAGTTTTAAGAGAGAGAGAAGTAATAAGAATAATTAAGAAAACACTGGTAGATTAAATTAAATATATTCTTTAAGGATATTTAATGCTATTCAATAACACAGGCGATATGCTTATTAATTTACTGAAATTACTTGGAATAAACTCTTATGTTTTAACTTATAAATGGCACAGTCCTGATGTGTTCTGGTGAATGTCTAGCTCAGACTGTTTTAGAAGGAATGTCCTCTCTTCATAGTTCAAATCCTTTCAAATAATGCTGGTATGTCTGGAGGGAGTTTTATTGTTTTACCCTAACTGTTTCTTGTCCTTTGTATCTTGGTTTGCATCGACCTAGATTGTAGTATCTGGCTCTATCCCCATCACTAAAATACACTATTTGAACAAGCTAATTTTCACAAAATTATTTTACTAAACTATTTTCCAAAACTATTATTTTTCCATTTCGTTCTTCCACTACAGTTATAAGTACGAAATATATATGGATGGAAACAAAACACCAGATGGAGTTGGTTATGCCATAGCGATATATGAAAATAATCAATTAATAGAAAGTTTCAAATACAAATTAAAGCCAACTTGTAGCAACAATCAAGCCGAACAATTGACGATCTTAAAAGCGAGTTTATGGCTTCAGCCAAATTGGAATGGAAGGGTATAACCATTCTTAGTGCAATATTAGAGTGGTTATGAAAACAGACAGCAAAATATCGATCGATGCACTTAAGAACAGAGACTTGCACTGGCCCATATTAGAGTAAAAAAGATACAGACTCACTGAAACGGAATGGAAACTGAAAATAGAAAGGATTAAAGCGCATGTGAACAGATGGAAATGAAATCGCAGATAGACTGGCAAAACTAGCAGCAGCTGAGGACAATCTGCTAGTGAGCTACCATAAAGCTCCAAGATCCCATCTAAAAAGAAAACTGAGACAGTTAATCGAAGAGAGATGGGAAGAAGATTGGAGAAAAACTTCAAAAGGACAAGAAACGACGAATACATTCAAACTTTACAAAACAGGAGAAAGTTAAGTCTGCTAAGAATAAACTATAAACTAACACAAATCCTGACAACACATGGAAGAACTAACGACTACGTACATAGGTTTCACATTACTGACAATCCATACTGCAAATATAACAACGGAACTGCACAAACTTGGAATCACATAATCTACGACTGTCCACTACTACATAAACCGAGAACTAAGATGATCCGAGAAATAGTCACGAAAGGAAACACCTGGCCAGCAAGAAGACAGATACTGATAACTGAACAGTTTGCCGTCTTTTAAAAAATTCATAAATACAATAGATATGGACATATTCTAACTTAATTTAATCAGTGAGTGATGAAGTATTTTACTTAACATGTTGTACATCATGTAACGTTATACTTTAAATAAATTTCCATCCAACAGGGTTACTGTTGGTTGAAAAAAAAACAGTACATTTTCTAGAAACTTTTTTTAGCTTTTAAGTTCAATGCAAAACAAGCAGCTGAAAACAAGCAACCACATATTGTAATCAAACGGGTATTTCCGGTAAAAACTTGGTATCGAAAATTTTGATAAGTCCACTGTATTTCCTGTCACCAGCAATAGGAGAAAGTGCAATAATAGATACCAATTGTGCAACACCGTAGCTAACTGTCCTACAGTTGGTATAAGTTACTTTATTAGAAGAAGCCTTTAGACGAACACGAAATTTTGTTTTAATTGTTAGATATGGAATTCACTGTACAAAAGAGGTTTTTCGAGATTTATTAACTTTTCAGATAAGTTGTCAAGATAAAAAAATGACTGCTGAAACGTCCAGGTTTAGCAAACACTTATGGCACCTCTAACAATAATACTGATCAATATGTAATAGGATCCAAAGAGAGGATTCGTAGCGGAGAAAGAGAGTCAAAAATGACAGGACCTCTCTCTCGGACTAGAGTGGGAGAAACTACATAAATACAGCGACGGGAGATAGATATACAACAGAGTTCATACAACTGAGTTCACTCGTCAGTCACAACGTGTCATTTTACCTTACCCTTTACCATTCTTACCATACTCGACCATTTTAAGTGTAAAGTCCAGGAAGTCAGTGTCACTTTTTAACATTATACAGTGTTAGCCATATTTTGTTTGTTCATTCAAACCAGACCATTTCTCTCCTTCATCAACCCCATTATAAATGCAAAGCTCCTAAAAACAAGCGAACTTGTAATGAAATTAGGTAAATCTTAATTTGCTAACACTTTAATAATTAATCACTTTAATACTAGTTTTGTAATAAAAGTTTCTGCATAGAAAAACTATATTATTTAAAAATAAACACAAAAAACATTTAATTGAATATTATTCGTCAAAATATAAAATATGCATTTTCTACCACTTTCACCACCTTTCTGCAAGCATTTTAATTTGGAGACGGCACCATTCGCTCTTTGGTTATTGTCTTCGCATCCTAATCGCATTACTTCATAATTGTAGAAGGAACGTTCTTTGTGAAAATAAAGACATAGCTTGAAAAAGACAGTAATCAGTTGGTGTAACACCGAGGTAGGCCGGCGGGAAGATAGGCGTTTATTCCGTTCCACTCTACCAATTTTACCGATTCAAGCGCGAACGATAGGCGGAATATTATGATATTACTGACTAGCTTTATACGATTACTTAAAACTACTTTGCTTTTGAAGACTCCATAAATTCTATTCAGCTATTCACAGTATAAAAATCACAGTTAACAGCGTCTGGAAAAAGTTCAAAATGCAAATCATCCTCAAAATTATCCCAAACGCAAAAAGCAAGACTGTAAAAGTAAA
The DNA here is from genome assembly GCA_011037195.1 of Triatoma infestans. Lineage (NCBI taxonomy): Eukaryota > Metazoa > Arthropoda > Insecta > Hemiptera > Reduviidae > Triatoma > Triatoma infestans. The sequence continues at coordinate 143,407 of JAAEAF010014410.1, read as the reverse complement.
GTAATGCCTATTGTTTCAGGCGGGCTTATAACGTCCAACTCCCAAATGAGATTTCGTGGACGGAGGCGGAAGTACCTACTTGATGATAAACATTTTTTAAATCAATATAAAATTTAGCAGTTATACGCGGGACTCGAATTGAGGACCTCCCACTTACAAGTCCATGCACCACTACACCAACACCTGCCCCGAAAAAAAAAGCATGACTGTTTTTTTGTCGAACTGGTCTTGGCTGCAATCTCTAGTTGCGCTCTATAGCCTTGTGAGTAGTCACTGCTTTTTATTAAGTTTTAATTATTCTTTACAAAAACCGATAAAAGCTTTTGGACATATCCATTAATATGGACCTCATTTTGGTTCTCAATTCCAGACATCCAACTTTCCTGAGATACAGAAAGATATCGACGTCGTTTGAGGCTCTTATTAGTTAGATATGCTCAAGAGGTCACATACAAATCCTGCTTCCCACCATGCAATTCCTCATCAACAACAATCGAAGGACAACTTGATCTTGGCTCATCTTAATGCTAGTGTACCCACTTTTGAAACCATTAAACCACTTCCTTCTCTTCATCTATTGTAGAAATTTCTTCGGCTACCATTTTTGCGCTTAGTTCTTTTTTCCAATAATGTCTCAAAGACTGCGAATCATAATTTTTTCTTCTGGCATTTTGGTTGAAGATTATAATAGCAAATGAGAGTTGGAATATATGGGTATATAATTGTTAAGTCGTCTATGTAGTTTGTTTCTAAATCTAATGTTTTATATCAAGTTTTCCATTTGTAATTAATGCGCATGCTCAAAAAATACAACACATGTTTTTTTTATTATTAAAATATATTGCTTCTAACTCAACACGAAGTTTTTTTACTCTACAATTAAGCGTATATACACGGGTGTAACTACCTAAAAATCTAAAAACAGGTCCGCACCCTAACATATGGTCCTCCGTTACCGGATTGAAGCAAGATATACTACTTTGAAGCTATAAGGGAACATTTGCAGTAAGTCTCACATTCATTCTTTTCCTTCATTCCATTTTATTCTGTTTGATATAGCGCAGTTTCATTTGTTCACTTATCATTGAAATGACAGATTTGAAAGAATTAATAGCAAAACGCGGTCTGTTAAAGGCCCAGTTAACAAGGTTTAATACATTTCTTAAAAATTTCGATTCTAAAAATGTTTTAGAACTTCAAATCAGACTGGAAAAATTAGACAATGTTTTTGATTCGTTTGAGAAAATACAAAATGAAATTGAAATGTTGGACAATTCCGACATTCAAATAACAGAACGTGAAGTATTCGAAGATATTTACTACAAGGCTGTGGCAAATGCTAGACAAATTATAATCACATGTTCATCGCATTCAAATCAATCGATAAATTTAGGACACTCAGAACAAGAAAACGTCAAACTTCCTACGATAGAATTGCCCAATTTCTATGGGTCTTACAGTCAGTGGACTGACTTCTACGAAACCTTTCGCAGTTTAATTCATAATAACAAAACAATGTCAGCAGTACAAAAACTTCATTACTTAAAATCCTGTTTAAAGGGAGAAGCCTCTCAAATTCTAAGTTCACTTGAAATTACCAGTGACAATTACCCAATTGCTTGGGATCTTTTAAAGGAAAGATATGACAACAAAAAACTAATAATAAATGCTCACATAAAATCTATATATGAATTACCAATCTTAAAATCTGAATCACATACTAATTTAAGAAAATTTTTAGATACTTTTAGTAAACACTTCCGAGCTCTAACTTCACTAGGCCAACCCACTCAACACTGGGACGCCTTATTAGTATATATACTTACATCTAAATTGGATCAGGACACTAAAAGGGAATGGGAAAAATCCACATGCACTAAAGAGTCTCCAACGCTCAAAGAATTGCATGAGTTTTTAGCAGAACATTGTCAGTTCTTAAGAACAACAGAACCAGGTAACAAAAGTATTAAAACCCCTGTGAAATTCAATGAACCTAAAGTACTCACACGTCTAACTGTACGAAAGGTTACTTGCTCATTTTGCAAAGGCCCCCATTTCAATAACACATGTGATAGGTTTTTGAAAATGAATTTTGAAGAGAGAATGAAGCTAGTTAAATCGAATAAGCTATGTTTAAACTGCTTAAGACCCAATCATTTTCTTCATTCTTGCAAATCCTCGTACTGTAAACATTGCAATAAAAAACACCATTCATTATTGCATAATGAAACAAATAATGAGCCTAATTCTCAAACTATAATTTCAAATAGAAATGATGCAGTAAACGATTCTCCTAATGATTCGATCAATCTTACTAACTTATTTTCGAATTACACACTAAATTCAAATTGGGGTCATTCTATATTACCCACTGCCGCAGTATATATACATGATGCAAAGGGAAATCGCATACTCTGTAGATGTCTTTTAGACACAGGCTCAACGGCACATTTCATGACTTTTCAATTAGCGAAAAAATTGTCATTAAATATAACTGAAGTGAACATTTCAATCTCGGGCATTAATGGTTCACTAAATAACGTAGAAGGAAAAACAAACGCAACCATTTATTCCAGGGATGAGCAATACCATACAAAACAAACATTTCTGGTTGTCAAACAAATTACACAAAATATGCCTCAAATAAGCATTAATTATTCTAAAACAGACATCCCAAAAAACTTATTCCTGGCGGATGAAAATTTCCATAAGTCAGAACCTATAGATATTTTGTTGGGTGTTAATGTATTTTTCGACATTTTATGCGAGGGTAAACATAGCATTCATGAAACCGGCCTCATACTTCAAAATACGAAACTGGGATGGATTGTTTCTGGAGAATTTTCTCATTTCATACAACCAAAATTAAAATGTCACTTTGCCATTTCAAATGAGATTTTGCATGATCAAATACAACGATTCTGACAGTTAGAAGAATGTTTGAAGCCTAAAGGACTCACTAAGCAAGAAATGGAATGCGAAGAACATTTTAAAACCAATTTTTCCAGAGATGACACAGGTCGCTTGCAAGTTCGTCTTCCTTTTCGTGAGAATCACAGACTCCTAGGAAATTCAGAGGATAGAGCTTTGAGGCGTTTCTATAGTCTGGAAAAACGTTTATTAAATGATCCTCAGTTGAAACAGTTGTACGTAAGTTTTATGGAAGAATACGAACGTTTGGGCCACATGAACTCTATTTCACCTGAAAATATTGAGAAAATAAAATATATACTTCCACATCACGGAGTATACAAAGAAAATAGTACAAGTACTCGCCTAAGAGTGGTATTCGACGGATCTTGCAAAACTACGACCAATTTATCACTTAATGATGTTCTCAAAGTAGGCCCTACTATACAAAGAGATTTATTCTCAATCCTATTAAGTTTCAGAAAACACAATTACGTCTTATGTGCCGACATAGAAAAAATGTATCGACAGGTAACTGTTGCCTTGCCAGATAGATACTATCAGTGTATTGTTTGGAGACCTAATCCGTTTGATGAGTTAAAATATTTCACGTTAAATACCGTGACTTATGGCACCTCCTCTGCCTCATTTTTGGCCATTCGTTCTTTAGTTCAGCTCGCTGTAGATAATCAAAACAAATATCCAGACGCCTGTTCTGTAATCAAACGTGATTTTTATGTCGACGATTTGCTCACCGGCGCCAATACAATAGAAAGGGCGATCGAGTTGAGGGATCAGATCACAACTATATTAAATTCTGGCGGCTTTCCGCTTAAAAAATGGAAATCTAATTCACCTGATATTCTTGATAATTCAAATTCGGATCCTTTAATGCAATTTGACAAATTGGATAATTCAACAAACACACTAGGCCTTTCTTGGAAGGCAAACTCAGACGAATTAAAATACGCGTTAAACTTAGGCAATGACAATAACGTCACTAAACGCTCTATTTTATCTGTGATTTCGAAAATATTCGATCCCTTAGGACTGGTAGGGCCCGTTACTGCCAAGGCTAAATTAATTCTACAGGGATTATGGAGGCGTCACTTGGATTGGGACGATCCAGTCCCAGAGGATATACAAACAAATTGGTTAAAACTTTGTAAAGATTTAGCTGATTTGAATATTATTTCCATTCCTCGGCAAGTAACAAGTCAATGCTATAAAGCAGTGGAACTTCACGGATTCTGCGACGCTAGTGAAGCCATGTACGGTGCATGTCTGTATCTTAGGACTACTCTTCCAGACAATTCTTATTGTGTAAGGCTTGTGTGCGCTAAATCTCGTGTAGCACCATTAAAAACAATTGCTTTACCACGATTGGAATTATGCGGTGCACTTTTATTATCTCGTTTAGTGGAAAGGTCATTAGCAGCTCTCGATTTAAACATTGACAAGGTTGTATTCTGGTGCGACTCCACAATTGTTTTGTGCTGGATTGGCAGTGAACCAAGTAATTGGAAGACATTCGTTGCAAACCGTGTTACGGAGGTACAAGAACTCTCTGCAGGAGGTCAGTGGAGGCATGTTCCGACCAAAATGAACCCAGCAGACATAATATCTAGAGGAGCGGATGTCCAACACATTTGTGAGAACAGATTGTGGTTTAATGGTCCAGATTTCTTATATGAAGACGAATCTTTTTGGCCTAACACTAAAATCAACTTGTCTGATCAAACATTAGAAAAAAGAAAACGTGTTGGCTTATCGTTTCTGACTTGTACCGATGATTTCATTTTTGAGAAATACAGCACATTTCACAAGTTACAGAATGTAACAGCTTATGTACTGCGATTCATTCACAACTGCAAACCAAACACGGTTAAATATACCGGATCTTTATCAATACATGAATTGAAGACTTCCTTGATCACATTAGTTAAACTGGCTCAAAAATCTCACTTTCCCGATGAAATCGAACGAATAACGTCTAATAAGCGCATCAAGGGGTCTAGCAAACTTTTATCTTTAAATCCCTTTCTGGATACTGATGGTGTGCTACGAGTTGGTGGACGCATTAACAATTCGCCATATGCCTTTGACAAAAAATTTCCCATTGTTCTGCCAGATAAACACCCGCTAACAACATTGATCATAAGAAGAGAACATATACGTAGTTTGCATGCAGGGCCACAGACGGTTTTATCCATGCTCAGAAACAATTTCTGGCCAATTAACGGCAAAAACAATGTCAAAAGGATTTGTCGCGAATGCATCATATGCTTTAAAGCGAATCCTTCGTCTATAACATACAAAATGGGTAATCTTCCCCATTCTAGGGTTAATATATCTCGATCGTTCTCTACTGTTTCAATTGATTTCGCTGGCCCTTTATACATTAAAGAGGGTACTTTGCGTAAAGGCAAAATTGTGAAATCATATTTATGTATTTTTGTGTGTCACGTTAGTAAAGCGGTGCACCTAGAGCTATGCCAAGATTTAAGCACAGAATGTTTCATGAACGCTCTCAAAAGATTTGTTTCGAGACGCGGCATTCGCAGAGATATTTACACCGACAACGGAACCAACTTTGTCGGTGGAGACAACGAATTAAAGAAAACTTATAAACGACTACTTTCGTTAGATGATGCTAATATTAGAAATTATCTCACTAACAATTCCATAAATTGGCACTTCCTTCCTGCAAGGAGTCCTCATTTTGGGGGACTTCACGAGAGAGCGATTAGGAGTGCTAAACGACACCTAGTAAGAATAGTGGGTAATGCTCACTTGACTTATGAACAAATGTACACTGTGCTCTGTCAAATAGAAGCCATTCTCAACTCTCGTCCTTTAACCACCCTCTCCTCAGATCCTAATGATCCCATACCTCTAACTCCAGGGCACTTCCTAATTGGTGAGACGTTAACTGCGATTCCCCAAGAAGCGGCCAATACTAGTCAGAATTTCCAGCGTTTGAAGATATACAAGAGGCTACAAGCTTTATTACAACACTTTTGGCATCGCTGGTCAAATGAGTATCTCACGTCATTACAACAACGAAATAAATGGCAAACAACTGGCCCTCACGCTATTCGCATCGGATCAATTGTCTTATTGAAAGAAGATAATCTCCCACCTCTACTATGGAAGATCGGACGAGTCGTCGAAACTCATCCTGGGACTGATAAAGTGCTGAGAGTGGTCAGCATAATGCTGAGCAATAAACACATAGTAAAAAGAAGTGTAATAAAGTGCTGTCCATTGCCATTGGACTTGGAGCAGAGTTGAACTTTTTAACTTCCTTCTTCATATTATGTAATCTTAATATACCAAATTTTCGTATGTAAACTCTTTAAATTTTGAAATTTACATTTCAAGGCGGGCGGCATGTTAAGTCGTCTATGTAGTTTGTTTCTAAATCTAATGTTTTATATCAAGTTTTCCATTTGTAATTAATGCGCATGCTCAAAAAATACAACACATGTTTTTTTTATTATTAAAATATATTGCTTCTAACTCAACACGAAGTTTTTTTTACTCTACAATTAAGCGTATATACACGGGTGTAACTACCTAAAAATCTAAAAACAGGTCCGCACCCTAACAATAATTATTAAAATTAAATAAAGGATTAGTCAAGGTAAACATTGATATAAATTATATAAATAGAACCAACAAAATAGGATTTATTATCTAATTTCAACCTAGTAATAACCTAGGAAAATTGTTAACCTTAATAAAGATAATTAATTCTAATTAAAAACCAGTGTAAGTGTTAATATTTATACAAAGTGAAAACATTATGGAATAGTGGATTTCAACAAAGGAATCATCATCCTTTTTTAGCAACACCATTGTGTTTAAGATTTGTAAACGAGTTTGTTGCATAAATCTTGTACTGTTGTTTATCATTTACTTTTTTGCTTGACCTAAATTAACATTTCAATAAAATAAAAATAAAAAATTCAGAGGCAAAATTATACTGTGAAATCAGAATTGTTTTTAATTAGGCAGCAAATATATTCTTTTTTAACTTAATATTTATTTAAATCTTAAAATTTAAGCCTCCATAAGAAAATGATAGGATCAATTTTTACTTTCTCTTACTCCTAGTAAGAGGAAGTATTGTAATCGTGTCAAATTTTCGATATCGAGTTTTCACCGGAAATATCCGTTTTGAGGTCCCCTGAGTCAAAAAAAGTGGTTTTTAACGAATGGTCTGTATGTGTGTGTGGTGTGTGTGTGTGGTGTCTGTGTGTGTGTGTGTCTGTGGTGTGTGTGTGTGTGTGTGTGTGGGTGTCTGTGTGTGTGTATGTATGTGAACAGCATAGCTCAAAAACGAAAAATCGTAGAAAGTTCAAACTTGATATTACGTTTAAGGTATCACCATGGGATCTGACGGTGCGTTATGTGTCAATATTCCTCAACCGGAAGTACCACTTTACTAGTTGTTTTTTTTACGTTTTTGCAATTTTCTCAAAAATGGCTCCGAAGATTTTCTTTAAACTTGTATATCAACTACACATACAAAGAGCTACAACTTTTATTTGAAACATTTCTCCAGGAAAATTCATTTAAGGGCACTTCTGGGGGAGGGGTGGGGTTAGGTTTTCATCTTAACTGCTGTTTCAGTATATTAGACAATTCTGTCATCTAAATAATGTTAATTAGAATTAAATATGTTGTTGAAATTCCGAGTTTGAAAAAAAATAGATAACCGGAAGTGCGTTTTTACTGAAATATAATTTTCAGTTTTCTGGTATTTTCTCGAAAATGGCTCCAACGATTTTCTTTAAACCAGCGTTGTTAACTATACATATAAAGAGCTACAACTTTTATTTGAAACTTTTCCCCTGATAAATTCATTTAAGGGGACTTTTGGGGGAGGGGGTTATGTTTTTCTTTAAAATGCTATCACAGTTGATTATACAATTCTGTCATCCAAATTGAAATAACTAGAAATTAATATATGACCCAAATTCCGAGTTTCAAGGAAATTAGTAAACCGGACAGTTTTACTGGACAGTGTTTTCACTTTTCGACGAATTTCATTAAATTTGGTACACTAACTATAAAATTTGTCAATTATAATTTTGAGTACTGGAGTAAGAGAAAGTTGTGTGAGTGTTTCACACCAGATTTTTTTCAATTATTTTGTTCACACAAACGTCAATACGAGTGGGACGTCAATGCTATAAATATTTTTTTTGCATTTAGGACTTCAAAACCTGTATTTGGATGAAATGTATATTTCAAATATTTGATACTGTGTTTCTTATGGCAGTAAGTATAAGGTATCAATAAGAGTATAAAATGAAATTTGGTGGCTGGTGTTAAAGTTGGAGAGAGAGTTATACTGTCAATATGAAGAAGACAGGTTATAAGGCACATTCCAGACAACTTTCTTACAATATATCCAATAACTTCCTCAATTCACCTCTCCCCCTCACAAAGTCACACACTCCACTGTATATGTGCGTTTGTTATTAAAAATTTAATGTTAGCAATAAACAAACCGAAATTTTCTAAAAGTATTAATTTAAAAAAAAAATAAAACGTTTCTTTATCGTATCTTGTTGGAATTTCTCTTAAGGCGCGTTCTCACGGAGTCAAATTTAGTTGAACGATTTTAGTTATAATCAACAAAAGTTGAATGCGACTAGAATCAGTTTTGGTTCATACGTTTCAACTGAAATCTATCAAACCGTTCCATTTAACAATGGCTTTGAAGGTAGCGGTGGGCGAATGCGTACATTCATAGCACACCAAATGAATGTTCCGTTTTTGTACATAGTTCTGATTGTCTTAATTTTTTTTTACTCAGAAATGGTTAAACCAGAATGTCCATTTCTTTGATTATACATCTCGAAAGCATTTTCCCGCCCATCTCTATTTTTATAATTATCTAAAACGATGGTTCCCAAAGACAGTCGTGCTTTTTGTAAAGTTAAAAAAATTTGAACATCACGCTTTCAGACCACGACACTCATTTTGTGATTCGAAAACACAACAAGGAACACTCTACTTTGATTCGAGTTGAAAGCAAACTGAGAGGCGGGAAGTTCATACATTTCATGTTTACTTGAAACATGGCGGGTTCAACTTGAAAGATGCGTCATACTTGAACGATAAAGTTTGAACCGGTCAAACTTTTGTTGATCCACTAAAAAGTTGATTAACTTTATTGAAACAAAAGGTTCTCACTAGGTTTTTCATTCAACTTCTGTTGATCAACTAAAAATCGGTCAACTAAACTTGACACGTGAGAACGCGCCTTTACCAAAATTGTATTCACATTTGGTTCTTTATATTTATTATTATTATTTTTTTTTTTTAATTTAAATCGAGTCAACATCGACGGTCATTGGTGCCCGGAGCTTTCTCAGTGCACTACCGACTGTGAGCTGGAGAGGCTCCTACAAAGAGAAAACTTAACAGCAACACTGCTGGACTCTCGAAACCGGAGACCTCCGCGTGGGAGACCATCCTACTAAGACCACTGAGCTAATCCCTTCGCTTAAAGTTGGTTTTTTATACCATATTATCGTCACGCTCCCTTATGGGACTTTGGGACTTTAAACCCACAGAAACACACACACATACCTCATTTTCTAAAAAAAAAAACACTTTTTCGGACTCAGTAAAGCTCAAAAAGTATATTTACAGAAATAAGAGAACGTAAAAATCTGATGAGAAATATACACACGAGTCTCTCTTACTCCTAATTAATACAATTATACTATAAAAAATGGCAAATATTCTTTATAATTCAAATTTTATTCGATAGACATAACATTAAATATAGAGATTACCCGCAAGGAGTATCTTTTGCATGCAGTTACTTGGAGAGTAGCGACCCCACGGGTTACCACAGCTCAGTACTCCATGCACTTCGTCAGAGCAGTATACAATACACTTAAAACAACATACACTCTACACTATACAGACAAGGACAAACACAGTACACAAACTAGGATCTCCGTCCCTGGTTAATTGGTGTAAGCCAAGGGAGAAGGAACGGATTAGCTCAGTGGTAGCGCGCTGGGCTAGCATCGCGGAGGTCCCGGATTCGAATCCAGCACGCTGCCCTTAGATTTTCTTTTCCTAGGTGCCTCTACAACTCACTGTCCAGTGATGGGCACTGCTGTCTATAGCTAGAGAACATTGCTTGAAGGCTGGCAGTGCAATGAGAAGGCTCCAGGGATGCACAATAGATCTTTCAGGCGCAGTGTGCAATAATTTCCCATAACAATCAACAAATAATGTAGAGATAGTAGAATTTCTTTAAATTTAAATGAATCATTTCTTGAAAATATAATATATGTTGTTAAAAATAAAAGGCTTTCTTACTTTAGTTTTAGGTTGAAATCGTGCAATATTTACTTTTCCATTCAATGTAGTATAATACCTGATTTTTCACTCACCTGTAGCAAAAAAAAAAAAGAACAAACGCTTATATTAACAACAAATTTTTGAAGCAATGAGTTCCTTCATATAAGGAAAGCATTATTTTGTAGGATGTTCAATTCTTTAGGGGAATAATATAATCATTAATTATGAATTATACCTTATAATTAAATAGAATACGTAATAATATATATTATTCCTTAAAAGTTATATATTAGTGTTTTATCAGCTGTTATACCTATAATGGATTGGTTGGTTGGAGAGAATTGGTTTGGTTTGATGATTAACAAGACTTGGTTAACACTGTATATAATAAATGAGTTAAACTGATTGCCTGGACTTTACAGTAAAGATGGTTTATTAAGGTACAGTGGAAGGGGTAATGACACGTTGTGACTGGTGAACTATCTCCTGAACCAATTTGAAGTATACTTTCTGTGTGTCCCGTCGCTGTATTTATATGGTTTCTCCTATTCCAGTCCGAGAGAATGCCTGGTATTTTGTTTCTCTTTCTCTGCTCTCTTGGTTACTGTTACATACCCTACTATTTATTGACTTTTACCTTTATGGTATTTTCTTTTCTTGTATTATGTTCGCGAACACCAGTAACAAGATAGGTTTTTTTTTTAACGCTGGTGTAGGACAGTTCAGCACTGTTAGAGAGGTGAATTGTATGGCTGACTGTTTCTCATTCATGTAACATTAAGTGAATCTCTTTTCCTTTCATTCTCTCACAGTGATTGGAATGATATATAAGGATTAAACTTTTTAATTTTCCAAGTGATAGTTATGGAGTAAATATTGATGTTAATACAATAATTACAGAATACTGCTACGAATATCCACGGATTCTTTGTTAAATTTTCCCTCAATTTTAAATTCCCTCAAATTAAATAATTTACTTTTATAATTTACATACGGATTTAACCTTAATAAACCAAACATTTACAATACGTCAGATCCAGGAAAAACATAAAGCTAAGCGGGGGAAAAAGTAGAAATTATATCCACTGATCTCTAGAAAGTGAATGATAGTATTAAAATAATTGTGGAAAGCGTTATGGACAGCCAAGGTAGATGAAGAAGTTATAAAAGATATTAAAGGAATATAATAAAAAGAAACGAATATCAGGTGCAAACAGAAAATTGATTATCGGGAAGTTTAATGCGAGCAAGCGACCTCGAGGAACTGCCAATTGTTCTTCCACCGCTTATTCTACTTACAATTTGTATGGATGTCACCCCGAAAATTAAAAAAAAAATGGAAAAGCAATTGTAAGAAGATGAGCATTAGGACTGAATAAGACCTCTATATATATATATATATATATATATTAATTTGTAGTTAGCCGACGATCAAATAGTTATTGCATAAGATATGAATGACAGCGGCTAAATTTGCAGAAAACTACTGGGACGAGTCCAAATATTGGGGTATAAATATTAATTATAATAAAACCGAACATTTCAGTACTTCTATGGACGGAGAAGAATTAGAATTTGAAGAGGATATCTTGATAAAGACTGCCTCAAAAAAAAAACAATACATTTTGATTGCGTTAAGAAGGTACCTCTGAAGTAAGTGGAAGAATCGGAGAATGACTAAAAATGACTGGGTCGTAAAATCCTATACTCTAGAGCCGAAACTTCTTAAACAGCACAAAAGGGCGCATATTACTTACACTGACACAAAATAGTACGAGGGTCATTCAATTTATTTAATCAATACAAAATTTTGGCTACTCTTCAACATGAGTTCAACGTTTCAACGTGTCCCATCGTTCTTCTAATTTGTGAATGCCTCTGGCATAAAATTCTTTGGATTGATCTCGAAGCCATTTTTGCACTGATTCTTAACTTCTTCATTGGATTGAAGATGTAAACCCCCACGTAGAGCCTCTTTGAGGAGTCCTAACAAATGAAAGTCCGATGGGATGAGGTCGGGGCTGAAGGGGCGATGTGGAAGGATCTCCCACCTCACTTTTGTGTAGTGTTTCTTGAGTTAACTATGCCGTGTGTAGGCGCACGTTGTCATGAAACAAAATCTTGTACTGCAGCTTATTCTGAATAATGTTATGGAGAGTTCTAACACACGCGTGCACTTCTTCAGCTATCAGTTCAACAGTAATACATGCCTGCTGTCCAGAATTAACGCATTTTTGTGAGATTCGTGGGAGATTCATGGGTTGTCCACTTCGTTGCTGGCCACACTGAAATCTGTTCTACCTATTTTTAAACGTTCAAACGGTTCAAAAAATTATACCCGTACACTTTCAACAATCTTTCGTGGATTTCACTACTTCTGACATCCTCTCCAACTACAAAAAAAATCTAATCACTGAGCGTTGTTCTTCCGAGATGCAATGTTCGAGCGGACTCACCATTGTTATGTGAATATATTTGAGGTTATGCCTTACTAAATACTCTCGAACAACTGTTGAGAAACTAAGTGTACAAGGATGCCAACTTGACGCACTGAAACTATTTTACTGATTAAAAAAAAACGTTTCTGAGCTACAGCGATTTGTATCGTTACTTATTGAATGAATGACCACCGTAGATTAAATTCTAGTATTATCATCTTTCTATTCATGAAGTTTCAAAAAATGAGTTTCTAATAAGGAAACAAATTTGGAAAAATCTGACATTTTCACATTAATTCTTACAAAAGGATAGAAAATAAAATAGAAAAAGCAAGCGTTTAAAACTAAACAAAAAAAAAAACCAAGTGTAGAAATATTATAGAAAAGCGAGAAAATAAACTAAAGATTTATGATGAAATGTTAGCTAAACAAAGAAGCTAATAGTGTGTTTTTTTTTTTTAACAAACAGCACATACAGACAATAGTTACTCATGCGGTTCCCCCACCTTGCTAGAAGACATTACTCAAGGACATGCGTTTACTAACAAAATGTAATCGCTGGACTGTACTATGAATTATACTATTACTATAGGACGACTCTCTCCTACAATAATAATGAAAATGAATCTCTCCGTAACGAACTATTGTTTTCTAAACTTACAATGATATCACAGCATTTATATATATATATATATATATATATATATGTATATGCAGTAGTTGTATTAAAACTTATAAAAGCTTTATATTACATTTTGAAACAATAGAGTAAAATTCAGCATTTAAATAATAGAAATACACAGGGGATTTTACACAGTCTATCATGATTTTCTTTAAACTTATTGAGTTCGGTTGAACTATCACCCAACATCAGCAGCTAAATTATATTTTATTTATACAATATAATATGTTTTATTCGAAAGGAAAAGAATTCTAATAAATAGAACACAGAAGTCACAGATTACATATGTTAAAAGCCAAGATTATTAAACGTAGAACAGAGCACAGTTATACTGTTTTTTTTTTAACTTGGCCATATGTTCTAGCCATGTGATACTATGACACCCCGCCACTAGGGGACTTTAAGAGCCATGCAAACATAGAAAAAAAAAAAAAGAAAAAAAAAAGATCACTTTGAAGAAGCATAAGGTTGTTTACAAAAAGGAAAAAAAAATATGCATGTCATTCTTTTAAAAAAAAAAAAAAATTATAACAAAGAAAATAAAATTGTGTTTTTAAAGTGACGTGGTCAAAAACAAGTACTTGGTATCTCTATGGATGAACTTTTTTTTTTACACTTCTCTTCCACCAACAGCAGCAGGTAATTTCTCATCACTATGAAAAATGATGAAACATTTTTCAGATTTTATCAAATGAACAATCCGTTCAGAGATCCGTTTTTGTGATTTACACACATCTTTTTTACTTTCTCTTTACTTCTAGTAAGAGGAAGTATTGTAATCGTGTCAAATTTTCGATATCGACTTTTCACTGGAAATTTCCGTTTTAAGGTCCCCTGAGTCCAAAAAAGTGGTTTTTAGCAAACGGTCTCTGTGTGTGTGTGTGTGTGTATGTGAACAACATAGCTCAAAAACGAAAAAACCGTAGAAAGTTGAAATTTGATATTCCGTTTACGTATCACCATGGGATCTGACAGTAAGTTATCTGTCAAAACTTTCTCAACCAGAAGTACCACTTTACTACTTTTTTGCGTTTTTCTCAAAAATGGCTCCGACGATTTTCATCAAACTTTTTAAAACATCAACTGCACATATACAACGAGCTACAACATTTATTTTTTTAATTTATTTGTATATCTGTTTTGGCCCGAAGGCATACAGAGGGAGTTGACTTAAAACAACAATGTTACATATATGTTACAATAGTAAATAATTAAAAATAGAAAACGAGAGTTTCCTGATAAAAGTAAGTGAAAAAAAAAAAATATATATATACATAACATTACAAAACCATTCTAAACTAGCTAAAAATCAGGAAATTAAAAACTAGGTATTAATCTCAAAATTATTTAAAACAATCACACAACGTTTAGAAGAATAAAGAAGCTAAATAAGAATTCATCAAGCTAAAATAATTAAAGTTATAAAATTTGCACAATTTGTAGCGTCAAAAGCATTTTCATCTTTCTTTTCTATTTCTTTTTTTTTTTTTTTTTCTTCATTTCTTCAAACTACAAAATAAAAACAGGAACACGGAAAATTAACCATACATATGTCCAACAATAAGAAGCAGAAACTCTACAAAATAGCCCGCAAAAAACATGATCAAGCAAAGTAAACAATACATTTATATGAATGTGTACTGAAGAAGATTTAATTAAATTATACAAAAAGACCAAGGAGTGACATCCAAACTTCAAGTTGGAGATAATAATCTTATATTCAAGGAATTTACACAAAACAAGTATATGTTGTCTACTTTGGCCGATTGGTCCGGAACAGATAAATCCATTATTTTAACAAATTTTCCAAAACTAGTATCTAACAATGAATAGTATGAAGCTAAAAATTTGTTCGAATATATCAAAATTTGTTTGAATTTAAAACGTTTTTCTAGAAAAATTCATTTAAGGGCACTTTTGGATGGAGGGATGGGGGTTATGTTTTTCTCTAAAGTGCTATCATAGTTGATTATACAATTCTATCATCCAAAGAAAATTAATTTAGAAATAAATAGATGGCCATAATTCCGAGTTTCAAGGAAATTAGTAAACCGGAATTGCGCTTTTATTGAACAGTTTTTTTTTTTCAGTTTCCGACGAATTTCATTAAATTTGACATATAAACTATAAAATTTGATTATAATTTTGAGAAATGGAGTAAGAGAGAGTTGTGTGAGTATTTCACACCAAATTTTTTTTTTTTTTAAACTTGTTTTGTGGTAAATGTGAGAAGAAGAGAATTGGAGAGAATGACTTCAGTAATGATGAAGAAGAAATAAACTAGAATAAAGTAGAAACACAAACTGTAAGGACTTTACATTGTCAATAGTTGTTGGAGAATAAAGTAGCGAGAGAATAATTAGCAGAGAGACAGACTGGCTGAGTAATTAGAAAGTAGAATGATGTTTGCTGACTGGTGTCGATGACTGCTTTTTGTAGGGCTAGCTTGGCTCTATTTATATAAAGCCTCCCTCCCTATTTTGGCCTAGGTAGCGAATAACTAGGTTCTTCGGATCCTACGAATCTTTAATAAATCGTATCCCATTGAGTAGAAGAGGATTAGAGAGTATGAATTTAGAAATGATTAGGAAGAAATAAACTAGAAGATGTTCTGAACACTGTATAATAAAGTAGAAACATTGTTAATAGTTGTTTACATTGATAGTTGTTGTAGTATAAGGTAGCGCGAGAATAATTAGGTGAGAGAGGCGACTGGCTTAGGAAGTAGAATGATGTTTGCTGACTGGTGTCGATGACTGCCTTTTGTAGGCTCTAATTATATGAAGTCTCCCTCCTTATTTTGGCCTAGGTAGCGAATAACTAGGTTCTTCGGCTCCCCAAAAAAATCTTAATGATTCGGATTCCATTACATCATGTTTATAAGTCGTCAAAATTATTAGTATTTTCTAAATTCTTTTCATACTCCTAAGTATAAGAGGCAGTAATTACGATCGTGTAAAATTTTCGAAATTCCAGTTTTCACCAGAAATACATGTTTTATAAGAAAAAAAAAAGAAGTGTTTTTTTAGCGAAAACGAAAATTCATAGAAAGCTAAAACTTGAGTGTTCCGTTTAGATATTATTATTACCACAATCTGGACAAGAAAGATTTCGGGCAAAATCCATCAACCGAAATTGCAACTTTGCTTGAATATCTTTTTTTTCTTCTTCAGTTTTTCACAATTTTGTTTTCTCAAAAACGGCTCCAAAAATTTTCTTTAAACTACGAATTTAACCATCTATTATACACCTGCCTTGGTTTCGCCTGCTCTGGCCTGGAGTTTTGACCCACCATTCCCTTGATCTGTCCTGCATCCATGTCTTGATGGATGCACTCCTGAGGCATCTTGAGACGCCATAGAACGGCTCATGCCCGATAAGTGCTCTGATTGAACCATTTTCAAGATAACACAACTAGATTTAGAGAAACGTAGCCGGTTACAGTTTGATGATAAGTTATATACTTTAGCAGCGTTAAAGGGAAGGGCTCATGCCAGTCCTATTTTGTAAAGTTTGTGAGACAGTCGAGGAAACACCCATCCATCCTATGACCTGGGTTGTGAGGAAATTAGGTTAAGGACCTTTGGTCGGAACGAGATGTCTGTGAAAGAGCTACATTTCCTCTTAAGGTTATTGTCCGATTTATTTGGACTGCGGTGAGTCTTAAAAGGCTTAGACCCTGGTCTGGATATTTGTTCTAGACCCGGTTTGTTGATGTTTTTCTTAGGGTGACCCAGTGGGGCTTTGGATAGCGTAGGGTTTGGTCCCTCCCCACAGACGAATGATAATAATAGCAGCATTGGAAAACAAGCGGTGTCATTATATCAATAAATTCGTATATATGGCATTAGGGATCAGCAATAACTGTTTTAAAATTGATAAGACGTTCTGTTACTATTGATGTGGATCGATTCTAAAAATTTTCTTTTTTTTGTGCATTCTTTTCTCTGTCAACGATTAATGTAGTTTTACTGAAGTCAAAAGTGGGTCCAGTTTTTGTAGTGTGTTGAGAGAAAGAGCTGTGTTATCTTTTTGATTGATTTTTTTTTAGTTGAATAGGAGATGGTAATGACACATATCATAGCAATGTCAAAGTGGTTCCAGCCAGCTGCTATCTTCACAAAGGATGGCAGCAATAAAAGATAATTTATAACTAGTGGCCTAGCCGGCCGCTGTCTTCAAGACAAGGCCGCGGCCAAACAACAAAGCCCCTTTTCAATACAAGGGTCAATACTTTACATCAAAGCAAGCACCGATAAAGCTGGCCACTGACCTAAATCACTGGTCACCGAACTAACCAAGGTCGCACACTAGGACAGATGTCTTGGTGTGAGTGTTACTAACACTAATATAAACTTCGCCCCATTGGAAGAGGGCATCATTATACACGAGTACATCGTTATACGAGCAGCCGTTCCGCGTCCCTATACAGGTTTTACTTATACTTATTTTCATAGTCGTGCATCTTAGTTTATTTATTTTAATCATGTTTAAATTATTAGTTGTTTATCTCTTATTTATTTCTAAGTATTTCATGTTAATAGTTACCATTTCTCACATTTAAATTATTGTAAAAATATAAAAATATAGGCTATTTTTATAAAATTCAGTGTTAGTAATTCGAGCACTAACTTCCAAAAAACTCTAAACTAACTTCCGCCCTCTTCAAGACATCTACTACATACCATAGGAATCACAATAAACGATTCCACTACAAGATTGAGTATATACAGTACTGGAATACATCTGAGAAACTTTCAATAATTTTCTGCTTCATTCTATGCTTTATCTATCGGTTTTAGACCTTTTCTTATCAACAGAATATTTTGACAGCGAATAGGATTATATTTTGACACAGAATTCAATGGCGTAGGATATCTAAATTATAGTACGTACATTAGCGTGTGTCAAAGACTTTGCTTTCTGAAACTGTTAATCAACGATCTCTTATTATTTGGCCAAAATATCCGATTTGCATTAAGCCCAAAAAAAAGTGGTAGATGGCAACCAGATAAAAAAACAAAGTCACTGATGTTTTCCAGCCTTGCGAGTACATCCACCTGATTCAACTAAAACTTCCATTGAAGCAGGCTGTCACGGGAAATATCACTGATACTTTCCAGCTCTGCGAATCCGACCACACCACACCAATGAAACTTTTAAGTTTTAAGAAAACAGGCAATTAGAATTGTAAGAATTTGAGTATGAGAATGTCATGCAAGTATTTCGCAAGATTTTTATTATTATTATTATTAAAGCAGATATTGATCTATCAATATAGAATACAAATATTGTTTCTATGTAAACAACAACCAAGCAAACAACGGTTATGAATGAGATACAAGTTCAAGGTTCGATGATTTTGAATTAAACTCAACTTTAGTCAAGGCGGAAAGAAATAAATCTTAAGTTATTTTCTCAAACTATAAACATAATAGTACTAAGAAGTTATTATTAAAAAAAACAAAACAAATTCTTAACATTTTTAATATTTTTATTCCGGAGGCATTTCCTTTATTTTATTAATTAATCCTGTTTTTTTATTACATTATAATATACACGTGAAAATAAGAGTGAAAAACACTTGAATATATAATACTGAAATGTGTATGTATAGCCTGGGAATATAAAAAAGCTTGAATATATTTTTTCAAGCATTAAAGAAAAAAAAGCTAATTTAGCCAAACGCTCAACGGATTGATACGATTTAACACGGTTGAATCTATTAAAGAATAGGTTTACCTTTTGAATACAATATAATATCAACCCTCCACAACAAGAAATGTATTAATGTTAAAAAAAAAAAAACAAGACAATTCAAATTCAATTGATACTTATTTTGTAGAAATAATAATTGTTAAATGATTTTTTTAATATAAATATAAATCTTTTAACTGAAATGATAATTGTTTTAACACTCATCTTAAAAAATAATTGTAACTAAATTACTAATATAACTGGTTAACTAGTTTATTTTAATGGTCATTCGGTACTGTAAAGCTGAATATAATGCTATACAATAATGAAATATAGACTCTTAAAAATCAAGAAAAAAGGAAATTGTTGGCAACCGAACTGAATTACTGGAAAAGATCAGTTCATAAATCACGTTTAAAGCTAATAAAAAAAAAAAGGCAGAAATAAAAAAAGATTATGGAAATAAAAAGATATTCATCAGAGAGAATCGTTGAGGTTCATGGAATAGGATCCGAAAAGAAAAAGAAACAAACGCAGGCCGAATTTATCATGGCTGAGGAAGATCTGCTGGATAGAGGAGCCTAGGAGAATAAAAGAATAAATCAACAATAAATCTAAGAATAGTTTAGGCGAGGAATTCCTTACTCTGAAGAAAACTGAATTTAAAACAAAAAAATAAGACCTGAAATTATTATGCTGTAATTAACGAGATAAACTTTTTTTGTATTTAATTTTTAAATATTTTATCAGTTCAGAAATCTGCTTACTGTATCTGTTTAGAAATCTATATTTGTCGAAAAAAAAAAATATCTGTTTATTTAATTCGAAACTTGTATCCGGTTAATGTAAATTTATTAGAACTATATTAATATATGCTATATAATAAAATATATATATTAGAACTACAATAATCAAAAGCTATATGAAAACTATAGAATAGACACTAGATAGTTGGTCTAGTCTCACTATCTAGTGTTGGTTATGTTATTTTAAAAAACTATCTATAATTATACCCATTTCTCCAGGTTAAAAAAAAAAAATTAACTAGTTATAAATTTGAATTTATCCATTTTTATTTTGGTAAAATTTAATCTCGAAAGAAGTTATTTCAAATTTAATGCCTGGACCACCTAAATTAGGACTAAATACAAAAAAAATATAATTTAATTTATTTTAAATGACAATAAATTTATTGATTTAGTTTATTTAATAATAGTATAGTTTATTTATTAATTTATATATTAAATAAATTTATTTATTTTGAGCGATAATAAATAATTTACATTAAACAATTTGACGAACACATCAAATCATACAAATACAACAAAACTGAAACTCAAATTATGCCAATCACCTAAACCACTAACAAACATAAACCTGACGACATCTCTACCACGATAAAATTATTACACCCAGGCTAAAAAAGGACGACGACTAGACGTACTGACTGGAACAACTTAAAATATATAAACACAAGACACAAAACCTTATAAACGGAACAGATCAGTATTCAAAACCATCTTCCCATAATTAACAATAAAACATGCAATAAACAATTATACAACTCACCTGAACCAAATAGATTTTAATTTTAGTTTTAAATCTGCTAGTTTTTAAGTCTGTATATACGAATCATAACTGCATTTAATGTGTAAATACATACGCATGTGTATAATGTATGCAAGTCGAGATAATAAAATGTTAATATGCGGAATGTAAGTTACATTAAGCTTGGTTTAACACATTTATATAAAAAAAATTTTCAATGATATATATTTATAAAATGTCTGTACTTAAGTTAGTTTAGACTTGTTATATTTAGGCATGTAAAGAACCCATATTTAAGTTTACATGCGAGAGTGGATGGCGTGTGTGAGTTATGAAATGCGAAAAGTGTTAGTGTTAACAAACAACCTGCTTATATTTTAATTTATTTAGAAAATTTACTATATTTTCTAAATAAATTAAAGGCATCAAACAAATTTTCACCCGCCCATTTTCATTGAATAATGGGTAAAATAAGCGACTGCACAGACAGACAGGTGTACAAAATTATTTCTGTTTTTTTTTTTTTAATTTCACATTATTTCGATGTCATATCTCCGTATACAAGGACATATACAATACATTAACCAAATTTCTAATATAAAATTTTTTACGAGAGTATATCTTTTACAACAATAACTTGTTCATGTGTAATAATTATGTAAAAAAAAAAAAAAAACAAAAAAAAAAACTGAATAGACCAATAGCACAATAAACCATTAAATATCCGCCTAAATGTTTAAATTTAGATAAAAGATTACTTTAAAAAAAAAATTAATTAATTAATAATTATTTTAACTGAGAGCAACGACTTTTTATCAAAATTTCTTACTGTTTTTTTTATTTTTATTTTTTTTATTTAACTCTTATTCCAAAGACCGTTTTATCATATTATGATGTTCCACGCGCAACAATCATCTTATCTGTCTGTCTGTTGTTATTATTTGTAGTGTTGGGTGCTTGCAGTAATTTAATAGTATATAATCAAAAGATAATTTACTTTGAGTTAAAGTGGGCGTAATATAATGGATGCCATATTATTTTGACAAACATAATTTTTTTTTTTTTTCTAAATTGCAGTAAAAAACATGAGAAAATATTTTGTATCTATTTCCATGGAATTTTATTCCATGATTATTATAATATTATATGTAACCCATTGAAGTATGTAGGTACAAATTGTGCATGTTAAATAAAGCTCGAAATATTGACGCTCTATATATATATATATATTTATTTATTTTTAAATTTACTGGAACTTCATGATTGTAAAATGGTTTTTATAACATTTACTTTTGGAAAAAAAAAAAAAAAAAAAAAAAAAAAACTCTGGCGTGAAACACGCACAGTACCGTAATTTATTTATTACTTTCTCTAACTTCTTCTAGTAACAGTAGTATTGTTAATCGTGTCATATTTTCGATATCGAGTTTTCACTGGAAATATCCGTTTTGAGGTCCCCTGAGTCCAAAAAAAAAGTGGTTTTTAGCAAATGGTGTGTGTGTGTGTGCGCGCGCGCGCGCGTGTATGTATGTATGTGAACAGCATAGCTCAAAAATGAAAAATCGTAGAAAGTTCAAAGTTGTATAGATTTTTGAGTTTTATTTAGAATTTTCTCTCGGAAATGACGATATTTCATTTAAACTTGGAATACTAAATTGCACAGATATATATCACATTTATTTGAAACATTTTTTTGTTTAGATGGTTCTGAGGAATCTGAGTGTGAGACGTTAAAAATTCAAATGTATTTGTTCAATGCTAATATTGGTGTTCTTTAAAATGTAAACATTCTCTAACTGGCTCGATTGCTAGGTTGGCAGATATTCTCCACATTGATGTTAGGATAAGTGAACAAAATTTGAACATTTAAAGAATGTTTGCCATTTTATATATGTAACGGCAAGAGAGAGAGAGCACAAGCCCGATCGAGAGAAAACAGACTCTCTCTGGTACCCTCACACTTAAGCAGGCTAGAGTGGGGAGAACCTGTATATAAGCCAGTGAGAGATCTAGACATGGATCAATCTATCAGATTCCAATATACCATATACTCTACTCCCACCATATACTCTATTCGTGTCATAACTCTACTCCCACCTTTTATTCTAAAAAAAA
The DNA here is from genome assembly GCA_011037195.1 of Triatoma infestans. Lineage (NCBI taxonomy): Eukaryota > Metazoa > Arthropoda > Insecta > Hemiptera > Reduviidae > Triatoma > Triatoma infestans. Next base: position 120,679 of record JAAEAF010014410.1, on the reverse strand, counting down.
AATCATTACAAGTCCAGTGCAGTTTGTGTAAACTTATAGCTATATTATAACAGTGTCTTCATATCTCGTCTAATTAATCAATCCTAATTTCTCTCCTCATCAACTCCATTATATATATAACTGAACAAAAGAAAGTATTAGAGGAAGTCGTGTGATTTTGTTTTTTTACACAATATTTTTGTTTTCTGAATTTTAATTATGGTGAATCTCAAATTAATACTAATAGAATAGAAGCGCGCAGTCCCCCCCCGAGAGTATGGCTAAAGATGATATAGAAAGTACATTTCTTAATAGCATGCGCAATGCCTAGGGAACGAACTAGGTTGAGTAATTGGAATGAGGTTATCAGTTAACAAATGAACAATTTAGTTATGCAGTAAAATCTGATTATTACTATTTAATAGTGCCTATTTGTTCAATTAATCGAATTAAAATAAACTGTGTTTTTATTAATATTGTCTTTGTTTGTTATAACCAAGTAAGTGCAATATAAAAGCAATAATTATTTTAATCAATTAGATCACGGATAATTCGTCAGAATCTTGTGGTCCTATAAAAAGTTTCAAGTTATATTGCTCCCAATTTTGATTCTTTATGAAAAAACAAAAAAACAAAAAAAAACAGCATCTAGGAAGTCATTAATTGAATCTTTTCTTTCTGATTTCAATTTAATGTTTTATTTATTATATTTTATATTAAAAGAAAAAATTATATATTATCTACTAATATTTTTTGAACATTAATCGTATGAAATTGTAATGGGATCTGGAAATCATCAAAGATTTATAGAAGCGAAGAAGCAGAGATTAAATGAATGAAACGTTAGTTACTCTCCACCTAGGCCAGACTAGGAGAAGGGAGAGTTCGATTCATACATATAGAGCGACAGCAGAACAGTTTACGACAGTTTTTACAACAGTACATCCAGTCAGCAACTTTCTTTTACACCAGTTCTCAAAACTATAATTGACAAATTTTATAGTTAGTGTACCAAATTCAATAAAAAGAACTGTTCAGTAAAAGCGCACTTCCGGTTTGCTAATTTTCTCGAAACTCGGGATTTTTGGACATCTATTTATTTCTAATTAATTTTGTGTGGATGAGAGAATTGTATAATCAACTATGATAGCACTTCAGAGAAAAATATAACCCCACCACTCCCCTAAAAGTGACCTTAAATGATTTTTCCCAGAAAAATGTTTTAAATAAAAGTTTTACATCTTTATATGTGTACTTTATATAGGAAGTTTCAAGAAAATCGTCGCAGCCATTTTTGAAACAATTGCGAAAAAGTGAAAACAAAAAAAAATCATTTAGTAAAGTGGTAAAGTAAACGCACTTCCGGTCATACGATGTTTTTCAAACTCACAATTTAACCAACATATTTAATTGTAATTAACATTCATTAGATGACAGAATTGTTAAATAAACTGAAATAGTACTTTAGAGGAAGCCATAAACCCAACCCCATTCCACAAAACTACCCTTAAATGCATCTTTCCGAAGAAATGTTTTAAATAAAAGTTGTAGCTCTTTGTATGTGTAGTTGATGTTGTAGGTTTCAAGAAAATTGTTGGAGCCATTTTTGAGAAAATTGCAAACAAGCAAAAAAAAAAAAAGATACTTCCGGTTGAGGAATTTTGACAGATGACGTACTGTCAGATCTCATGGTGTTATCTAAACGGAATATCAAGTTTCAATCTTCTACGATTTTTCGTTTTTGAGCTATGCTGTTCACATACATATATATACACGCACCATTTGCTAAAAACCACTTTTTTGGACTCAGTGGGACCTCAAAACGGATATTTCCGGTGAAAACTCGATATCGAAAATTTGACACGATTACAATACTTCCTCTTACTAGGAGTAAGATAGAGAGTAAAAAGTAAATTAGCCGGGAAAAATATGTTAAAATAAGAGTGGTAGGGGTGTAAATAGTATAAAAAATACTGTTAGGAACCGTTTTCGTGAAAATCGTAAAAAACTGAAAAAAATTATTCAATTATTCAACAGCATTTCCGGTTGATGAATCGATCTCCGAAATCTTAGTGTCTCCTGCGATAGTGAATACCTAAACGGAATATCAAGTCTAAGCTTGCGGCTATTTTTGTTTTTGATATATTTTGTTCTCTCTCTCTCTCTCACACACACACGCACACACTGCTAAAAAAAATGTTTTTTCTTACTCAAAGTCGGTCAAAACATCAATTTCTTGTGAAAAGTTAATTTCGAAACTTTTACATGATCGCGCTAGTTTCTTCTTACATAGTTAAGAAAAAGTAAAAAGGATTAAAGGCGAAAGTTTTGTTAGTTAAGTCATTAGTGGGTTAAAACACGTTACAAGTTTAGTGGAAATCATCCACGTGGTTACATAGCAACCAATAATTGTCCCAGTGTACGTATTTTGTCCACGTTCCTATAGCTTGTTAATATTATAAGCTAGAATATTACTAAAATTACTTTTATAATAAACACGTATTAAACAAAAATTATACACGCTAGTTTACCATAGTATAAAAAGCTCTTACAAAATCAAATTCACTCCCACAAATTTAATTCACAATTGCCTTTAATTAAACAGCTTAGGGAAGGGAATAGATAAGTGTGGTTAGCGTACCACGCGGAGGACCCGGGTTCGAGTACACTGTACTGCCCTTAGATTTTTTTCTTCCTAGCAGCGTCTACGCTTACTGTCCGGTGATAGGCAGTGTTGTCTGTAACGAGAGAGCACTGTCCGGAGGCCGGTAGTGCACTGAGAAGTCTCCGGGCGCAAATGACCATAGATGTTGACGCGCCTTATATTAAAAAAAGAAAAAAAAATAATTAAACAGCTTATGTGCGGAGAAACTTATACTACAATGAATTGGCATTTTGAGAGAATAATAAAGAAGAGATATGGAAAGTGACGTCTCAGCTTTCTCCTTAAAACTCTTCAATATAATTTTCTAGGAAAATAAGTTTCAAACAAAACTGATGGATATATTCCAATGATACGAAGTTTAAAGTAACTGTCTGAGTCATTGAAACACTATACATTTGGTGGAGGGGGACAAGTGCCAACCTACTCAATAGTGGCAGGTAGAGAATGATTTACATTGTAGAGAACGCCAATTTTGAACAAACACATATGAATTTCAATGTCTTAAATTCCTCAGAACCGTCTAGAAAAAAAAAAAAAAAAAAATCAGAAAAATCTTACAAATAAAACGGAAGTCTAATTCCATGTTTAGGAAATAGTCATCGAGAAAATTCCAAAAATGGAATTTTCAATAACCAACCTATTCTGTAATACCACACTTCCGATTAATCAATTTTCTTCAAAAATTTGGAATTCTATAATTGCTTTTAATATTTATCTGGTATTTTATCCGTCGTAGTAATGCATATTTTATATTGTTCCTGATCGGTTTCGGATTTTCATCCATCATCAGAGCAAATTCACGCAGGTTCGTGTAGAGAGTTTACTTCAACGTAATTTTTCTGTTAAATTCACACTTATTGGTTGTAGATATATATATATATATATATGTATATCTATTTACTTCTATACTTTTATCTATTTATTTAGTTTATTCATATAGTTTTATATACGAGGTGTGTAAATAAAGTAATGAGACTGATTTTTTATCTTTTTTTTATTCAAATAAAATTACAATTCAACATTGTCCCCTTCAAAGTAACTACCTTGGGAAGCCACACAACGCTGAACACGATTCTTCCATTCGTCAAAGCAGTGCTGGAACTCGGATACTGGAATAGACTTCAGTTGGTCGGTTACGGCTGTTTGAATATTCTCCAATGTTCCAAAATGACGTCCCTTGAGGTGATTTTTCAATTTGGGGAACAAAAAAAAGTCACATGGACTCAAGTCGGGTGAATAAGGAGGCTGAGGAGCCACAGGAATGTTATTACTGGCCAAATACTCATTAATTTTTCGGAACCATTTTTGCACAAATTTTTCTCATCCCCAATTCATTAGTCAAAATTTGATGAACGGTTGGGTAAGTCAAATTCAACTCTTCGCCGATCATTCGGACTGTCAAACGACGATCTGAACGCACGAGATCGCGGATTCTGCCAACATTTTCGTCGTTTCTTGAAGATGAAGGCCTTCCGCTGCCGAGGCTCGTGTTCAATTGATTCCCTTACTTCTGCAAACGACTTAAACCACCTAAAAACCTGTGCTCTCGACAAAACATTGTCTCCATTGGCCTGGCAAAGTTTTTCAAACGTTTCCGTTGCACTGTGCCCAAGTCTGAAGCAAAACCTGATAGCACAACGTTGCTCGTAATTGATGTCACTGCCGGGACATGTCGGCGTGGATGGTAATGAGGCAGCTGACGCCCTGGCAGAGGAAGGCGCTGTATCTCCTCTTATTGGGCCAGAGCCCTTTTGTGGAGTCAGTGACCAAGTATTTCTAGAAGAAATCAAGAAGGAGGAGGTGGCTAAAAGAGCTCGTCTCTGGAACACCATCCCGGGACTGAGGCAGGCCAAGGTCTGTCTGGGCGGTTATAACCAGGAAAGATCGAAAGCCTTCATCAGTCTGAGTAAGAATAGGATCCGTATTCTACGGGATTCCTTACGGGGCATTGCAGACTCAGGGGGCACCTGAGAAAGCTTGGCCTAGTAGGTGACGGCATATGCAGATTCTGTGGAGAGGCGGAGGAAACTCCGATACACCTCCTCACGGACTGTGATGCTGTCATTCAAAGAAGATTTAGTAGTCTGGGCTGTTACCAGATAGGGGAGGAAGAAATACCTACCCTAGAACCTTCCAGGATCCTGAGATTTCTCAGGGAGTTAAACCTGGAGAGGGTGCTATAGATGAGCTAGCTCATCTTAGGCACCAGGGGGGGAACAATAGATCAAGAATGGTCGCGGTACAGAACCCTCGAAAAACAAAAAAACAAAAAAAAAATGGATGTCACTCATTTTTAAAACGCACTGAAAAAAACCTTGCTCACAAAAAAAATCACTACGGACAGTGCAACAACTCTAGCATTTTCAAATTTGCACTGACGTGTATCAGATGTTTACTTGCCCTACCACGCATGCGCCGCGTCTCCAGTGTTGCCAGATCGAACACTAGAAAATCAGTCTCATTATATAATTTACACACCTCGTATATATAGCAAATTGAAATTTATTTTGAACTATTGCAATTATTACAGAACAAATCAGAAGTAAACTACATCTATACTAGTCGAACCTTAATATCCTTTTTTACAAGATCAAATACAGCGGTCGTAACGAACATCAAAACATATATATTAATATTATATCAGTGCAGAACCATATATTTTGCTGACGTAGTACTTTAATGGAAAGCTCTGCTAATGTTTTGATCTCACAAAAACCGCCAAAAAAATAATTTTCCCAGGGAACAATTTTAAATAAAAATTGATAGATATTTATGTGTGTAAATAGTATACAAATTTTAAAGGAAAAAGTAAAAAAAAATCAATGGAGGTGTTTACAAGAAAATCTTTAAAAACTAGGAAAAATTAATCAAGTGGCACTTCCGGTTGCAGGACTTTGCCATAAATTTACGTGTCTGATGTGGTGATAGTATTTAAACAGAATTTTAGGTTTTAACTTCTAGCGATTTTACGTTTTTAAAGATATTCTATTAAAACATCCACACACCCACATATAAACATTACATTTCGAAAATTTGATAGTTCGCAATACTTTCTCTTACCTAGAAGTAAGAGAAAGTAATTTTGGAGAAGTTAAAAAAAAAGAAAGGCATCTGAAAATACTACATGCAAGAATTTATAATAGCCTTTCCATCTTTCCTAAAAGCTCTCGTCTAGTATTATTCACCATTACTTATTGATGTAAAAAAAATGTCTTTCATTAAGGTTAATGCAATGGAAAATTACGGTGAGCGTGGGCATCACTTGACTTTATCTCATTATCTACCGAGTTCATTCATTAAATAATAATTCATTATAATCCTATTGAACGTGAAAATAGATTCGGTATGTAAGCTGGAAAAAAAAAATGTACAGTACACACAATATAACAAGGTAATAAGGCAACAGTCAATTGAATTTATTGTGAATACATGTAAATTACAGATGGTCATTCATTATTTATACATTCATTCTAAGAACGATGTTGGCAGCTAAAGAAAGGTAATAGAAAAAAAATTGGAATTTTTTTTTTTAATTTGATATTTCTGAATTAAAATTTTTCATTAGCAATAATTACACTTAGGAGAAGACCTTCACTGATTAGGATATTATCACTGCGCATCTTGGAAACTTGAAGTTGCAACCATTTTTATTGCTCTAGCGTTATATACATCTGGTCCGGATAGCAGAGAGAGTTAAAAGAAACTTCAGAGAACTTAAAATATTTGGTGTCATGAACTGTCGAAAATAAATATTGTTATCAATACCAATAAGACTAAATCATATATAGCAACATTCAAATTGAAGAAGCAACTTCGAAGGTCACATTGAAGGTCACCAGTTAGATCAGGTGATTAAACTGCAAATGTCTGGGATTAATGATAAATAAGAGCGGAGACAAACATGTGAATTAAATGCATGATTGCCAGCCTAGCCATTATTCTCCGCTTTCAATAGATTACTAAGTAAAAGAAGAGGAGGCCAAAAAATCAATGACAGTAACAGCGCTCTACATACAAATGTCCCCCCCCCTGCACAGATACGACAGTGAATCTCAGGACACTGAAAGTTGCGGATCAAAGCAACTGCCAGGATTGTGATATAATATTAATTCGAAAAGTAAAAAGAAAAACTAAGAGGGGCCAAAAAATTCGTAACATCACGATCTGGATCGCACTGAAAAGCGAATCTCTTGAATAAATTATTGAGAAGAGAGGAATGCTGAGATCATGTAGATCATAATGATAAGATATTAAGAGCAGTGAAGGCCGACGAGCGTTTTGGAAGACAATCTTCGTAAAAGAATAAAAAAAAAAGAGAGGAAGTATGCAGATGACCAGGCATAGAGAAATGATGGCGCTATTTTTGTAAATCCTCTTAAACCGCAAGGATTTGTGAGAGGAAAGGGGAATAAGTAAGTGAATAAGCATTTCAGAGAGAAAAAAAAAAGTAATCTGGTGTGAAACAGTTACGAGTTTCTCAAATGCGTTAATATAGGACGTAAGGGGATCCGAATCATAAAGATTCATAGGATCCGAAGAGGGGAGAAGCACACATTAAATGAATCAAAAGTTAGTTACTCCCCGCCAAGGCCAGACTAGTAAAATGTTATTGGTGTGGATGTGTTGTAGATGTAATGGAATCGTTTCATGTGATTCCTGATGTAGTAGATGTCTTGAAGAGGGCGGAAGTTAGTTGAGAGATTTTGGAAGTTAGTGCATCGAATTATTAATACGGATTTTATAAAAATAAACTGTATTTTAACAATAATTTTAACGTATAAATGGTAACTAATAACTAGCAAAATACAGGAATAAATAGAAGATAAATAAGTAATAAATTAGAATAATAAAATAAACGAACTAAGATGCACTACTAAAAAATAATAAGTTTAAATGAAACTGTGTATAGTCGCGTAAACTGCTCCTCGTGTATATGGACGTGCTCGTATCGTCGTATAAGATATAATGATCATCTCGTTGTATATGATAGAGTTTATATATCGGTGTTGGCCACACTCACACCAAGACATCTGTCCTAGTGTGCGACCTTGTGCGACCTTCGTAGTTTGCTGACCTTATTTAGGTCAGTGGCCAATCTTATCGGTGCTTGCTTTGATGTAAAGTATTGAAAAGGTCTTTGTTGTTTGTTTGGCCGCGGCATTGTCTTGAAGCCGGCGGCCTGCTAGGTCGCTGGTTATAAATTATTCTTTTATTACTGCCATCCTTTGTTAAGATAGCAGCTGGCTGGAACCACTTTGACATTGGCATGACTTTCCATGTCATTACATAGAGTACTGGTAGTGTGTAGCACGAGCGGCTTAGTAAAAGGGCTTGTAAGTAAGTATATATGTTTAAGAGAGAAGTATTAATAATGAGAAAGTAGTCACCAATGCTAACAATAAATATATTCTATTAAAATTATAACTACAAGTTATTTGTAAAGGAATTGTTTAACTTATTAATATGCACTGATGCTAGAGAGAGTGAAAAACAAGTGTTCTGCTTCTGAGTGTCTTCAACAAACTGTCCTTGAAGGAATGCCATCTCTAGCGGGGGATTTTCTTTTACAAAAGAGTTGGCCTAACGGGTTCTTGTGCTATTGTTTCTTTAATTGCAATGACCTTATATTTCCGTACCTGACTCTAAATACACTCTTTTTGAAGGTAATTCCACTATTTATTTTTCCAAAACTGCTTCAACTAAATATTGTCAAAATTCACACAACTATTTTTCAAAACTATTATTTTTGCATTTCTTTCTTCCACTACACTAGAAAGGGATAGTTCGATTCATATAAACCAGTCAGCAACCTACATCTACTACCTTCTTATTACTAAGCCAGTCTGTCTGTTTATATTTCTCTCAGTACCTAACTTCTATCTAACTGTAAAGTCCTTGCAGTTTCTTTGTTCTATTCATTATACAGTGTTCAACATATCATCTAGTTCATTTCTCTAAAATCCATTCTCTCTAATTCTCTCACCCCCTCACTTCCATTGTAGTAACAGTTATAAAAAAAAAAATGACAAACTTATGTTGGAATCAGAGTTTAGTTATCTTAAGGTAAATATAATCCAGTGAGGGAAATATTTTGGTTAGTTTTCAAGGCAGGTACAGTTGTATTGACAGCGCCTAGATCATACACTTATAACATTTGAAATCTAATTTTCACAGATTTCCGAGAACATCTCTAAAATCAATTTTTCCAGGAAAATGTTTCAAATAAAGTGATTGGCTTTAGAATGTAACTGTATTGCAAGGTTAAAGGAAATGACAATTTAGAGGAATGCTTTAAGATGCAGCTCCATCCGAAACGCTCCGAAAATAAAAAAATCCTGAAAAATCTTACCAATTCCTCACCCCATACACACAAAAGATGGAAGAGGTGAGAAAGGAATTATTACCCAAAAATCATTCTTTTCATGTCCAGATGATTATGTTCAAATATACAATTTGTGCTAGATGTTCAGTTAACTTCAGTGTGATATCAATAGAAGAATCTAAACTTAATAAAAATCCCTTTTTTCCAGAAGCATAACATCCCTCTTCAATGAATTTTCTCGGGGAAATGTCGAAAAAAATAAGTGATAGGTTTTTCTCTATTGTATAGTTAGTAACTATATCAAGTTTAATGAAACCCCGTTGATGTTTTTATGGAAAAAAAATTGCAACTATTCACTCGCACTTTTTTTTTAACCGATTTTTTTTATTCAAGCTCGGAATTTTGGCCAACATATTTAATTCTCACGAATATTATATAATAGTTAATAAAACCTTATAATAAATTAAAATAGCACTTTAAAGAAAAGCATTACCCCCATCCGCTCACCACCAAATCCAACTTAAATTAATTTTCTCAGAGAAATGGTAAGTTGTAATTTTTTTAAGTCTCCTTGCTACACATAAACGAAATATCAAGTTTGAAATTGTTGAGCATTTCCATATGCTATAAAAAACATTCACACACATACACAGATCAACTGCTAAAAACCATTTTTATTCGGACTCAGAGGACCTCAAAACGTGTATTTCCGGTGAAAACTCGATATAGAAAATATGACACGCTTATAAACTTCCTGTTAACCACAGTAAGAGAAAGTAAAAAATCTGGCGAGAAAAACACGCACACGCTTTCTCTATGCATTTACAAATGCATTTCTTCTTTCAGGTAACTTTTCTCACACTTTGTCTTAAAGATTCAAGTCACAAATTATGTTAAAACTACTTTAAATGAACTTTCTTGGAAAATATTTTCCAATAAAAGAGAAAGGTCCTCTCTATATTCATAGTTAGTGTGATGTGATAGCGATAGCAAGAAAAAAAAGAAGAGATACTATTTAAATAAATCTAAAAATTACAACTAGTGGTTGGAAATTGGAAAGGGGTCCAGCCAGCCGCTACCTGCAGGTCATGAACCGCGGCAAACCCTTTTTGTATTTCTTTCAAAAAGGGTCAATATACAGTCAAGAGATAATATCTTACTGGCCTACCTGGCCCACCATCTGTTAACAAAGCGTCGCCACCCCGGCCAAATCAGCCCTTGTTAACTACTGACCTCCCCTAGGGTCAATATACCACAAGAGATGTCTTAACGTTACACGTACTTACACATCAGCGTCGATGTGTGAGTGATGCAAATATAACACGTCGCTCCACTGGAGGAGGGATTCAGTTCGACTCAGGCATCCAACGTCTACATCAGTTTTCAGATCAGAAGCACCGTCTCACATCGCGAGCGCGTCCCTATTTAAGGTTTTAACACTTTACTAACTTCTTTAATATTTTATATTCATTTTATAATTCTTATAGTTATTTACAATTGTGCATCTTAGTTTTTCTATTTTATATCTCTTTAAATTATTTGTTAAAATATAGTATATTTTTATAAATCAGTAGTACGCATTTCGAATACCAACTCTCTAATCTCTTACCCTCTAATTAACAATCTCTTACTCTTACTCATCACTTCAACTTCCGGTATCAATAAAACGATACCAATACATTAGTGTAACAAATTTTACGAAACCCGTCGAGTTTTTTTTCTGTTTTTTTTTTTTAAATGTATAAAATCGTAGAAAACTGAAATAACTTCAGTAAAAAACAAGTTTATGGTCAACCTATTTTCTTCAAATTCAGAATTTTGGTAACAAAATTAAATTTTAATTAATATTACTTAAGATGATAGAATTACATAATAATACTAAAAAAAGAGAAAGTAATAGCACTTTCCCCCAAAAGTGAAATGAATTTTCTCGGATAAATATTTCAAAAAATTTAGAAGTTGTTGGGGTTTGTATGTGTAGTTGATAATACAAGTCTGCTGCTTGAGGATATTCAACGCTTGGCTTGTCTGATCGGTGACCAGTGCGATGCGGACCACGCCTACAGCTCCAATGGAGACTTTATTAGGAATTCCATCGCTCTTTGTAGAGGTGAAAACTCTGGAAATGAAAGCCTGTTATAGAATTAAAAACAGGCAGGTTTTTGGGAGGGTAAACGATATGGTCACTCTACCATTCATCGCGAAATGCTTTTGAAGGTACCCTGTTACAGGTTTTCCCTCTGATAGAATGTTGAAGACTTTTATTTTCAAGCATTCTTACAGTGTCAGGTTACCCTCTAGGGAAGATTGGTCAAGATTGGGTCCGTCTGGCATGGTACCTGATAATTACTTACGGTGTTACACGGACGGTTCCAGAATGGATGGTAGGTCTACAGCTTCGGTCTATTTTAAGACCGGAGATCATTTGACAGTATCTCTTGGTGAATGGACCAAGGTCTTCCAGACTGAGGTTTATGGTATTCTTTGTGTGTTTTGGATGAGTGGGTACGTATCACTAACTTAAAAGGTGTTTGCATCTGCTCAAGCCAAGCTGAGTTGAAGGCGAGAATTCATATGTCTTCACTTCCAGGTTGGTGTTGGAATGTTCTAAAAGACAGGTACTTCAAAATGGTACTTCCGGTTGATGAATTTTGACAGGTAAGCTCCCGTCGGATCTTATGGCGATACTCAAACGTAAAGACAAGTATAATTTTTCTGCGATTTTTTGTTTTGAGCTATGCTGTTCACATACATTCATATACACACAAACACAGACCAATTTTTTCAGTTTTCGGCTCACGAATTCTCGAAACATGTATTTCCGGCGAAAACACGAAAATATGACGCGATTACCATACTTCCTCTTAGCAGCAGTGAGAGAAAGTAATAAAGCAAATCATGCTAGCAGTCAAATAAAAAGTGACGATCACTTTCCTTCTAAATTTCACCGGCCAGATTAGAAATTATACTTCATCAAGAATATTAACCTTTTGATAAACTTCCGGTTCTGGTCAAAACAAGAAAATAAGGAATTGAATTTCAATCCAGACATATAATGTTAACGAAATGGAAAGGATGTTCAACCGGTTTGTTTTGTAAACTATATGATTTAGTTACAATCTGGTTTATATAACTTTCGTTAAAACAACTGAATGTAGTTTTTGAGGAGGAATGTTTTACCCAGCAGTCGGCAGTATGTATTTTTATTTGAAAAAGAAATTTGTTTCATAGGAAATAGTTTAATGTCTTTGCAGTCAACTATCTACACAGTTATATTAAAAAACTTGCCAATCATCAATATTAAGAATTTCAGTTTATTTCCATCAGCTATCAAATTCATTATTAAAAAAACTGTAATACAAAAAAAAAACTGATACGCAACCGACCGATGACTTCATCTCATTATGATTCTCTGTGATACGATCCGAAGAGAGTGATCTAAAGCAGAGAAAGAGGCAGGATCACTCCTCTAGTTTAGGCCAGACTGAAGTGGGAGAAACTGTTTAAAAACAGCTGCGTCAGCCATAGGAGGAGTCTTGCAGCAGAGTTCATACAGCAGTCACAACGCGTCATCAACCTTTCTCTTTACCTCTCACTACCATTTTATATATTTTCGAATAAAGCCCAGGCAGTTTGTGCTACTTTTTTATTATACATTGTTCTATTATATTATAGGTTTGAGAAGGAGAGAAGTTGGGTTATATAGATAAATAAACTAGAAGAAAAGCTGAACACTGTTTCAGCTGAAGCAAAATAGCATAAACTGTCTGGACTTTACACTGAACTATATAAAATCGTAGTGAGAGGTAAAGAGAAAGTTGATGACGCATTGTGACTGCTGTATTAACTCTGCTGCAACACTCTCCCCCATGGCTGACGCAGCTGTATTTAAACAGTTTCTCCCACTCTTATCTGTCCTAAGCTAGAGAGTGATCCTGTCTCTTTCCCTGCTTTAGATCCCTCTCTTCGGATCCTTTACTTCTCACTGTTCTAACTACTTAAAAAAAAAAAATCCTAATCTAAAATCAAATTTTCCCAAAAATTAGAATACACGCCGACTAATTTCTAAAAATCTCTTTTTCGGACTCGAGAGAACTCACAATGTGTATTCTCATATCGATTGGTGGAAAATCGATTTAGAAAAATTAACACGATTGTAATACTTCCTGTTACAGCAGTAACAGAGATAGTAATAATATTAAATTTGATTTTAATTTTAATTTTGCCATAGATCCCCACAATATTTTCATTGTTCTAAATTATATTATCGTAATTGCAATTTTTATTCTAAATTTATTTAGATACACATTTATTAATTCATTTTTAGTTTATTTAAACGTTTATTTATTTATTTATTTCATTTTATTCAAAGAATTATTTTAATTTTGTTTACTTTTAATCATATACTTATATTTGTATGCATATATTATATTATATACTTATAATAAAAACGGCTATAGTATTACAATTTATTTAATACATTTTTTTTATTAATATTTTTATTTATTCTTAAGGGACTTTATTTCCAGAATAAAATGGTTTTCTTTCTCTCTCACTCACTCTCTCTCTCTCTGCCTTTTCCTTTTAAACACAAACACACACACACACACACACACACACACGCATGCACTCCTCTCTCTCTCTCACACTCATTCACACATACACGAACATCCAAGATCATTCACTAAAGCAAATAACATGTTTTTTCTTTAACGAAAAGACCTCATAATATGCATTTCGATGAAAACTAAATTTGGAAATTTTGCTAACGGTAACGTGTTGGATTTGAAACGTGGAAATATCGGGTTCAAATCTGGGAGCGCTCTACTTAGATTTTCTCGTCCTAAGAGTTTCTTACTGCTTATAAACCGGTGATGGACAACGGTGAAAATCGACGAGGAGGCTGGGGCAGTGCATTGACTAGGCTCCATGCTTTGGGGTAGTTATATGAGCCCAGCACTATCCCATCCATGAATGAAAAAAAAAATAATAAAAAATTGTTATACACCCCACAATTGCTTTTAAAGTAATAAAACAAAAACACAAATTGTAAAAAATAAATAAAAATAATAAAATTCATTTACTTTAATAAAAAATGCATTGCAAATCTGGATAATTGAAATTTTTCTAGATTATAAAACAAAAATTTCAATAATAAAGATAGTAATAATAGGTAATAATTTCTTTATAATTATTAATTGTAAACGGCTCTCTGTTATAAATGGTACAATATAAACAGTTTTTATTACAAAGCTAAAACAATATTTAGATAAAATTCCTGGGTTACAAAAAAAAAAAAAAACAATTATCTACAAAACAATCAAGAGAGTGTATTGAATTTTCACTAAATTTAATTTGGTAAATAAATTCTGTTATTCTACTGCGAACTGACGAGGGGTTCAGATGGAGTAGGGTGGAATGTTATTGTATACAGTAGAAAGGGGGAACTTATTGAAAAGGAGCCATGTGCAAGCACAAATAAACAGCACAGAAACCTAGTATATATGTATGTATGTATATAAATAAAAGTATAAGGGTTTGTATGTACACGTTTGAGAAACGTATTATTACAGTTATTTATCTATTTCAAGCAATGGAAAAGACAAAAATGGGCGTAGAAATATTCTTAATTATGCCGCAAGAAAGAATTCAATGGCCTATACCCTGTAAAATATATCATCGGACATGGCTTTACATCCATCCACACTAATTTGTGTGCGTATGCAGACAAATACAGCCAAACTAGCTACATTAGCTTTACAAAACTTTACAGGCACGCCTACAACATATTGTAAAGTGGAAAAAGTGACGGATTAAAATGAATCCATAAAAATGCCAACATGCCACATTCATCACCGTTGGAACTTTTTCCTTTCTCTTCTTCAACCACAATCATCTGCGGCGGTGCCTTGGGTTGTTTCTTAGGCAAATGGACTTACGTAGAATTCACAAACAAGGGTTAAAATATAAGCGATGATTAGACTTAACAAACATCACTTATACACGCGACTCGGAGGATCTCAAAAGAATCTTCGGAACTCCAAAAGATAAATATAAACGATCATATAAAAATCTATAGATTTAAGGACATAAGAGCTACGGAATCATACGTACATCCGAGCCATTCAGACATTCCAATGAAGTTACTCCGATAAAATGTTAACTGTGCTCTTTTATTTATCACAAATGTCACCATTCTTATTATTATTATTATTTTTAATTTAAGGCGCGTCAACATCTATGGCCATTGGCGCCCGGAGCCTTCTCGGTGCACTGCCTGCCTCAGAAGCTGTAGAGGCTCCTAGGAAGAAAAAAAATCTAAGGGTAGCACAGCTGGACTCGAACCTGGGTCCTCCGCGTGGGAGTCCAGTACGCTAACCACTTAGCTATTACCTAAGCCAACAATATTCTCTTATCTCCCCCAAAAATCCGTACCTCAGCAGATTCCCCCAGCAATCTATGATCTTATTACAGTATCCTAAGATATACCTAAGCTCCAAATCTCCCAAGCATTCCCTTGAGAGTGTTGCCCTCCCAAATATGCCAAACCTCTAGTGGCGAAACTAACCTAGATAGGGTAGTTAGTGGTACACAGTTTCCCTAACTCCCTCATCCCAATTCTGTCACAGAGGTTGTGTTCAGGTCACATCCTGCCTATTTTGTGTAAATAACTGGCTACCCAGGCGAGTCCAGTCAGTGCATACATCTACCAGTTCATCAATTGAGTAGGTACATATCTCAATTGTATCCTACTCAACGAGTCCGTCCTCCAGTGCTTTTCCAATTCCTTTTAGATCCATTGTTTGACTATACTGTCACAAAATTGCTTATTTGACGGCTAAAGCTGGCAAGAGGCCACAAAATGGCAATCTGGATCCTAGCTTAGCCAACTCGTCCGCCCTTTCATCGCTCTCTATGCGCCCTATATTTAGCTGGATCTGGGGAAGCCCTAATATTAATTATTAAGCTTTCCTGTAAACCTCCACTCAAGTACGATGTTTATTCCACCACATATATATATATGTTCAGTAAAAGCGCACTTCCAGTTTACTAATTTTCTTGAAACTCGGAATTATGGCCATCTATTTATTTCTAATTAAGTTTGTTTGGATGATAGAATTGTATAATCTATCATCCAATTATACTTTATCAACTATGATAGCGCTTTAGAGAAAAACATAACCCCACCACCCACTAAAGGTGCCCATAAATGAATTTTCCTAGAGATATGTTACAAGTAAAAGTTGTAGATCTTTGTATGTGTAGTTTATATAGAAAGTTCCATGAAAATCGTTGGAGCCATTTTTGAGAAAGTCGCAAAAAAGTGAAAAAATTATTTGGTAAAATGGTAAAGTAAACGCACATGCGATTTGTTCCAAACTCCGAATTTGGACAATATTTAAAACTAATTAACATTATTTAGATGACAGAATTGTCTAATAAACTGAAATAGCACTTTAGATAAAAACCTAACTCTCCCCTCCCCCAGAAGTGCCCTTACATGAATTTTCCCAGAGAAATATTTTAAATAAAAGTTGTAGCTCCTTGTGTGTGTCGTTGATATCAAGAAAATCTTCGGAGCCATTTTTGAGAAAATCCCAAAAAAAACAACTTCCGGTTGAGGAATTTTGTCAGATAACGTACTGTCAGATCTCACGGTGATGCCTAAACGGAATATCAAGTTTCAACATTCTACGGTTTTTCGTTTTTGAGCTATGATGTTCACATACACAAGACAAGCACACATAGACCATTTGCTAAAAACCACTTTTTTTGGACTCAAGGGACCTCAAAACGGACATTTCCGGTGAAAACTCGATATCCAAAATTTGATACGATTAAATACTTCCTCTTACTAGGGGGTAAGAGAAAGTAATATAACCAGTCGAATATGTACCGCCGGATGCCGCTAAATCCAGCGGCACACTCTGGGATCACCATCTGGTAATCTGACATAAAGTTCGCCAATAAGAGTCACATTTCATATTATATATATTTTTTTTTTTCACCAGAATCAATCAGAATGAGTAAAAATATATCAGGAGTCCGGTATAAATCTCCACTTAATAACACAGAAATATAAAAATAAAATAAATTTTATTAAAAAGAAATATAAATTTAGATAGTATTTATTTAATGAGAAAAAAAAAAACATGAAATTTTAGCTTTAGGATTAGCTAAGTGGTTAGCGTACTAGACTAGTAACGCGGAGGACCCAGGTTCGAGGCCAGCTGTGCTGCCCTTAGATTTTTTTCTTCCTAGGAGCCTCTACAGCTCACTGTCCGGTGATGGACAGTGTTGTCTGTAACGAGAGAACACTGTCCGGAGGCCGGCAGTGCACTGGGGAAGGTACCGGTCGCAAATGACCATAGATGTTAATTAAAGTGCCTTTAAATTAAAAAAAATAATAATAATAATAAAAAAATCAAATATTGTATAATGTAACCATTATCATCAAATTGGCTTCTTTTTATAAAAAATTAATTGCAGTAATAAAGAAAAAAAAAATTATTGTTTCTATTATTGTTAATTGTCTATATTACAATAACTCAATTACAAAGTGAAAGCTAATAATTATTATTAAACTGCATCTTTTAAAATCTAATTAAATTTATATGTAATCAATTAAATAAATTATTATTCTAATTAAAATAATTGTGCAAGAATTTTTCTTGAGAATTATGTTAACAATGGACACATTATAATAGCCATAGTAAAATATTTTTTACATCGTTTTGCTATTAACTTATTCATTATTATTAGAAAAATTTAAATACTATTATTGAATCACTTAGAAAAAGATATTAGATGATTAACATACGTCATAGAATTTAATTTTAGAATTGTAGTCGTGCAAAATTTTCGATATTGAGCTTTCACCGGAAATATCCGTTTTGACGTCCTCTTAGTACAAAAAATCTGGTGTGAAACACTCACACAACTTTCTCTTACTCCAGTACTCAAAATTATAATTGACAAATTTTATAGTTAGTGTACCAAATTTAATGAAAATTTTTAATTTTCGTCGAAAAGTGAAAACACTGTCCAGTAAAACTGTCCGGTTTACTAATTTCCTTGAAACTCGGAATTTGGGTCATATATTAATTTCTAGTTATTTCAATTTGGATGACAGAATTGTATAATCAACTGTGATAGCATTTTAAAGAAAAACATAACCCCCCTCCCCCAAAAGTCCCCTTAAATGAATTTATCAGGGGAAAAGTTTCAAATAAAAGTTGTAGCTCTTTATATGTATAGTTAACAACGCTGGTTTAAAGAAAATCGTTGGAGCCATTTTCGAGAAAATACCAGAAAACTGAAAATTATATTTCAGTAAAAACGCACTTCCGGTTATCTATTTTTTTTCAAACTCGGAATTTCAACAACATATTTAATTCTAATTAACATTATTTAGATGACAGAATTGTCTAATATACTGAAACAGCAGTTAAGATGAAAACCTAACCCCACCCCTCCCCCAGAAGTGCCCTTAAATGAATTTTCCTGGAGAAATGTTTCAAATAAAAGTTGTAGCTCTTTGTATGTGTAGTTGATATAGCAAGTTTAAAGAAAATCTTCGGAGCCATTTTTGAGAAAATTGCAAAAACGTAAAAAAAAACAACTAGTAAAGTGGTACTTCCGGTTGAGGAATATTGACACATAACGCACCGTCAGATCCCATGGTGATACCTAAAACGTAATATCAAGTTTGAACTTTCTACGATTTTCGTTTTTGAGCTATGCTGTACATACATACACACACACAGACACACACACACACACACACAACACACACACACACACCACACACACATACAGACCATTCGCTAAAAACACACTTTTTTGGACTCAGGGGACCTCAAAAAACGGATATTTCCGGTGAAAACTCGATATCGAAATTTGACACGATTACAATACTTCCTCTTACTAGGAGTAAGAGAAAGTAAAAAGTGGTTTTTAGGAAATGGTCTGACTGTGTGTGTTTGTGTCTGTGTGTATGTATGGTATGTATGTGAACAGCATAGCACAAAAATGAAAAACCGTAGAAAGTTAAAACTTGATATTCCGTTCAGGTTCTGACACCTGGGATCTGACAGTACGTTATCTGCCAAAATTCCTGAACCGGAAGTACTACTTTACTGGTTGGTTTTTACTTTTTTTACGATTTTCTCAAAAATGGCTCCAACAATTTTCTTAAAACATGTCACATCAACTACACATACCACTACAACTTTTATTTCATACCACTACAACTAAGGGTACTTTTGGGGGAGAGGTGGGGTTACGGCTTTCTCTAAAGTGCCATTTCAGTTGATTAGACAATTCTGTCATCTAAATAACGTTAATTACAATTAAATATGTTATTGAAATTCCGAGTTTGAAAAAATCGGATGACCGGAAGTGCGTTTATTTTACCACTTTACTAAATGTTTTTTTTTTTCACTTTTTCCCGATTTTTTCAAAAATAGCTCCACAATTTTCTTGAAACTTCTTATATAAACTATACATAAAAAGATATACAACTTTTATTTAAAACCTTTCTCTGGGAAAATTTATTTAAGGGCACTTTTAGTGGAGGCACTTTAAAGTGCTATCAAAGTTGATTACAACAATTCTATAATGCAAACAAAATTAATTAGAATTAAATAGTTGGCCAAAATTCCGAGTTTCAAGGAAATTAGTAAACCGGAACTGCGCTTTTACTGAAAAGTTTTTTTAGTTTTCGACGAATTTCATTAAATTTAGTATACAAACTATAAAATTTGTCAATTATAATTTTGACAACTGGAGTAAGAGAAAGTTGTGTGGGAGGATCTGACAGTAGATTATCTGTCAAAATTCCTCAACAGGAAGTACAATTTTTTTTTTTTCCTTTTTTTGCGATTTTCTCAAAAATGGCTCCGACATTTTCATTTGAAACTTGTTACGTCAATTACACATTCAAAGAGCTACAACTTTTATTTAAAACATTTCTCTGGGAAAATTTATTTAAGGGCACTTTTAGTGGAGGCACTTTAAAGTGCTATCAAAGTTGATTACAACAATTCTATCATTCAAACAAAATTAATTAGAAATAAATTGATGGCCAAAATGCCCGAGTTGTAAGGAAATTAGTAAAACCGGAAGTGCGTTTTTACTGAAAAGTTTTTTTAGTTTTCGACGAATTTCATTAAATTTAGTATACAAACTATAAAATTTGTCAATTATAATTTTGACAACTGGAGTAAGAGAAAGTTGTGTGTGTGTCACACCAGATTTTTTTTTTTTTTAGATTTCTTGAAAATATACGGGTTTTCAAATTTAATGACACCTAATTTGAAACCATTCTTGAAAATAGCTAGTTTTTAAATGGAAAGGTAAAATTTAGTGTGCCACAAAGAAAGAAAGACTAGATACCTCTTGCTCTTGAAATAGACTACGATCTTAAGAGCTTCTAAAATACGTAAAGAGAATAACTTACATATTTATTTATATAATTAAATATGCTTTAATTTTTATTATCTATAATGTACATACATTGTAGATAAATTTAAAAAAAATTACGAATTGATCAAATACAATCAAAAGTTTTGAATGCAATCATGTTCACCTTGAGCTAAATTAATGTTTTTAATTAACAAATGAGATATATTCAAACATTATAATTAACATCCATAATTTTATCTATTAGACTATATCTCTTTTTTTTTAAAAAAAAAGAAGTATTGTTAGAGAATCTATTTAAGATTAAATTCAAATTATAATTGAAAATAAGATTATGAAACTATTTTTGTAATTCCTGGGCAATCGACTGATATTATCAATATGGTTTTTGTAGTCAACATTAATTATTAAGAAAGTGTCTAGCGAAAGTATTATGATTTTTGGTGGATCTTTTATTCCATAGAAATACTTGTTAAAGACTTCCTAATTTTAGATCCTAATTTTTCTCCAATGTAAATTTTTTCGTGATGCTGAGTAAAAAGAAATCTGGTGTGAAACAGCTCACACAACTTTCTCTTACTCCAGTTCTTAAAATTATTATTGACAAATTTTATACTTAGTCCAAATTTTATTAAATGAAGTCAAAAATTGAAAAAAACTGTACAGTAAAAGAGCACTTCCGGTTTACTAATTTTCTTAAAACTCGGGATTTTTGGCCATCTCTTTATTTCTAATTAATTCTGTTTGCATAATAGAACTGTATAATCAACTATGATAGCACTTTAGAGAAAAACAACCTCTCCTAAAAGTGCCCTTAAACAAATTTTCCCAGAGAAATGTTTAGAATACAAGTTGTAGATCTTTGTATGTGTAGTTTATATAAGAAGTTTCAAGAAAATCGTCGGAGCCATTTTTGAAAAAATCAGGAAAAAGTGAAAAAAAATCATTTAGTAAAGTGGTGAAATAAACGCACTTCCGGTCATCCGATTATTTTCAAACTCGGAATTTCAACAACAAATTTAATTCTAATTAACATTATTTAGATGAAAAATTTGTCTAATAAACTGAAATAGCATTTTACATAAAAACCTAACTCCCCTACTCTCCCACAATGTGCTCTTAAATGAATTTTCTCGGAGAAATGTTTCAAATAAAAGTTATAGCTCTTTATAATATGTGTAGTTGAAGTAAGAAGTTTCAAGAAAAATGTTAGCGTTATTTTTGAGAAAATCGCAAAAAAAGTAAAATAAAAAAATCTACTAGTAAATGGTACTTCCGGTTGAGTAATTTTGACGTATAAAATTGTCAGATCCCATGGTGATACCCTAAACGGAATATTAAGTTTCAACTTTTTACAGTTTTTCGTTTTTTAGCTATTGTTACGCCCCTTAACTTGCGGGGCACAGAATAGGAGGTGTCAGCTTTCTCAGTGGAGAAGCGGAGATCTGACGTAAAGAGATAAAGTTGAGCGCCAAGGCGTTTTTAGTAAAAGAAAGGGGAAAAAACATGAAACCCTCTAAAAAGGAATAGAGTGAAAAAGGGGAATAATAATAGTAAGTTTAAAGACTGAAGATTAGAATAAAAAAAAATTATTAGCTAGGTATTTGAAGAAAAAAATTAAAATAATTTACTAAGTTAACAACCTACGATGCTAGCGGCGTGAGGCCCCAACACGTTACCTGTACACAATTTGGCTCAAATTTAACAATGTTGATTTTATTTTGACTCAACAATCTATGGCAGCTCAGCGCATGCGCTGTGTATTCACCAAATAACCTATTTTCTTAAAAACAAATTTAAATAAATAAAATGGATTTTCAACTCAGTTTAAAAAAGTAAAAAAGCGAAGACGAAGAAAAACCAAATCAATTTACAAATACAAAAAAAAAAAACTAACCTTATTTATTTAAGAATACATAAATACTATAGAAGTTTGTTATAATTACAAACATAAAAAGTAAAAATGGCAAAACGATTTTCTTTCTACTTCAATCTTTTAACATCAAATCAAATTTAGATTTTCAAATAAATATTATTTAAATGGTAATAAATGTTAATTTAACTGGTATTTAATTACTGAATAATCTAATAATAAGGTGTTTGTTTCTCGTAGGATAGGTTATTGTGTACTCACTTTTGTAGATATTTAATGGCCTCACGACATCAATGAAATCCAAAAAAAAGTAATAGTAGTAATAACAATAATAATAATAATGAATGTCTGTGAATAAAATTCTTATGACATTTCTGTACAGAACTGTTATTAATAGGAAACTCACTTTTTCATAACAGTACGGTCGTACCTGTAAATAAGTGCTTCTTGTATGTTCCTTTTGAGAAAGGTAACAGATTCCATCTTTAAATTCTCTTTCGGGTATTATTTCTCTTCTTCTCCAATTTTCTGGAAGTTCAAATTAGTACAGAATGGAAAATATTTCACAAAATCACAAAGGAATACCTTCTCCTCATATTCTCTCATTCTACACTGCCATCTTTATTTTTAAGTTTAAAATTTTCGCCGTTGCTACTTCTCTCCACGGGCGCGCTGGTGTCGTCTTCTTACTTCGAAAAATTGTTTGAGCCCCCCTCACACTCAATTAGTTATTTATTATCAAACTATTTTCATTTACACTACTTAAATTTAATAACCTAATAAATACTTAATTCAATTCAATTATATTTTATGACGTTTTTTTTTATTATTTATTTAATTATCAGTAATCAATAAAACCAGTATTGTCTTTTGTTCATGTATTTTTTCTTTAGAATAGTTCCTGTTATTTTTGCTAAACTAAATTCGTTCAGATACACAAACAGCAGTTCAGATACACACACCCACACACACATACACACACAGACCATTTTTTTTAAACGTAGAAAGCCACCTTTACTAGGAGTAAGAGAAAGTAAAAAGATCATTTCTTTTATTTACTTTCTCTTATTGTATTAGATAAAGTATTACGATCAAATAGTTGTTGGTAGGCGAACAAATATCTCAAAATAAATAATAGCAAGAAGCTCAAACATAGTATTTCGTGTACGTACTTATCACCTCTTATGAAACTTATGGTTTTTGGGTCAAATCTATATTACCGGAAGTACGACTGTATTAAATGATTTTTTTCTAGTTGTTTTTCCAATTTTTTCGACAACACCAACGATTTCCTTTAAAGTTCGTAAACTATCTACACTGATAAAATATCTATCACTGCAATGCTGTATAACATCTGGTTATTTTTAACCGTCGTAGTATGGTTTTTTTTCTTAAGCCTGACCTGTATCGGATTTTCAACTATCGTCAGAACAAATTCATTTCAATAGTTCATTTTAACGCAATTTTTCTGTTACATTGGGCACTTGTTGGTTTGTTGATTGTATGTATGTGCGGGATGTTATAAGGTTATGTTACTATGTGTGTGTATGTTTAATAACAAAAAGAAATTATTATAAATTATGATTATACAATAGAAAATAGTGTATAATAAATAAATAGCATGTTTTGAAGCATACTTTTTAGTAACTAAATTTTAATAGTAGTGTTAATTAGGTATGCTCAGTGTTTTTATCAACTCATTTTTATTAGGGGGGAGAAGCGATAAGAAATTCCAGGAGAATAACTATACTAATAAGAATAGATAAAGTTTAAAGAAAGGCTATGCAAAGTTTAAGGATTGTCAAAAACTTGTAAAAACTAATACATAATAAATATGAAATCCAAGCAACGTTAATACAAGAAAATATGTAGGTAAATTGATATATAAGAAATTGGCAGCAAACAGCAAATTGGAGATGATATTAAAATTAATAAATAAATAGAAAAAAATCAAATGTATTCGTTTTTTATTTATCATGCTTATTTTTAAATGATATTAGATGAAATATCTATCATTTTTATTTTAAACTTTTTTCTGGTGTTTGTTTTTTTTTGGGGGGGGGGTAATAGCGTAAGATTTCCTCTAAAGTATCCTATAGTACAATGAATGGTTCTGCCATCTATACAAATTTCATATTGGAGTAGATGAGGAGAGAAATTAGGATTGATTATTTAAACGAGATCTGAAGACACTGTTATAACATAGCTATAAGGTTACACAAACTGCACTGGACTGTAATGATTTTTATAGAATAAAAGGTGGGAGTAGAGATATGACATGATGCGATATATGTGGTTGAATCTGATAGATTGATAGATGTTCTAGATCTCTTACTGGCTTATATACAGCGTTTCCCCACTCTAGACTGTCTACTCTCTCTTAATTCTCTCGTCTGTCTGCTCTCTCTTGCTGTTACATCATCCCCTGTCCTGAAGAAATTTTTCACGGGTGAAAAATTTGAGCGTGTGCTGAATCTTTGTAGCTCATCTCGTTTGGCTACAAGTTTGTTGTAGCTAGCCTGGATTTGTTGAAACTAGCGAAGCTGATATAGACTAGCTTTTGGTGCAGAAAGCTAGCGATGATGCGGTTGCGAGCTAACCAGTGTTGTTGAAAGCTTGCTATGATGATGAAAACTAGCTTATGCAGCAGAAAGCTAGTGATGGCCTTGTTGAGATATTAAAAGAATTGTAGAATTCCAAATTTGAAACAAATTGATTAACCGGAATTACGACTTTTACAAATTTGTTTTTTTTTGTTTGGAATTTTTGGACTTTTTTCGTAAACGACGATTAACTAAATAATTTCCGTTAACTTTGGAAAAATCTATTACTTAGTTTTATTTGTAATATTATTCTGAAAAATTTTGAATTTTAGTTAGTTCTGTGAAATTTTGTAGCTTTATATTATAAATTTATAAATATTATACGAGATTGGTTCAATATTATTGACGCTCCCTTGTGGACTACAATACCTGCCTTCTGTACCTGCCTGAGTAGGTTCCACCTCTCTTCTCTCCCCTTTTACGCAAGGACAAGTGAGTAAACTTTGAAGTTCCATAAAAAAATGAGTCATTTTATATACTATTTATTATAATTATCTGTAGTAAGAGAAAATCGGTGAATGTTTTTGAAAGTCATATCTGTTGTGTAGACAGGAGATTTTTTAAATTTTGTTTTATCATTTTCATGTCTATTCTTTTATCTTCAATTACCCGAATGATTCAGGAAAAAAAAGTAGTATATTACTAAGTGTATAAATGAAAGAGAATTTTAAAATAATAATAAAAGAGAAATGAAAATGTAGTTAAGTATTAAATATTAAACATAAATATGGTGTTTGTATATTATCGACCTGTTCGTGTGGAAACATTAACAACGAGGGGAACGACCCCTCAAACTCCGTGCACTGCCTTCCAGATCTATCTATTATCAACAACTGAATAATAACTACCTTTAGGTTTATCGCTACCTATAAAGTAACCAATCACCTTAACTTTTATAAGAAGAAAATACAAATAGTTTCCTAAATACATTTATACTTATAAGTTAGTTATCTCTTCTGCTTTAGTTGTTTTATTACTCACTTTTGCTTAGCTCTCTGTTTTTTTTTATTTTATTTTATTACTGGACTAATTTTTTTTTAATCACTAAATTTTATTAACTCTACTATTCTAAATAAAAACGAAAATCGCGTTTCCTTCTCACGATTTTCTCTCATTTCAAAAAGTTGAATCTTTAGTTCAATTGACGATTTACTTCAAATATGGAGTGTTTTTTTCCAGCTCTGGCCCTTAACACTATGGAATAGTGAAGAATGGTGAAAACGGAAGTGTCCTAATAGCCCACAATTACCGCTATGCTAAAGAATTCCATGTTATAGAGTTCCGTGTTTAATCTAAAGGCGTCTTCTCACGAGTCAAGTTTAGTTGACCGATTTTAGTTGATCAACAGAAGTTGAATAAAAAAAAACCTAGTGAGAACCTTTTGTTTCAATAAAGTTGATCAACTTTTTAGTGGATCAACAAAAGTTTGACCGAGTCAAAGTTTATCGTTAAAGTATGACGCATCTTTCAGTTGAATCCGCCATCTTTCAAGTATTGACGACAAGTGTGAACCTCCGGATCGCCCAATTGGCCTCTCAGTTTGCTTTCAACTCATAGAGTGCTCCGTGTTGTTATTGAAACGGTTTGATCGATTTCAGTTGAAACGAATGAACTAAAACTGATTCAAGTCGCATTTAACTTTTGCTGAACAACTAAAATCGGGCAACTAAACTTGACTCGTGAGAACGCGCCTTAAGATAACCTCTGCGCTGGTACAACTGAACTGGTCAACCTGAGGAAGAGGCTCTTATAACTTCATTGCTGGGGGCGATTTATCGTCCAGCTGGAGGAATCCGCTCTTGTCAGGACCTTGTCAAAACTTGCTTGTTGACAAGGCTCAATAGGCTCGTATGCATTTTTTTTATAAGCCTACATTATTCGGTCAACAAAACCACCGTAATATTTAAATTCATGCGGACATGTTTTAGCTGGTCGGTTTGTAAGTTACTATAAAGATTCCCTAATGAACTCCTACGCTTTTGACTTTGGCCAGTGGTTATTTCTCTGACCAGGCCTCTTATTTCATCCCTATATTTCATCACTATCCTGGGAACACTGCAAAAAAGTTCCAGACCCATAAAAGATGTACTGGAAACTTCTTGGAGCCAGTTTGTCTGATTTTTCTTTGTCCACATATCCTGTAGGCCGTAACTATACAGTGCCTACAGAAGAAAATATTATATTTTACAATTGGTTCTTAGTACGTCAAAGAAAATAAGGGAGACATTATTATTATTATTATTCAAGGAAGGGGAGGGCAAAATCCCACGCTATCCAAAGCCTCTCTGGGCCCATATAGCTACCCCTAAAGAATAACAACTACTGGGTCTGGAAAATAAGTCCGGACCCAGGTTTTACCCATCTAAGTTTCACCACAGACCGAACAAATCGGACCAAAACTTTAAAATGACACCTTAAGATCCTCTACCGACATCCTATTCCGGCCGAAGGTCCTAAACTTAATCTCCTCACAGCGCAAACAATCCGTCATCAGATGCATGGGTGTTTCCTCCTCCATCTCACAAACTTTACAAAAGGGGTCAGTCATGAGTCCCATATTGTATAGAGATGTCTCCTTAAGCCACAATGCCCAGTGAGGAAGCCAACCAGCTGCCTGAGAGAGGTCCGGTGAAAGACATCGGATCCCGCTATTCAAAGCTCCGCCCGGACCCCCAATGAGCACCTTAGATTGCCGACAACCCACTGCACTCATCCATAAGGATGAGTGTTGTGAGGTCATTCATGTCTGAAAGCCTGACAAACATGTGCCAGAAGACAGACCAACAGCAGGCTCTGGACCAATGAAAGGGAGAGAGGCGCCTAATTTGGCAAACCTATTTACCTCTTCATTCCCAAAGATTCCCACATGACCTGGAACCCAGACCAGAGAAGGACATCCTTCAATGAAGAAAGATCTTCCACTCTTTTAGAACATTCCAACAACAATCTGGAAGTGAAGACACATGAGCTAAGCACTTTCAACGCAGCCTGGCTGTCCGAGCAGATACAAACACCTTTTAAATTAGTATTACGCACACTCTCATCCAAAATACAGCAAAGAATTGCATAAATCTCAGCCTGGAAAACACCAAGAGGCACCACTAGATGGTCTTCCGTCTTAAAATAGACGGCAGTAAAGTTCTAGACCCATAAAAGATGTACTGGAAACTTCTTGGAGCCAGTTTG
Source organism: Triatoma infestans (assembly GCA_011037195.1). Lineage (NCBI taxonomy): Eukaryota > Metazoa > Arthropoda > Insecta > Hemiptera > Reduviidae > Triatoma > Triatoma infestans. Next base: position 92,627 of record JAAEAF010014410.1, on the reverse strand, counting down.
TCTGATTTTTCTTTGCTCACATAACCTGTAGGCCGTAACTATACAGTGCACACATAAGAACCGTGATCAAATGTTTTCTTAATTTCACTATATTATGATATTTTTTGCAATTGGTTCTTAGAAAGTCAGAGAAAGTAATAGAGGCATAATGTAAGAAAAAGTAATAATAGGCCTTTTATGATTGTACCTAATATGCGAAATTTAAGGCGATACGTTGGAGCTATTTTTCATAAAATCGTGTCGAAAGACTGAAGAAAAAAACCATCCAATGCCCAGTGAGGAAGCCAACCAGATGCCTGAGAGAGGTCCGGTGAAACCAACAAGTAAAGTTGCACTTCTGATTGAAGGATATTGAACGAAACGTTAGTGCCGGATGCAATTATAATGATATCCAAACGGAATATCTGGTTTCATATTCCTGCAATTTTTCATTTTTTTAAATATTTCGTTTATATACCATACATAATCTTATTATAGATTATTCGCTAAAAAGTTATTTTTTTTCCATCAAGCGTGGAAGAAAGAGAAATGATATATATATATATATATATTTAAGACAAATTGTTTAAAGATTTCAATAACACAAAACCTTGATCCTAATATACGATTAGCGCAATCCTTTCACTTATCTCTACACATGTTACATTCATACATATACGAATGTATGAATATAACTATATATACTCGTATTTCTTTTTTCTCTCTTGACATTAGCTTTCGCCATCGGATATATTGAAGCAAACCTTCAAAACATTTTTTCAAATAAATACATTCATTCGAAAAAGTTATTTATACGATAACATCTGCAAAATTAACGCTAAATATTTCGTTGAAATATGGGGTGGAGTAATCTTCGATATTCCTTGCACCCGTATCCTTAACCTTATATTAAAAAGATTTACATTATTTACACTCATCTATCGGGACAGCCAATCCCGGCTCAGACCCACCCCTCTCAGAGACAATAGCTCCCAATGTTAAAAACAATGCAAGAAGATTTCCTACACTACCAAAAGTTGCCACCCCTGTCCGTATTGGTCCCCCCCCCCCCAACACACCACACTCATTCACACAGTTCATTCATGCTTTAAAATTAAAATCTAACTATAAACTTATCCATTCACGCTAATAAATACTTACAACCTAATAACTATATTCATAGTGATATTGTTAATATTTCATACGATGATTTAATAGCTTCATGTAAATATAAAATCTATGTTTTGCCTAATTTTCAAGACAATCATTATAGATAAAAAACAGGATATGGAGGAAGGATAAAACGTACAGAAATGTTCAAATATTTTTATTACTAATTAGCTTTCAACGCGTTGTAGATTGATGGAGTAGTATATAACCTAATAATATTGACATTTTACCAACACATAAACATTTTTTTTTTTTTGAAGGCGGGCCAATGTTCTGCGACCTTTCGATCTATAGTTCTGTGCCCCCTGGGTGTCGCCGGCTTGCCCACAGCACCCGACCACATGTCCCAAATGAACATCCGTTCTACAGAACCTCCATCAGGTTAAGATCCCTAAGGAATCTTAGTAACCTGACGACGGGCTCTAACCACATAAACTTACAAATACATATTCAAATGTATAATAAAATGTATAAATACAAATCAAATGCTCCACATAAACGTGGAAGACAAGTGGTATACTCCTAACTGTACACAAGACTAATTATTGTTTTCCCCACTGAAAAGAAAGCACCAACGTCTGGCATGAGGAAGAAGGTAAGGCTTCTTTGTCACTGTGCCACACGGATGATGAATTAAGGAGGAATTACAAGAATTCCCCTTGGAAAATTTCCAATTTCTTTTCTAAATTTGGTGAATATGAGAATCAGAGACATTTTCCGTGGTAGCCTGCTTCGTTTTGTGGTCATCGACCGGTTTCGGGCGTTCGCCCATCTTCAGGATGCATTTTTCAGACAGTGTGCCAACACAGACTCGTACAGAGACTTAGCTTCACACTCTCTGTACGAGTCTGTGTTGGCATACTGTCTGAAAAACGCATCCTGAAGATGGGCGAACGCCCGAAACCGGTCGATGACCACAAAACGAAGCAGGCTACCACGGAAAATGTCTCTGATGCTTTCCAGCTCTGCGGAACCAACCACCACAACGAATATGAGAATTTTGCTTGTTCCCCGGGGAAGATTAGGGACCTTTTGAAGGAACATCCTGCTCTTTCAAGCCGATAGATAGGGGTATTTTTTCAACACGTAGAAGATCAAGGGTAGAATAGCACTGAGTCAAAAAGGCAAGGGACCCTCTTGGTCCGCGATCTCTGTGGTTTCCTTCCGCGTCAAGAAACACACCTCTCAATAGTTAGCTCATTTTACAGATATAAATCTATCATCTTTATTTGATTCGTAAAATCGATTTTAAGTAGTCCTACATTATCAGAGATATTTTCCATGATAGCCTGCTTCTTTTTTCTGTGGTCATCAATCGGTTTCGGGTGTTCGCCCATCATCAGGATGTTTTGTCAAAACAGAGACTTGCACAGACCAAATTTAGTTGATACCCACAAATGGAACCAAACACAACAGTTTTACATTATTTTGTTGTGTAAAAGTTTAAATGTTACAATGGGAATGATTCCATGTCGGCGCTGTCTTATCACTGTCTTATCTTCTTCTTTCTTGGCGTTACAGACCATGTAGAACTCTAGCCTCCTCAACTACATTGCTCCACTCCTCTCGAGCCCATCTCCACCTTCTCAGTCCCAGCAACCAAAGGTCCTGTTCTACGTCATCCAGCCATCGCATCCGTGGTCATTCTCGACTTCTTCCTCCTCCCAGATGGCCAGTAGACAACTTCCTCGGTATCCTGTCCTGCTCCATTCTTTCCAGGTGACCCAACCACCTCAATCTCCCACGTTTCACTATTCCCACCAGGTCCTGTTCTCCTGTTCTCCAGATCTTTAATCTCCTGATTTGACCTCATTCTCCATACTCCATCCTGTCTTACCGGGCCAAATATTTTCCTCACAACCTTTCTCTCCCATACATGAGAAGTCGCTCATCCTCCCGAGTTAGCGTCCGTCCAGGTTTCACTACCGTAGATGACAACCGTTCTTAATAAGGTCTTGTACAATATTAACTTGGCTTCCCTAGGTAGCTGATTGAAGGGCAAGGCTTTCTGTAAAGACCAGTAGCATTTGTTTCCGGCTGTTATTCTGGCTTTCATGCCTAAACTGACTTCATTTAAATCTGTGATAACAGACCCAAGGTACCTAAAGCTTTTAACCACTCCAAACTTACAGTTTCCAAGACATATTGTTTCCTTTTTGGTTCGCATATACTTTGTCTTCGCTTCGTTGACAGCAAGTCCAAGTTTGCTGGCTTCTTAGTGAACTCTTCGAAAACTCCTAAGAGTGGCCGGTATAGTTCGAGCTGACAAAACAACATCGTCTGCGTAAGCCAAATGCTGGCTCATCTTCTTGAAAAGGGTGCCTTCGGGATTGGTACGGATTGCCCTAATAGCCTTCTCCAGTGCTAAATTAAATAGCATCGGGAACAATGGGACCCCCTTACCTCAAGCCTTTCGCAATTTTAAAGTCTTCCGATATGGAGCCTAATGCCTTCACACAGCCTATTGAGTGCATAAAAGTCTTACGGGTCAGCCTTATTAATTTTTTTTTGCAAACCCAAATGACACATTCAGCAGAGCAGTTCTTCCCGATCCAAACTATCGTAGGCTTGCTTTAAATCTATAAATAAGTGATACAGGGGCACATTATATTCATGGCACTTATGGTTTTTCAAATAAAGAAAACCTCTATGGAAAAAAAAAATGTATATAACAAATTTGAATTAACAAAATCGATGGCAGAACAATCTATTAAAAGAGAAAAGCCTTCCCAAAGGCGGAAATCCGGAGACCTATATTGATAAATAGAATTCCCACTACACTTATGATTGCAGTGTGCGCTTCCCAGGGACAACAACTTTGGACCTAGAATTCGATTAAAAAAGGATTAATTTAGTTGGAAAATGTTTAAGTTGGTTGAAAAAAAAAAAATACGTACTAGGTAAAAGAGCTTGAGGTGAATGAAAAATGGTTTATTAGGGACATACACATACACAGAGGGAGAGAACAATAATAATAGAAAATGCCAAGTTTAAATCAATTACAGTTACTCACACACATAGAAAGAAAAAAAAAAAGCGTTAGCTGTTTCTGGTCCCAAAGTGAGAGATTCATTTTAGATTTAGCAGAACAAATGATATATAGTATGAATTGTAGGGGTGAAACTGGCATATGAGCTTTCCCATATCGGCATTTGGATAACATCACTCACTTGGCAAATGACATTTTCATATATAGTTTATTATAATATTGCTTACTGCCATTTCTTTCTTTCTATTTTTTATTCACAAAATCTACAGTCAGCCACAAAAAAAAAAATAAGAGAAAGTAAATATGGGACACATAGTTTTTTACCATTAACAAATAATATTTATTACAAATATCTATTTTTAATACAATTCGCTAGATAAATACTATCTTGTAGCGTTAATTATTTACACTAACTCTTGATTTGGATTGATGTAGATGTAGATTGATTTAGGGGATTATCACACTGCGACCTGAAAGATCTATTGTGCCCCCGGGAGCCTTCCAGTGCACTGCCGGCCTCCAAGCAGGGTTTTCTAGCTACAGAAAACACTGCTCATCACCGTACAGTGAGTTGTAGAGGCTCCTAGGAAGAGAAAAGCTAAGGGCAGAATGCTGGATTTAAACCCGGCACCTCCGCGTTGCTAGTCCAGCGCATTACCACTCAGTTAATCTCTTCCTTCTCCCTTGGCTTACGTCAATTAACTAGGGACGGAGACCCCAGTTTGTGTACTGTGCTTGTCCTTGTATGTAGTTTGAGTACTTGGGGTCGCTACTTCCCAAGTAACAGCATGCAACAGATACCCCCCTTGCGGGCAAAGATTGATGTAAAAAAATAAATAAAATTAAAAAATAAAAATAAAAAATATTCAAAATCTGCTACAGAGCAGTTGGAGGCTGATTACTAGTTCTAGCATACCTCTTAAGCATGTCCCATAGATGTTTTTTATAGCATTCATGATCGGAGAACCTAAATATGAATCGATCACATTTATACCGACTCTTTCTCCAAGGAAGCGGGTGGCAGGCAACTCTAGCTGTGTGTGATCTGATATTATCATGCATTATAAACTGGCCCTGATAAATGGAGCAAACTGTATGGATTGCCTTTTCGAAGTACTTCTTCAACATAACTAGCAGCGGTCATTAAGTTCGTTTTCAACAATTAACTTTTTGGGGGGGCCTCCAAACATAAACCTATCCCACACCATAATTGATTGTTGTTGAAAAAGAGCACGTGCGCTAGTAGTACGCTTTATGAGGCGCTTCCCCTGCCTTCTACACACGTGAATTCGGCCATCTGAAGAGTACAGACCAAATCGCGATATATCTGTGAAAAAAACAGCTCTTCTGACCAGTTTATGGATTGTCATACATCGTCAGATTAAGGTTTCTAATCGATTCTTGCAGAAAGATGACTTTAACTATATGTTTATATCACAAACGACACAGATTGATTCAAGTATTACCTGCCTCTGGTATATGTATCTCTGTAATTATATTAGGGCTAAGTGAAAATATCCAAGTTTAACGAAACTTTGGTCAGTTTTGTAGTGAAAGAAAGTCATAAGAGTTACACATCAGCTTTTTTATCTACGCGCAAGATCTCAAAAGGAGAATTTCTAGTTGGAAACACTCAATTTCGAAATCTGACACGATCGCTTTACAACTTTAATAACAGAAAAATAGCCCTTACCTTTGTGGATACCAGGAGAGTAGTTGTTCTTGCGGCGGAAGAACATAGCGTACGATATGTGGTAAATCGTTTAGGTCTGTCATGTTTTGCGATTCACCGAGTAATTGTACATTTTAAGGAAAACTGGGGAATACGGTAGGAGACTTGGAAATGGTCGTAGAAGAGTCACAACAGATCGGCAAAGCCAATTTCTTTCGTAATCGGTTTCTTATAGCAGCAAGATTCCTCAGGAATAACTTGTGATAATTTCGGGGAAGAGTCTCTGTGAGCTCTGAAACTGTTCGAAGACGATTGAAGGAAGTAGAACTAATGGCTAGGAGACCAGCATCAGAGTCACTAGGAATCATCGTATAAGCAGATTAGCTTTTGTCAATCAGAATCTCCATTGGACTACTTTAGAAATAATCGCGGAAACCTGAAGAAAAAAAAACATTGAGTAAAGTGAAAAGATCCGGTTGAAGGGATTTTGACCAAAATCTTGTAGTCACACTAAAAGTTTTTTTTCGAACTGTGAGGACCTCAAAACATGTATTTTCTAGTTAAAACCTCAATATCAAAAATCTGACACCTCTACTATTACTAGGACTAAGAGAGAGTAAAAAAATATCAAAGAAAAACTGATAACAAAAACTTGAATTTATAATAAAAATAATTTCATTAGTGATTGATAATTTAATTTAAACTGTTAATATACTAATCAAGATTGACTAATGAAATGTGCAACAATCGATTTTGATAATGTTGCCAAAATAAAGCACAACAATAATGTCACAACTCATTCACTTTTATTATACAACCACTTTCACTAAAAAAAAGAAAAAGGATTCTCTTCAATGTGCTATTTGGTTGTTATAAAATGGTCCATTAACTGTGTAATATAACGTAATAGCTTTATTTCTATAAAAAGAAAAATAAATATAAAAATAAAGTAGACTAAAAGCAACATTTTTTTCTTTTTTTTACGAACGATAAAAATTTATTTAAGTTTTAAAATATATACATAAATATATATTACTTAATTTTTACTTTTACCGTATAAGAGAGAATAGTACTGGCAATCGTGTCAAATTTTCATATTGAGTGTTCACCGGAAGTCCATGTTTTGAGGAGCCCTGAGTTCGGAATAAATGTTTTTAACGAATGGCTTGTGTGTGTGTGTGTGTGAGAATAAGAATATCTCAAAAACGAAAAAATCGCATGAAGCTAATTTATTTTCGTACGATTTTCTTGAAATTAGCTTCTGCGATTTTATTGATATATGATAAGTTTTCACTTTTATTTTGATAAGTTTTTGGGTTGTGAGGAAATTAGGTTGAAGGACTTTTAGTTGGAAAAGGATGTCTGTGGAAGAGCTTAGGCTTTTTCCCTTTAAGATTATACCCCAATTTTTTTCAGACAGCTTTGAATCTTAGTAGACCCAGTTCCAGATCCGGTTTGTTGTTTTCTTTGGGGTAGCTACATGGGTTCTGTGAGGTTTTTAGTAGTACAGGGTATGGGCCTGTTTCCACAAACGAATAATAATAGTAATAATAAGAATGTCTCTGGCCTTTGTTTCGCGTTTTATTCAAAAACATTCCAAACTTTTATCAACAGAGCATCAGAGACATTTTCCGCGATAGCCTGCTTCATTTTGTGGTCATCGACCGGTTTCGGGCGTTTGCCCATCTTCAGGATGCGTTTTCAGACACAGTTAAAACACAGACTTGCACAGAGCAAATTCAGCTTACACACTCCTATTATACTTATACTTTATACTTTTTACTTATACTTTATGCTACTTTATACGATTTTAAAAACAAAGATACTTTAATTAGAATCATGTTTCTGAAATAATTGATTTCAATTTGGTTCTGAGAGAAGCTATTAGATTATGGTTCAAAATAATGCCTCACTGATTTTTTCCACAAGAAAATCCCATTTTAAATCGCTAAGAATCTATGAAACCAACAGATATATTGTACGATTACCTTATCAATCATATTTATGTTTAATATTTAGAGAAATCAAAAATATTAATTTAAAATTCCTAATTTGAGAAAATTTTTAAGTAATTATTCATAATAATTGCAGTAAGAGAATGTGTAATCTAATGGAATGAGTAGTCTGTAATGCATGATTTGGGAGGCTGAATAGAAGAAAAAAACTTAAGCATTTCAAGAACTTTACACTTTATAATTTACAGTGAGAGTATGGTAGCGCGAGAAGAGAGTGACACACTGACTGGCAGAGTGACGGTATAAGAATGATGGTAGTTGAAAGTTGATGGTTGTTCGAATAGCGTTTGAATGAGAGTGAATTGGCCGTCGGGCACCATACTTTAACTTCTTCTTCCAATGCCCAAGTTCCGCTCCTTAGATGCTACCCTCCACGGACTTCTGGTAGGGATACATGTATATCCATTACATAATTTCAATGTTAGAGACATAAATCAAACTATTGGGATCAATCCATATTGCATGACTATAATACTTAGATTGTATCACAAGGGAAATAAGCCTTAATAGAAACATTATTCTTATGTGCAGAGTTTATAGTATTAATTAAACTTAGTAGAGTGATCTACTACATTAGCTAATATAATTTCTAATATAATAACTGTTAGCAACGGACAGAAATCGAGATAGCAGTGGTCTCTAATGAGGGTAATAATTATAATTTATCAGAATTAATTAGCTGCTAGGACATTCATTTATTTTATGAACTTTAACCTTCCTACATATATTAGCTCTGTGTATACGCTAAATAAAGGTGTATTCGTTAAATGTTAAAAAACAATTAATTATATAAAATAGACCAAAATTATTCCAAAATTTATGGTTAATTTAAAGTATCTATTTACATTTATAAGAAATTTATCTCGATTAAGATGAGATATTCTGACCACTAATTTCACACTTTAGTCAGCCGATTCAGGTATTTAGCTGTTTATGATTTACATGATCACAGGTGAAATTTCATTCGGTAGAATTAAACGATTCATTTACTTAAAAGTGGAATAATCATCTTTTTACTTTCTCGAACTCTTTGTAAGGAGTAAATATTGCGATTTGGTGTCAAATTTTTGAAACTGAGTTTTCACCGGATGTTTTGAGGTCCCCCGAGGACGTTACTACCACTCTTCGGCGCTACGGTCCTACAAGAACCTGGGCCTCCTCAATTATAGCCTGCCATTCACTTCTCTCTCTTGCTTTCTGTCTCCATCTTCTGACTCCCAGCTCCCGACATCTTCTATCCACCTTAGACGGAGGTGCTTCCTTCTTCTCTTCCCTCCAGGATTGCCGTACAGAAGCCTTTTAGGACGTCTATCATCCGGCATTTTCTCTATATGACCCAACCACAGCAATCTAGCTATTTTAACAAAGGCTACCAAGACCTGCTCGCCATACAATTCTCGAAGCTGTGCGTTACTTCCTATTTTCCATATACCATTCTCGTACAACGAGCCACATATATGTCTAAGTAGCTTCTTCTCCCATATATTGAGTAGCTTTTCATTCTTTCTGGTTAGTACCCAACTTTCACACCCATATGTCACTACCAGTCGCATAATATTCTTGTAGATAAGAAGTTTGGCTTTTCTTGACAGTCCCCGAATTTCATCATTTTTTGAAAGTGGAATAACACCTGTTACTGGCCTGTCACTCTAGCTTTTTATATCCATGATGAATGGCGCCTAGGTATTTAAACTGTTCCACTGCTCTGAAGGTGTGGTTCCCGAATTCGATAATAGTAATAGTGTTTTGTTTTCTGGTTGATCTCATGTAAACTGTTTTTTGGCCAAATTCCTCAAACGTTCCTGATAGTGACGCTCTGGTTCTTGCAGTAATAACCAATCCATCGGCATATGCCAGATGTTACATCAATCGATTGTATATCGTTCCATTTGGTTTGTACAGATAGCTCGTGCTGCCATTTCCAGGACCAGCTTGAACAGTATAGGTGATAACGGGTCTATTTGTCTAATTCCTGACTCTACATAGAACTCTTCAGAGAACTTGCCTTGAAACTTTAACTCTGTTTTTGCTATCCTGTAACGTCATTCCAGTTAGCATAAGTTTTCTCCGGGTTCCAAACTCCATCTGGCTTTCAGCAGCTCCTTTCGATTCACGGTTTCATATGCCTTGCTGAAGACGAAAAATAAACGAACGTTAGGAATGTTCTATTTTATATATATATATATATATATATATATATATATGTGTGTGTGTGTGTGTATGAGAACAAAAAATCACAAAAAAGAATAATCAAAAGTAGCCTCAAACTCGATATTCCTTTTAGGGTACTATCATCGCATCTGGCACGGAAAATTTCGTAAATCCATCAACCATAAATGCACACGTTTACTCAATATTGTTTTTATTTCCTCGAAAACGGCTCCAATGATTTTCCTTAAACTTCGAATACTATTATATCGTATACATAAATACCTATGAAACATTTTCAGGAGAAAATTAATTTTTTGTGGGTTTCTGGGGGGGGGGGGGTAACCAGGGTTAAGCTTTCCTCTAATGAACTATTTCAGAACATTTATGGTATTATTTTCTCCGAATCTACAACTAATGTTTTGTCCGAATTAGATTTTCTATGAATTTTCTGTAAATTTTTTTAGAAAAAGGATAAAACGATTTTATTTAAACAAAGGAATGTTAACTACACAGATATAAATTATCATATTTATTTGTAATATTTTTTTAGTTAATTCTGCAATATTTATGACATTAAATTCATATGTTAGTTAGGGTTGGTTCTGTACTATTGGCGCTCACTTCTGGACTGGAATATAATCTGTAATGTGTAGCTCTTTGGGAGAAATAATGAAAAAAAAATATACAAATCATGTTTTATATAAGGTGAAATATATTGGTTAAAATATATTTAATATTAGCAGCTATTTAGTGCAATCTCAAGATTAGGGTATTTCGAAAGTTGGGTGAAACAATAAGGAACAATTAGGAAGACTAGAATACCCTCAGTTACAATAAAAGGGAATTTCCCTTCCTTCCACTCTTCAATGGAAAGAGGAAGATATACATAGATCAAATTTTTGTGGTTCAGAAAAAGAAGTGTTCATCGTCAAGTGATGTAAGTGCTAAGGCCAAACCTTCAAATCGGAGATTCCATTAATTTATAAGTTTTAATTCCTCCAAAATGTATCTAATTGTAATTTATAAAACAAATGAAAAATGTTTATATTTTATCAATTTATTTATTTATTTGAATAATATATATGTTTCTATTTAAATTATTAATTTCTGTATTTATTATCCCTCCACATTGCAGATAAACACAGACCTCACGAGATCCTTTTCGAGTAGAATTGAATTCTAAATTATAATAATTAATTAATAAAACATATTTAATTTATCTCCCAATATGTAAACATTACAAATCACATCTTCTAACTTTTATAATTATATTTAGGACAAAAGATAATTTAATGTGAGAGTATGAGAGTGACGGTGTGAGAATGAGTAAACAATTGAGTAAAATTTAAAGTTTAAAAAAATTAATCAATTTTATAATTGTATTAAGTGCAATAAAAGAAACTCACGGGAGGATTTCACACTAGATTTTGTTTTGTTCATTACAGATAAGTATATAAGAAGTGTGTGTACGAAGTAAAGTTTTAAAAAAGGCTTTGGGAGGATATACGTTAAGAAGTAATCGAGAAAGTGGTGGGAAGCATTTCCGCTAGCGGACGTACTAGTCAGCCCACTTCCGGAAGGACAGAGCAGGTGGTAGTCCTAAAGTCTCACACTTCACAGCACACACATTACTTCCCCTCATTCTATCGACTAGGCACACACACACATACACACACATCACTACCGACAAACATAGGACTTCAACTCATCAACTCTAGTCGTTTTATTTATTCAGTCACGTGTCTCACTTTAGTTTGTCTTCTTTTATGGTAGCCTGAAGTGAAATGAATTCTTTCTAAGGAAAACAACAGATTTCAACACTCACTCACACACACACACACACACAACAATTCTAACTTAATCCACTATAATGAGATGGAACTCTGAAATCGTTTACTCATAAATATTCGTTGTTTTCTGAAATAATGGTTATTATTGTCGTATCATACCTACTGTTTCCTAACCAAAAAGGGGTAAAAATTGCTTATTTGCAAATCCTATAATATGTTCCCATAGAATTTTTATTAATCAAATTTGTATTGAAATGTCGAAGTTGTGATCATTTCATGTAATAATATAGTCTTTTTTTTTTTTTTTTATCGCTTCAATAATCACTTTGTTGTTTATAATGACTTTAATCATGTTAAGTTATTATAATCAGTCAGTAATTGCAGCAAAGCAATTGTAACATCTCATCCTTATTTTCTACACTCAGTGTGAAAACTAAGTTTGCTCTGTGCAAGTCTGTGTTGTCACACTGACTGAAAAACGCATCCTAAAGATGGGCGAACGCCCGAAGCCGGTCGATGACCACAAAATGAAGCAGGCTACCATGGAAAATGTCTCTGAAACTATACAATATTTAAAATTGTTGTGGTTTGATCCGCAGAGCTGGAATCCATCAATCGTCAGTAAGGTTATCAAATCAAGTTCATGTAGAGACTTAATGTTTCTGTTACACACTACACTTATTGATTGCATGTGCGGGAGGTTATAAGGTTATGTTACTATAAATTATAGTACAAATTATTTACTGTTTTATATAATTAATGTCAGCTATAAAGAAAAAACTCACGACTTTTCATCCCATTGTTGACAAAGAAAGTAAAAGAGAATTATGCAGAAATGCAAGATATTAGTGTAAGTCCGCCATTTTGTATTTGGCCGTTTATACTAATGGCACAAAATAAAATTGATGTTAAACATTCACACATTGTAGTAATTATAATTCTAATGATAAGTTTCCTTTAAATTTGCAATTTTTACAAAACTTTATGTATTTTAGGTCTGTGTGTCTGTCATTGTGAGTGTTATCAGCATATCTAAAAAAAAAAAATTCGTAATAAGCACAAACTTCGTATTCTGTATAGGTACTACCACCGGACCGTATCAGACAAGAAGATTTCGGACAAAATCCATCAAGCGGCAGTGCGACTTTACTGAATTTATTATTTTTTTTTTTTTCAGTTCTTCGAAATTTTTTCCCAAAAACGGCTCCAACGATTTTCATTAAACTTCGTATACTATTGAAACATTTTCACGGAAAACCGTAGCGTTATGCTTTCCACTGAAGTACAACCACTTCAGTATCAGAGACAGTTGCCGTGATAGCCTGCTGCATTTTGTGGTCATCGACCGGTTTCATGGCGTACGCGCATCTTGATAAACAGTGTGACAATAGAGACTTGCAAAGAGCAAAATCAGTTTACACACACATATTATTATTATTATTTTTTAATTAAAATATCTCTGATATATTGAAAGTATTGCTAGAATACCAAGTTCCAGGAAAGGGCGAATTGATAGTTTAAATTTCCGATTTTTTTCAAAATTGCACTGACGATTTTCTTTAAACTGCATAGATATTGATAAATCTTACTAATTGAACCAGTATGTGTTAAAGCCAACTGTATAAATAATGTTCTTTATGTAAATATAACGATTTATATGCTCTTCTAGTTCCACAATACCTTTTGTAGTTTGTGTAAATTTGCCACCCAATGTCAACTAGACCTTCAATTAAATGATTTTATTTGATTAGTTATAATAGTGTAAAAAATTTACACCAGAAGTGAATGTGGTAACTAATTGGCTTGAGTATTACGTATATTCAAACATGACTAATTATAAGTATTCATCCAATGTGATGTGATTGTTATTTAAGAGCCTTCTGATTTTTTACTTATTTAAGTTTATTGCTACAAAATTGGCATTCTTTAATTTTCTATGTTGCACGATAGGAATTTTTATTGCATTATTAAAATTTACAACTGCAGATGCAATTTTGCAAAACCCTCCAAATGAATCAATTACTGGCTTTCACCTTTTCAGTAAATCACGTGAGAGCGCTGTGTCAGACGATGAGCGGGATTATCAGGAAGATGTGAAGATGAGAGTTGATCTATTAAGTATCCTTTATCGGGCTGAGATTAAGTCTTGTAAAAAGGATACTTTTAGATCTGAATGAAAGGTTCTATTGGAGACGTACTTAATATAGAGGTTATTCAATGTAGTGGATTTTTGACTGTAAAGTTGGAAGACAATAGATTTTGGAATGATTGACTGAACCTCACACAATTCCGAGTCCGTAAGTTCAAATCGGTTTCATACATATATCAGTACATACTTTGTTATTTAATGACAGTTTCGATTGTCACTCAAGGAGTCTGGCAATTAGGTAGTAACGTTTTTTTTTTAATTTTTGTCGTTTGTGACATATATATATATAAAATCAAACGTTTATCAATGAAAAAACCCGAGGTATCGTACTGGTTTGTGCATGGTAGCACAGTATGATTTAAGAAAATTGAAGGTTATGCCTCGACGTCAGAGATATTTTTCAGTGATACAGCCTGCTTCTGTTTTGTGGTTATCGACCGGTTTCGAGCATTCGCCCATTATTAGGATGTTTTTGTTAAACAGCATAATAATATGGAGCAAATACAGTTGATATACTGCTTATATATGATATATATATCTACTATAACAATGTATCAACTGTATTTGCACTTTGCAAATCTATTTTATTACACTGTTTGACAAAAACATCCTGATGATGGGCGAACACCAGAAACCGATCGATGACCACAAAAAGAAGCAGGCTATCACGAAAACTATCTCTGATGCTTTCCAACTATGCTGAGCCAACCATAACAATTATGCCTTGACATTTCTTTCCACTCAGCTTTCATTTTCCACTCAGGAAAACATTTTTCAATAGACTTTTGGTGCCCTAGGAATTTAAAATCAGATCTGAGAGTCGATCATGACGATGACATCAATATGATAAGAAATCGCACTTTTTCCACCGCATATAATATTTGAAGTTGACATGGTTTGAATGGCTAGAAATGTCAAGTTTTATATTAGAAAATTTAAACCAAGCAATTTAAAACATTTTCTACTTTCAGTTAACAACGAGGCGCAACGAAAACGAAAACTCTCTCTTACGTATTGAATAGTATTATTGTTATAAAAATGAGAATGAAATTCAACGGGAAATGAGTGAGTACAATTTTTGTTTTGTTTTTATTGTGACATTAAATAATAACGGAAATGTGTTCTGCATGCGTTATATTAACAGAGAACTATAAATGAATACAATAGAACAATGTATAGTTTTGTTTTGACATTGTTATAATTTTTTTATATAGTACAATACTAACTGGTTTGTTGAAGATTTCTTTAAAAAAAAAAAAAAAGAAGAAATTGCGTATCCTTTTTCATTATTATGTAAATCTGTTTTTTTTTTTTTTATTTTATTGGAGCATACACAATTCAATGGTAATTTCTATCGGTTTTAACCTATTTCTTTTAATACATTTCTCTAATAATGAAATCCCATGATGCTGGGAGGCCAGGTAATCTAGCTTGAGAAATTTAATAATTGTAATATACATTTATGTTAGAATAATTCCATAAAGAAACATTATTCCGAAAGATAAGGAATTCTACCGGAGGATTGCCATTATTCCGAAATTAATAATAATAATAATAATAATAATAAAATTGTCTTTATTAGGAACATACAATACAAATATACAAAAAAATAAATCTCTTTTGTTTTAAGACGAATACACCTGGTCCACTGACCGTCTGAGGGGTTGCCTTGAACTTATACAAACTAAACTTTTCCACCTTGGAATACAATTTGATGACAAAAAAAAAATATAATTGAAAATGAAAAATCTTAAATATTAGAATTACAACTGTAGTGGAAGGACGAAATCGAAAAATAATAGTTTTTAAAAATAATTTAGAATATTTTATAATTATCTCAAATTAAGAAAAAGATTGACATTCCCTTGCAAAAGGACAAGCCCAAGTATACAAGTCCAGTTACTGGTACGGTTAAAGAACAATTATGGCATTGTACTACCCCCTTCTCCTAACAGGGGAGGAACTGAAGAAACAAAGAGAAGAGATATTTTAAGGACAGACTTGTGCTACAAATCAAGGTGAAAGCATCAGAGCTAATACCAGTATTGAGTTATAAGAAATTATTATAAGATTTTGTTGTGATTCTCAAAGTACTTAATTTCTTTTAGAGAATATATTTCATTTAATCTACCAGTGTGTACTTAATTATTCTTATACTTCTATATTTTCCTCAAACATACTTACAAACTTCTCTATGATAGTACTTTAGAGAAAAACATAACCCCAGCCCTCCCCTAAAAGTGTCCTTAAATGAATTTTTCCCAAAGAAATGATACAAATAAAAGTTGTAGATCATTGTATGTGTAGCTTATATTTGAAGTTGCAAGAAAATCGTCTGAGCCATTTTTGAGAAAATCGCAAAAAAGTGAAAAAATTATTTAGTAAAGTGGTAAAGTAAACTCACTTCCGGTCATCTAATTTTTTCAAACTCGGAATTTCAACAACATATTTAATTCTAATTAACATTATTTACATGACAGAATTGTCTAATAAACTGAAATACCACTTTAGTTGAAAACCTAACCCAACCCTTCCCACAAAAGTGCCGTTAAATGAATATTCCTGGAGAAATGTTTCAAATAAAAGTTGTAGCTCTTTGTATGCGTAGTTGATATACAAAGTTTGAAGAAAATAGTCGGAACCATTATTGAGAAAATCGCAAAATAGTAAAAAAAAAAAAAAAACTTGTAAAGTGGTACTTCCGGTTGAGGAATTGTGCCAGATAACGTACCGTGAGATCCCATGGTGATACCTAAACGGAATATCAAGTTTCAATATTTTACGGTTTCTCATTTTTGAGCTATGCTGTTCACATACACGCGCACACACACTCGCACAGACCATTTGCTAAAACCCATTTTTTTGGACTCAGGGGACCTCAAAGAGGATATATCCGGTGAAAACTCGATATAGAAAATTTGACACGATTAAAGAGGATTAAGAGAAAGTAATAAAGCAAAAATTATAACAGAATTAAACCTTCATCTTAGTTCCTTTGTTCGGAACATCAGATTCTAAAATTCATGGGTTAGTACTATAATAAATACTATATCTACTATACTATATAAATACTATACTTTATTAGTATATTAATACTATATAAATAACTATCTAAATACTAACTATATAAATACTATACTATTTACCCCAAACACGCTCACACACAAACGCATACACATAGTAGCTGCCTAAATCAACGGCTTGCTATAAATTTATTGCATCGGTCCAACGGTTCAGACAGAAATATGGGTAACAAAAAACCTGACATAAAAACGTCACAGATTTTATCTGATCTTTTTATATAATAAGGTAGATAGTCTAATATATATTTTTACATTATATACATGAAAATAACTCATACATAGATAGTTAAATACAGACAAATACACAGACATATGTCAAAATATCTCAGATCCTAATTTATTTGTAAAGCTACTAGAAAAACAAAAAAAAAAAGGCAAATAAGAAGTAACTAGTGGCTTCTTTATTGGACGAACGAATAACAAATAAAAATTGTATTCGTTTATTCGAATTACGAATAAAAATAAATTTGTTGAATATGTGGAATTGGTCCACAATATCTGATATTTTATACGTCATGGCATGCATATTCCTTTTATCCCTGACAGGTTTCAGATTTCCATCCATTGTCAGATCAAATTCACCAATTTTGTGTAGAGAGTTCACTTCAAAGGTAATGTTTCTGTTTATACTCACCTTATTGGTTTGTTGGTTGTATATATGTGCGGGAGATTTATAAGGTTATGTTACTATATGTGTGTATGTTTAACGACAGAATTATAATAATTCCATTACATCGTTTTAACACACACACACAGACACATATATATAATAACATAACCTTATAACCTTCCGCACATACAATGGAAAACGTTTAACACAAAACTGAGGGGACCGAAATATTTTGTCGTGTTAAACGATAAAATGGTTTGTTTTGTCCCGATATTTCTGGCATTGTACATGTAAAAAAATAAGTTTATGTATTGAAATTACAAAAAAAAAACACAAAATTCACCGAATTCAAAAACTAAATGAAATGTTTTGACAATGGCCGGTGCCTTTACCTTAGTCAAAGACAAGCGGAAACCTAGTAATAGTAGCAGCCATTGTTTATTTTGTTCCGTCTAACAAAAAAAAAAAAAAAAATTAAGGCAAAAAAATCTGCGTAACGATGTGACTACAAAAAACAGGTATATTTTGTTCGTCCGGATAGTGAATATTTATTTCGTGTTAAAAGAAAAGAAAAAAAAAATGTATGAAATTACATAGTATTTTGTCGGGACCGCTGTATGATTTCACTTCCGGTTTACTAATTTTCTTGAAACTCGGAATTTTGGCCATCTATTTAGTTCTAATTAAGTTTGTTTGGATAATGGAATTATATAATCAACTATGATAGCACACTAGAGAAAAACATAACACCACCATCTTTGTACGTGTAGGTTATATAACATGTTTGAAGAAAGTCGTCGGTGCCTTTTTTGAGAAAAACGCGAAAAAGTGGAAAAATCATTTAGTAAACGCACTTCCGGTCATCAGATTTTTTCCAAACACAGAATTCCAACAACATATTTAATTCTAATTAACATTATTTAGATGACAGAATTGTATAATAAACTGAACTAGCACTTTAGTGGAAACCATAACCCCGTCTCTCCCCCAAAATCCCCCTTAAATGAATTTTTTCGGAGAAATGTTTCAAATAACAGTTGTAGCAGTTTGTATGTGCATTTGATATACTAAGTTCATAGAAAATTGTTGGTGCCATTTTTGAGAAAATAGCAAAATAGTAAAAAAAAAAAAAAACAAAAACTAGTAAAGTGGTACTTCCGGTTGAGGAATTTTGACAGATAACCTACTGTTAGATGCTATCGTGATACCTCGGACGGAATATCAAGTTTGAACTTTCTAGGGCTTTTCGTTTTTGAGCTATGCTGTTCACATACATACCATACATACACACACACACACACACTCAGACCCCTTTCTAAAAACTACTTTTTTTGACTCAGAGGACCTCAAAACAGATATTTCCGGTGAAAACTCGATATCGAAAATTTGACACGATTACAATACTTCCTCTTACTAGGAGTAAGAGAAAGTAAAAAAACAATTATAGAAGGATCAATCACCATATTTTGGCAATATATTTAAAAGAAAAAAAACCCTATGGTGCCCTATTCGTGTTAACCGATTTTTCATGTTAAGCGTTTTCCTGATAAACGTTTTTCATTGTATATACAACCAACAAATGTAAGTGTAGCAGAAACAACGCCTTGAAGTCGACTGTCTGCAAGAACTTGGTATAAATTTGCTCTGAAGATGGATGAAAATCGAAAACCGGTAAGGAACAAAAGGAATATGCATGCTACGACCAATAAAATATCAGATAATAAATTTTATTTGTCATTCAAAGAATTTGGAATAAACGAATAAGAAATAAAAATTCCAATAGCACATAATGGTTTATTTTTAATTTTTCCTTCTTTTTTTTCAAGGACTTTGGAAATATTTATTAGGTCAATAATTTTTTCGAAATTGAGTCTACCCCGAAATTACGTACGTTCAAGAACCACACGAATAATAAAATATTTTTTGTTTTGTTTTATGTATGTGTTTGTATTTTGCTCAAACATTAATCTAAATTTAGCTGTAACTATATTAAATAAGTAGCTTTGGTAAGATTGTAACTATCTCCTCCACAAATATATAATTTTTTTTTATATAAATGTCTACTTAAAATACATATATATACGTATATATCATTAACATAATCAAAACAAAAACAATCTATTGTTTGAACAGTCTGAATAGAATATTAATAATTTTATAGCCTTATTAATGTATATCAAACTCAAAACATATCAATATTATGAAAACATGAGGAAGCATGCATGCCTGTGATAATTCTCTTTTATTTTCCCCCCCTAAACTAACTTAATAAAAATTCTTTGATAAGATAAACATATGACACAGTTTTATTAATAGGAAAATGTTATAAAATTTATATCAAGAGGATTTTTGTTTTTGTTTTGTTTTGTGAGCATAATACTTAACAAATGGTGTTATAAAATTGGAAGACTACCCCTCTTTCAAGCTGAATATTTAATCAGATGTATTATTATCTATAATTTACAAATAAAAGTAAATAAATTATGCAATGACACTACCAAACTGGAAAAGGCAAACATTCTTAATAATGGTAATTATAATAAAAGTTTAATTGCCGTATTTATTTTCTAGGTTGAAAAATAATAACATGCTTTAGAGGAAACAAACGTCCCAGTAAAATACGCCCTCAGTGTCAGGAAAAATAATTTTTCCTGACAAACCCAAGCACAGAAAAGGGAATCTGTTCAATGCAAACCGGTTGGTGTTCAATTTAGAGAAAAAAAACACGGAATCCTGAATAATAATAAAAAAATCTAGTGTGAATCACTCACAACAATTTTCTCTTATTCCAGTATTCAAAATTTAAATTGACAAATTTTATACTTAGTGTACCACATTTAATGAAATTCGTAGAAAACTGAAAAAGCTGTTCAGTAAAAGCGCACTTCTGATTTACTAATTTTCCTTGAACTCGGAATTATGGCCATGTATTTATTTCTAATTAATTCTGTTAGGATGATACAATTGTATAATCAACTTATGATAGCACTTTAGAGAAAAACATAACGCCACCCCTCCCTTAAAAGTGCATTAAATGAATATTTCCGGAGAAATGTTTTAAATAAAAGTTGTACATCTTTGTTAGTTTATATAACATGTTTGAAGAAAGTCGTGGGAGCCTTTTTTTGAGAAAATCGCGAAAAAGTGGAAAAAACATTTAGTAAAGTGGTAAAGTAAACGCACTGCTGATCATTCATTCGTTTTAAACGCGAAATTTCAACAACATATTTAATTCTAATTAACATTATTTAGATGACAGAATTATATAATAAACTGAACTAGCACTTTAGTGGAAACCATAACCCCATCTCTCCCCCAAAATCCCCCTTAAATGAATTTTTTCGGAGAAATGTTTCAAATAACAGTTGTAGCTGTTTGTATGTGCATTTGATATACTAAGTTTATAGCAAATTGTTGGTGCCATTTTTGAGAAAATAGCAAAATAGTAAAAAAAAAAAAAAAAAAAAAAAACTAGTAAAGTGGTACTTCCGGTTGAGGAATTTTGACAGATAACCTACTGTTAGACGCTATCGTGATACCTCGGGCGGAATATCAAGTTTGAACTTTCTAGGGCTTTTCGTTTTTGAGCTATGCTGTTCACATACACACCATACATACACACACACAAACACATCACACACACACACACACACACTCAGACCCCTTTCTAAAATCTACTTTTTTTGACTCAGAGGACCTCAAAACAGATATTTCCGGTGAAAACTCGATATCGAAAATTTGACACGATTACAGTACTTCCTCTTACTAGGAGTAAGAGAAAGTAAAAAAACAATTATAGAAGGATCAATCACCATATTTTGGCAATATATTTAAAAGAAAAAAAACCCTATGGTGCCCATGCAAGGCTTGCCAGACGGCGATTTGAATAGGGGGGGGCGGTGGTAAGCACGCCGTTTAGTTCCGACTTTCGCTACCTTGGGCGCTACTAACTGCAGCTCCCCACTTTTTATCACAAAGCTGATTTAACAGCGACTTTACAACACGGGAATCGAACCCTGAATTCTCGCACGAAAAGCGAATGCGCTAATCACTAGACCAACGTATGAGGATAAATATATTAAAAGGACACTTTATAAACGGAAGCTCTAGCGGTAGCCCTCTAAAATCGATTTCCCAGATAAAAATCTTTCCACATAAATGTGAATAGTATACTTGGAAAGTTTAAAGAAATTAGCTGAATCCTGTTTTGAGAAGATCGTATAAAACGAAATAATCAATTGAATAAAATGGAACTTCCTGCTGCAGGATTTTGATAAAAACTATCTTTTCGGATTCCCTAGTAATATACCAAAAATTAGTGTCATAATTTGGGTTTTCTGCCCTCTTTTATTTATAAGATATGCTGTTCATATGGATATGTAAAAAGAGAGAAAATACAGAGATAAATTTCTAAAAACACTCTTTTTTATACTCAGAACATGTATTTCAAAGACATTCGAAATCTAACAATGAAATATGAATATATAAAATTTACGATAGTATAATTCTTCATTCTTCAAGAAGTGAAAGTAAAAATTGCAAAAATAGAAAAGTTTATTACGAATTCCTTCCCGTTATTTATAACGTTTGTGTCGTTAAATTTCAAATATTATATGCAGTTGGTTCAATGTTGTTGGTGAGCTCTAATATAATCATTTCTCTATCTGCCAAATATGTAAAATTTGAGTTTGTAGAACAAAATTTGTAATTTTATATATAATTGTACTTACTACAGTAGTAAGAGAAAGTTACGAAAGTGTTTCAGGTCCAGATTTTTACTTTCTCTTACTCCTAGTAAGAGGAAGTATTGTAATCGTGTCAAATTTTTGTTATCAAGTTTTCACCGGAAATACACGTTATAAGTTCCCATGAGTAAAAAAAAAAAAAGTGGTTTTTGGAAAATGGTCTGTACATATGTGTATATATGTGTGTGAACAGCATAGCTCAAAAACGAAAAAAATCACAAAAAGTTCAAACTTGATATTCCGTTTAGGTTTCTATATGGGATCTGACAGGAAGTTATTTATCAAAATTCCTCAACCGGAAGTACCACTTTACTGAATGTTTTTTTTTTTTAACATTTTTGCGATTTTCTCAAAAATGGCTCAAACGATTTTTCTTTAAACGTGGTATATAAATATCAACTAGACACATAAACAGCTACAACTTTTATTTGAAACATTTCTTCGTGAAAATTGATTTAAGGGCACATTTGGGGGGGGGAAGGATGGGGTTAGGCATTCCACTAAAGTGCTATTTTAGTTTATTACACAATTTTATCATCTAAATAATAATAATAATAACAATTAAAATTAAATTTATTGTCTAAATTCCGAGTTTGAAGAAATGCGGATGATCGGAAGTGGGTTTTTACTTAAAAGTATTCCTGGTAAGTCATTTAAAGGGGTTTTCGAGGGAGGAATGGGGTTATATTTTCACTAAAGTTCTATCATGGTTGATTTTACAATTCTACCAGTTAAACAAAATTAATCAGAAATAAATAGATTGCCATAATTCCAAGTTTCAAGAAAATTAGTATACCGGAAGTGTGTTTTCACCGAACAGTTTTTTTTTTCAGTTTTTGCTATTTTCTCCTTAATAAAACCGACGAATTTTATTAAATTTGGTATACTAACTCTATAAAATTTGTCAATCACAATTTTGAAAACTGGAGTGAGTGTGTGTGTGTGATTTTGAAAGTTGTGTGAGTGTATCACACCAGATTTTTTACAATTGTACAAGTTTCAAAAGTCTTAACAGCTTTATAAATATGAATATATTTGCCGAATTAACCTCTGCTTAGAGATATATGTTGTTCTAATTAGGTATGGCATAGTACTGTGTCCAGTACTCAATAATTATAAAATATTACTATTTGTGGCAATTTATACGACACCCTCCAATCATACAATGGATGGTAGTGGTAGGTCTGCGATGCAGATGGAAGTATCTATTCTTATACTCTTTATTTTCTAGGTAAACTTTACAATGATACTATTTAACTGATCACTTTAAATATGAAAATTAAATTTTTGTATCAACTAACCTGATTTAAAAAAAAAAACGACTTGAAGATCCAACTTTAACACACTAAGTTAAGTGTTAAGCATAGCAAAGCGAGTGCAGCATACATGAAGTCCTGAAAACAATAACAAAAAAAGAATTACAGTTTGAAACTAAATTGTAAAAAAAACAAATTGCAAAAACTGAATTATTAGTTAATAATAAATATCTGGTATCTTATCCGTCGTAGCATGCATATTGATTTTGTTCCTGACCGGTTTCGGATTTTCATCCATCGTCAGAGTAAATTCACTGTAACGGCAAGAGAGAGCACACAGGTCCTCTTTGGTACTCTCTCAATTAAACAGCCTAGCGTGGGGAACCTGTATATAAGCCTAGTGAGAGATCTAGACATCTATCTATCTATCAAATTCAACCATACATCGCATCGTCTCATATCTCTACTCTCACCTCTTATTCTACATAACAAGTCATTACAAGTCCAGTGCAGTTTGTGTAAACTTATAGCTATATTATAACAGTGTCTTCATATCTCGTCTAATAAATCTATCCCAATTTCTCTCCTTATCAACTCCATTATATTCACCAAGTAGTTGTAGATAGTTCATTTCAACGTAATGTTTTTGTTACACTCACACTTTTGGTTGTAAATATGTGGGAAGGTTATAAGTTAATGTTACTATGTGTCTGTGTGTTGCATTAAAACAGAAACATTACGTTGAAGTGAACTCTCTACATGAACTTGGTGGATTTGCTTTGAGATGGGTGAAAATCCGAAACCGGTCAGAAACAAAGTCAATATGCATGCTTCGACGGTTAAAATACCAGAAGTTATCCAGCATTGCCAGACCCACTCATATTTTTAATAAGAATAAATACATTATATAATATTTTGTCTATTTAATAATATTATACAACTAATAGTCATTCAGATTCAGTTAACATAATAATTCACCACAACAAGCGTTGGTCATGTTGCTGGTGCCAACCGTTCAGCGCTGCTGTGCTCTTAAGGAGCACTTCAACTCGCATTACCCCCTTTATCATACTAACTGTACTTAGCAGAAATGTGCTGCAACCACCTTCAACTATTAGTTCCCACCTAAACAACAAGCTACTTAAAACCGTATTTAAGCTTGGAAATTTCTGAGCATAAATCCTGTCTGAAATCAACACTGTGTAGTTAACATTCGAAGAAATCGAAGAAGTTGTGGTGGTGGTTGGTTCCGCAGAGTTGGAAAGCATCAGAGACATTTTCCGTGGTAGGCTGCTTCATTTTGTGGTCATCTACCGGTTTCGGGCGTTTGCCCATCTTCAGAATGCGTTTTTCAGACAGTGTGACAACTGAGACTTGTACAGAGTAAATTCAGTTTTACACACTGACTGGTGTTTTTAACTGTCAACTGTTTTTAACAGTTAAAAACACCAGTCAGTGTGTAAAACTGAATTTGCTCTATGCAATTCTGTGCTGTCACACTGTCTGAAAAACGCATCCTGAAGATGGGCGAACGCCCGAAACCAGTCGATGACCACAAAATGAAGCAGGGTACCATGAAAAATGGCTCTGAAATTGAAGAAGTCAATCACAGAAGAAAAAAAACAGTGTTCGCTCAGCTCTCTGTCAAAAGCCCTATTCAAGCTGATCCATCATTAAAACTAGCAAGTATTTTAAGTAGCCACTACACTGCTCATCAACACCATTACTCCAACTATCACCATCGCTTTTCCATCGCCCGGGCACCATAATGAACCTCTACTCCTCCTCCTCACTAATTATTATGAAATAAAAATCGCTATAAAAGTCAATTGTGTGTATTTTTCAACGTCACTATTATCCTGTAGTAACGATTACATTAGTTACAGCAACATCTAAAGTCTATAGTATTACACTCTTTTCATCTATGTGTAGGGGTAGTGAACCCCCACCACTCATCCACACTAGCGAGTGAACCCCCACCACGCATCAGAGAGAAAGAGCCCCTCTCGAGAGAGAGGAGAGGAGAGGCCAGTTGGATATATATACGAGAGACAGAGTCAAAAAAGATATTCTGTGAATTCAGATACACATCAGTTAATATCGCACCGTACATCTCATTTTTAGCCACGTCAGTCTGTCAGTATCAGTTCTGTTCTAAACTCTTAAGTGCAAGTCCTTGGTAGTCAGTTATATATTTACATACATCAATTATATATCGTAAACCAAATCTTAAGGTGTTTATCTTGATCATCAACAACCAACATCTCCTCACAACACCCTTATATATGCTAATATTTATCAGTGTTTGGTTTTTTTCAAATTCGTGAAAGAAGTAGATATATATTTATTATATCGAGTAAAACAGATATGCAGACAAATTGGAAATTTGTCTAAGATGAATAGTTACTTATACGTAAATACTAGGAAAAGAAATAAGTTCGAAATGTTTTCAATAAGAAATTATTTAAGATTTATTGAAAAACTATTTACATAAAAACCAATAAAATAAAAGAGATTATAGAAATAATGTATACAAAAAAAAAATAATAATAATAAAAAAAAGATGTAACATGGAAATACATAGTGGAAGAGAAAATAAAAGTATTCCCAACCAAGAATATCAAGTAGGCATTTACTTGTGAAGTTATTTCTAACACCCCCACATTCGTACAACATACATTTGTTTCTGCTAACATCCTATAACCTTCTCTTTTAGGTTATGGTTCCCTCGACAATACTAACTCATGAAAGCTTAGAACTTTTTTTTTTTTTTCTTTTTTTTTTTTATTCTTCTCAATTTATCTCGAAGATAATGGTGTGTGTCATGGCTTAACTTACATATAAGTATATCTTACAAGAAAAATTTATAGCTAGTTAATTCTTCTTTTTTTTTTGGTGACGTAGTGAATAATGGAACTTTTTGTGAAATTCAGTAGAAAAACTATAAAATTTAGTCGAAGAACTTTCGTTAATATTATTTTCTGGCTTTCATATGCAACTTATGTAATTTTATTTTGTAACAAACATATCTGGAAAAAGACAATCATAATTACTTTCTCTCACTCCTAGTAAGAGGAAGTATTGTAATCGTGTCAAATTTTCGATATCGAGTTTTCACCGGAAATATCCGTTTTGAGGGTGTTTTTAGCAAATGGTCTGTGTGTGTGTGTGTGTATGTGAACAGCATAGCTCAAAAATGAAAAATCCGCAGAAAGGTGAAACTTGATATTTCCGTTTAGATATCACCATGAGATCTGACAATAAATTATCTGTCGAAATTCCTCAACCGGAAGTACCACTTTAGAAATTAAGTTTTTTTTACGTTTTTGCGATTTTCTCAAAAATGGTTCTGACGATTTTCTTTAAAATAAGTGTGTCAACTACAAATACAAACTGGTATAACTTTTATTTGAAACATTTCTCTGGGAAAATTGATTTAAGGGCACTTCCGGGGGAAGGGGTGGAGTTAGGTTTTCATCTAAAGTGCTATTTCAGTTTACTAGACAATTCTGCCTTCTTAATAATGTTAATAAGAATTAAATATGTTGTTGAAATTCCGAGTCTGAAAAAAATCGGATAACCGGAAGTGCGTTTATTTTAACACTTTACTAAATGATTTCTTCACTTTTACGGGATTTTCTCAAAAATGGCTCCGACGATTTTCTTGAAACTACGTATATAAACTAAACATACAAAGATCCTACATCTTTTATTTAAAACATTTCTCTGGGAAAATTCATTTAAGGGCACTTTTAGGGTAGGGGTGGGGTTACAGCTCCCTCTAAAGTGCTCATAGTTGATTATACAACTCTATCATCCAAACAAAATTAATTAGAAATAAATAGATGGCCAAAATTCCGAGTTTTAAGAAAATTAGTAAACCGGAAATGCGCTTTTACTGAACTGTTTTTTCAATTTTCGACAAATTTCGTTAAATTTGGTACACAAACTATAAAATTTGTCAATTATAATTTTTGAGAACAGGAGTAAGAGAAAGTTGTGTGAATGTTTCACGCCAGATTTTATAGCAATAAATAGATAGACCTACACCTCAGACCCTGTGAATATAATACAACCATTCATCAACCATCGTCTACTTTTTTTAAGATCTAGGAACGCACTGAGCAGTTGATGCAACAAGGAAGATGCAGCACATAGCGTGATTCTGGCTAGTACAAACGAGAAAAAGAAACCTCTCTACAACCCTTAGGAGTACGCAAGCTTGTAACGTCCATCAAAGAAGGATGTGATGATTATGCATGCACCTGTTTTCCAATAGTTAACAGTTTATGAAATGGCATTACATTTCCTCCATGGAGGCAAGTCTTTCTCAAAGTAAATGACCTTGGTTATCTAGAATTTTGAAAGAGAAGGAAGAATGAAGATATTATGTTGCATTGAAAGCAATCAATGAATGCTTGGACGAGACTAGCAAAAGCTAGAGGGGAATTTTCTGGATTTTTGGATCTTGCCTTAGTCACTACAAAGAAAGATTTATCACCAAGACAGAGAACGGCAGACCTCTTCCAAAAAAGTGCGAATTCAGAGGATTCGATAGGATAAAATGATACTGGAGTACTATACTGCGTCAGATTGCTGTTTGAAAAAATTCGTACGGAAGGGAGTTGATGAATTCAAAGTTATACTTTGCCGAAAGAATTAAAACTAGGAACTACTGCATCTTTGGTAAAACTAATATACTTAATGACGAAAAGTAAATTATTGTGTATCAAGCCAGAGTGTGAGGCGAAATTGTCGATAAACCCATATCCCAGAGAATAATAAATTATTTAAGTTCATAGAAGGAACAAACAACCGCTTGTTTGCTTACTTGGCCGATATCAGCCACTAATTAGTATTATAAAGACCACATATAGTCAGATATAATCAATCAGTCTCTCTACTAAGAGCGGCATTTAGCACTAAATGTCGTGAGAAGTAAAATCCTCTATAAATAGCTTTGGTATCTTTTTTACCACATTCTGCTTCCTCTAACTAGGCGACAAAAAATTGACCCAAATGACGGGAATCACTGGTCAAGCCCTCATAAAAAAACCCCTATGGAGGGCCAACGCATGGCAGACGGCGATTTGAATAGGGGAGGGGCGTGTGGTAAGCACGCCGCAGTTCCCACGCCGATTAAGTTCCAGCCTTCGCTACCTGGGGCGCTACTAAATGTAGCCTCCCACTTTTCATTACGATGCTGGATCAACACAGTCTTTACCCTCACGGGAATCGAACCCTGAATTCTCGGACGAACGGTGAGTGCGCTAGCCACTAGACCAACGCGTGAGGCCTCAGGCCCTAATAGTTTGGCAACTTTAATTATTGTCACAAGGGAAGGGTAGCTAAGTGGTTAGCGCGTTGGACTCCTACGCGGAGGTCCCGGGTTCGAGTACAGTGCTACCCTTAGATTTTTTCTTCCTAGGAGCCTCTACAGCTCACTGTTCGGTGATGAACAGTGTTGTCTGTAGCGAGAGAACACTGTCCGGATGCCGGGCAGTGCACTGAGAAGGCTCCGGGCGCTAATGACCATAGATGTTAAAGCGCCTTAAATTAAAAAAAAAAAAAAAAATTATTATCGCAAATCAGGAGGCGAGAGCGACTGCATTGATTCAGCTCCAGTTGCACACAGCTATTTTGCTAATAGCTATTTATTTCGCTTGTGCTTAACATTTCTATCTAATAAACGTAAGTTAATACTTAGTATAAAATTTAAATTGGCAATTAATAAAACAAAAAAAGAAAATAATTAAGCTACAATAATAATGAAAATCTTAATAATTTTGAACGCCAAAGAACAGGAAATAATATTTAATTAATTACCAATCACATCGTTTAAAAATTAGATTTTATTTTCCCTCGCATTGAAGAATGCTGATTAGCAATATAAAGATTAGAAGTATAAATTACTTTGCAAAACAATGCTTTATCTGTCAGGCAGATTAGTATAGTATAGTTTAGTTGGGCTAGCTATAAATCTCCGTGTCTGAGGCTGTGGTAGTATCCAAACGGAATACCAAGTTTTACCTTCCTCAGCCATTTTTGTTTTTGAGATATTCTGTTAATAAACAGACAGAGCATTCGCTAAAAGCATTTTTTTTTCGCTTCAGGGGACCCCAAAATAACTATTTCCGGTAAAAACACCATTTCTGCACTTCGCTTAAACTAATGTAAATTAGTTAATAATAATAATAAATAAAGTTAAGGTTATTAATCCAGAAAATACAAAAAAATCACAAAGATAAATACTCGTAAAAGAGCTGCCACATTTACAAATAATTAAAAAAAAAATAAAAACATAATTAGATATAATTTAATAAGATATATTCTTAAATTCAGGGCTTAAGACATAAAAATACCTTTATCAAGTTTATAAATTGAATATTCTGGGAAAATATTATAAAGTAATAAATCAATGTCTGTCTATAGGGTTATTAATAAATTCTGGTATATACTATAAAGGTTCTGAAAAATGATTGGATTATAAACTGTAATATAAAATAAATTGTACCAAATAATATTGCTTCAAAATTACCTAACTTCCCTAAATTATATAAGGAACATAATATAGATTCTTAGAATTAAATATATAAATATGCTTTAGCCACTTTTCTCAATAGGTTGTTGAGTTATTTTTTTCTTTAATTTTCATAGAAACAATTGTGAAAACAAAACAAAAATAAAAAAAAGCTTATTTCATAACTCGCCGAAAGCTTCTTTCTTTATAAAAAAAAAACTTCAACCTCACGTATACAAGATAAAACATTTCTGTTCAAGATGATATTAATTAAAAGTTATTTCTTTTTATCCGTTTCGTGGTACTGATAAAAAAAAAAAAATAGCCTACCTAAATAAACCTGGAGGCCTATTTTTCAAAGCTGTAAGGAAGGAAGTTAAGTGGAATTCCTTATAGTAATTTAATTAGCTCATATAAAAATAAATTAACAAATCTGTTGTGAAACACTCACACGACTTTCTATTTCTGAGAAATGGCAAATTTTCTTCTCACTTCTTAAGATACTTATTAGTTTATTAAAATCGTCAGCATTTTTATGGAGAAAATCATAAAAAAAAAAAAAAAAAAAAAACTGAAAAGCCTATTCAGTAAAGTCGCACTTCCGGTCAACCGATTTTCTTCAAACTGGAAATTTTGGGCAACTTATATAATTCTAATTAATATTATTTAGTTGAAAGCATTGTGTGATGAATTGAAACAGCACATTAGAAATAAATATAACCCAATCTCTATCTCTTCCCGAAAATTTAGCTTAAATGAATTTTCCCAGAAAAATGTTTCAAATAAAAGTTGCAGCTCTTTTTGTATGTGTAGTTAATATTTAAAAGTTCAAAGAAAATCAGTTGCCAGCCGTTTCAAAGAAAATAGTAGAAAACTGAAAACTATTTTCGGTAAAACACACTTCCGATCATCATCCGATCTTTTCTTCAAACTCTAGGATTTCAATAACATATCTCATTTTAATTAATTTAGATAATAGAATTATATAATAAATTGAAATAGCATTTTAAAAGAAACCATAATCCCTACCCATGCCTACTCCAAAAACTATCTTAAATGACTTTACCCAGAATGTCATTGGAGCCGCTTTTGAAAAAAAACAAAAAAAAAACGGAAAAAATGAAGAAAAAAAAAAAAAACATATTCTGTAAAGTAGTACTTCCGGCAGATGAATATTGCTCAAAATCTTCATGTCTGATGCGGTGGTAGTACCTAAAAGGAATACCAACTTTGAGCTTCCTATAACTTTTGGTTTTTAAAATATTTCAAAAAAAAACAATTTTCTAAAAACTACTTTTTTTGAGCTCAGCGGAACTCAAAACGTGCATTTTCCGGTGAAAACTCAATTTTGAAAATCTGGCACGATCGTAATACTTCCTGTCTTTCTAACTATAAGAGAACGTAAAAAGGATATTTTTTTTTAACTTATTTAAGTTAAGTCTATGTCAGTATCTCCGCTCTATCTATCGCCTCCAAATTGAACGTGTGTGTTTTGTTTTGTTGAAGGGGCACAACAATTAAGATCCTTTGCCCCTGACGTTCAGCCAGTGTATGCACTTAATCACACTTTTCATCCGTCCAATCATTCCAAGTACAATTTCTGATACATGCTCAGATTAAATTAAATAGCTGAATGTCTCTAAGGAATTGTAATTGTTTTGCTTACGCTACATTCATCATCATCTAGGACCTCTTTCAGATTGTTTGGCATATTCAATTTTTCTCTAACACTAGCATATTGTGGACATTCAATTAGAATGTGGCGGACAGTCAATGGTACCAAGCAAACGTTACATATCGGCGGTTGCTCACTACGAAACAGGTATCTGTGTGTGTTAGCAGAGTATGGCCTAAGCGCAATCTTGCCAATACAACTTCTTCTCGTCGAACACCTCGATATTACGTCATCCATTTCCTTGGGGAGTTCTTAATATTTTTCAGTTTATTTGCAGTTGGCATGAATTCCCATTCTCTCTCTTCCATAGGGCAATTAGCTCTTACTTCAGATGATTTCTCCAATTAGATGGCAGAATGAGTTCTTGTTTATTTGGCAGTAGTGCTGCTTCCTTCGCTGCTTTGTCCGCGACTTCGTTACAATTTATTCCTGCATATCCAGAGCCCCACAGGAACGCAACTACTTTATTGTTCAAGCTGCAGGTATGCACAGCCTGTACTAAATTGTTGTGGCTATCCGGCTGAGTGACTGATTGTAGAGCACTTTTTGAATCTGTGCATATTATATACTTCTGTGCTTCACTACGAACTACATACTATAATGCTTCATGGATAGCAAATAACTTGGCTGTGAAAACACTGGATTCGTCACTCAAGGTGGAATCGATGCTTCTTTATGT
Source organism: Triatoma infestans (assembly GCA_011037195.1). Classification (NCBI taxonomy): domain Eukaryota; kingdom Metazoa; phylum Arthropoda; class Insecta; order Hemiptera; family Reduviidae; genus Triatoma; species Triatoma infestans. The sequence continues at coordinate 60,144 of JAAEAF010014410.1, read as the reverse complement.
TATCAACCACGAATGCAGCTACAACATTGGTTGATATTTTGGAACCGTCAGTGAACACTTGTTTATAGTAAGCATATTTATTATTTATTTTTTCTAGGTATTTCTTCTTCTAGACACAATTTAGAGTGTTATCCTTCAGGCAGAGTTGGGCAAAAAGTAATTTCAATTACAATTACGATTACTTACCAATCACTGGAAATTGAAATTGCAGAAATATAATTACAGTTACATATAATTGTAATTGGTAATTGCAATTACTTTATGAATCATTGTAATTGTGGTACACAAGTACAATTACTGGTTGAGCCAAAGTAATTCAATTACCAAATACAATTACATGTAATCGTACTTCTGCAATTCCAAGTAACTGTAATTGGTAATTGCAATTATTAACGCCGAAATGGCACTAAAAAAAGTAATTAGATATTAATCGACGGTAAAAAATGAAAGGAAAAAAAGTCATACGTTAGGAAATATTTTTTATTTATTAAATGCTGACTCACAAGAAATAAATTTACTCACATTAACAATGTAATTTCTACTGAAAAATATTTATTGTTAAATTTCATGAGATTAAGTGGAAATGTGGCAGAGTTTACTTTCATTCAATTACTCAATTTTTTTTTGTATTTGTATTTGTAATTCTATTACTGCAATTACAAGTTCATGTAATTGCAATTAAATTACTGATAATTGTAGTTGCAATTACAATTACATAGCGAGAAGCCATAATTGTAATTAAGAGCCTCAATTACAGTAATCGAAAGAAGTAATCGCAATTACTTAAAACGATTGCAGTAATTGTAATTGGATATTACAATTACTTCAGTGTAATTGTTCTTTGGAACCAGTTATTTTTATATTTTGGAACATTCAACTGTTTTCCTATTGAAAGTATGTTCCAATTTTACTCATGTAATTGAAGGTGTAATTAAATACTCACGTAATTAATTACTGCCCAACTCTGCCTTCAGGTACTTGCTAAGAGTAAAATCTACTTTGGGTGCTTTTAACGTCCATGGTTCAATTTTCTGTGTTTGGCAGTCTTACCAACAACGGTGTCATTATATTATTTAGGTCGCAGAAGTTTCTGAACCTTATAGACCTAGCGGTTTTGTACTAGGTATAAGGTTCAGAAATTTCTACGACCTAAATAATATAATGACATCGTCAGTGGTAAGATAAACTGAACGATAATTTCCATCAGCCTTTACAGTAATATTTACTCCAATACTTACAAAAAACAGCGTAGCAAGTTAATTATAAAAACGAAGTAAAATTAAAAGATTATCAAGATTTATTCGATACTTGCAACACCTACGCAAAACAGAAAATTACCTACTTACAAAAAAAATAATTCTAGAAGCATCATAGATAATCTATATAGTTAATATTTAGGAATAAATTAAGCTATAAGTTTTATGTGGGCGATTTCATTAAATCTGCATAGTCATCATTAGCCTAATTTATCTTCTTTTTTTTTTTTAATAAAAAAAAGATAACTGTACTTCATTTCAAATTTATATTTTTTAATTTTTTTTTTTTGTACATCATAACATCCAACTGTAAGCACCGTTAGATTAGTTCGTAAGGCTAAAAGTATAACATTTACCTTCGGTAAAACTTTGCATATCTTAGTAAAAATCTTAACAGGTCTTCTTTTACATTAATTTAAAAAAGCTTTTACTTTCTACCAAGAAAGATAGCGCTACAACCAACTTTATATTGGATGTATAGAATAGATTATAAGAGATTTTTAAAATATTATTATCGACATTAAAGTAATTAAACTCATAAAAAAATAATTATTTGAATTGTAATAAAGCAAAATAAAAAAAATTTGGTGTGAAACACTCACACTTTCTCCTTACTCCAGTTTATACAATCGTACCTAATTGACGAATTTTATAGTTTATGTATCAAATTTGATGAAATTCCATGGAGTTCGTCGGAAACTGAATAAGATGTTCAGTAAAAGCGCTGCCCCACCCATGTACTAATTTTCTTAAAACTCGGAATTTTTGGCAATCTATTTATTTCTAATTTAATTTTGTTTGGATGGTAGAATTGTGTAATCACACTATGATAGCAGTTTAGAGAAAAACATAACCCCACCCTTCCACTAAAAATGCCCATAAATGAATTTTCCTAGAGAAATGTGGTAAATAAAAGTTGTACATCTTTGTATGTGTAGTTTATATAAAACGATTCAAGATAATCGTCGGAGCCATTTTTGAGAAAATCGCGAAAAAGTGAAAAAAAAAAAAATCATTAAGTAAAGTGGTAAAGAAAAACGCACTTCCAGTAATCCGAGTTTTTTCAAACTCGGAATTTCAACAACATATTCAATTCTAATTAACATTATTTATAGATGACAGAATTGTCTAATAAACTGAAAGAGCATTTTAGAAGAAGCCGTAAACCCACCTCTCCCTCCAAAATAACCCATAAATCAATTCTTCCGGAGAAATGTTTCAAATAAAAGTTGTAGCTCCTTGATTATGTAGTTAATGGTACCAAGTTTCAAGAATATTGTCGGAGCCATTTTTGAGAAAATCGCAAAAAAGTTAAAAAAACCTGGTAAAGTGGTATTTCCGGCTGAGTAATTTTGATAGATAACGTACTGTCAGATCCCCTGATCCGTGTTACGTAAACGGAATATCAAGTTTAAACTTTCTATGATTTTTCGTTTTTGAAGTATGCTGTTCACATAAATACATACACACATACACACAGACACACACGCACGCAGACAATACAGACCATTTTCTAAAAACCACTTTTTGGAACTCAGGGGACCTCGGAATGGACAGGGTGAAAACTCGATATCGAAAAATTTGACACGATTACAATACTTCCTCTTACTAGGAGTAAGAGAAAGTAAAAATGGTAAAATAATTTTTTTTAAATCTTTACTAAAACCAAACGTATGTCATTTGAAAGGGACGAAATTTTGGGCAATTGAAAACCCAATAATACAGCAATAACAGAGTCAAATAAAAAAAAAGAAAGAAGAAATTCGTCCTAGAAAGACCCGTCTAAGTTCGGATACAATTTTCAGCGTTAACCTTAAGAGAGGACAGCTTAATCACTTCCATTGACATCTTACTTCGATCAAGCCGCTCTGAATTAAATTTCCTAAAAACTAAGCAATCTTGCTTAATTTGAAAGGAAGTTGCTTTAATACCTCACAATCCAGCAAAAATGATATGGTAACTTAAAGGTATTTCCTTAACACCTGTAGGAAACAATCTAAGTGCTTAAAAGTTTTACCTAAAAGACATATAATATGTCTCTTCCTGTCCCATTTGGACTTGCAGATATGATCCAAAACTCATTCACTAAAAATGCACGCTGTGACATTGCCCATGCCTCAAAGCTAGGCTGACAATAGTTTTCAATGGCACGACAATAAGGGTTCGAAAGCAATAAAGACGAAAGAAGTGCCTAGTTTAGCCAACAAACTATTAATCTCCTCATTATAAAGTTCTCAATATGATCTAATAACGAGAAGACTACGAGAAGGAAATCCTTGAGGGAAGAAAACTCCTCCAGAGTTTTAGTATTTCTAGAATCATTCTGATGGTGAAGATATACGAATTAAGTGTCCTCATTCCAGTCAGACAATTACAAACTTACTATTTTGATTTTAGGGTTGCGGAACCCAGTTTTCTAAAAACAACAGATAATAGTCGTAATATAAAGCTCAATCAGAAAAACAGTGGACCTCAATGATTTTTCTGATTCAATATAGAACGCAGCTTCAGCTTGTTTATCCATTCTAAAGCACGCTGTCCTTATAATAACTTGAATTCTCAAAAAAACACACTTAATGGAAAAATCACGTTATCAATTTCTTTATAAGAAGTATTTTACGATAAATGATAACCAAAGATTTAAAAACATAAAATATATTTTTTATGTTTTATGATTGTTTTAAAAAGATTTAGAAAAATAAATAAATTGAGCAACCTGTTTAATATTCAATATTGAAATTTTATAAAATTATAAATCAACTTATTTATTAATAAGATCAAAAACCTGTTAACCTATAAAATAAACACAGGAACATGGCATTTTCCATCTAATTCAATCTTAATTGGCCTCATTAAACAAAATTATGAGACGGCAAAGTTATATAAAAAAAAATAAAAACAAAACAGAAAGTTAACAAAATAATGGGAACAATTCAAACAAATTAAAGCTATATTACTGGAATAGATGATTTCCTCTTAGTTTCCTGATGTTTTTTTGTTTTTTGTGGAGAATGGATTAAAATTTAGTTGACACGCGAACTATAACTGTCTTGTTAGTAGTTTACACCAGTTTGGTTGTTCTAGTTTTGATTGTATGGCTATTATTAGTTCGTAGTCGACAAGTGTTCTTAATAGAATAGAAAAAGTATCCTCCCTCGAACTTAGTTAATCAAATTCATTCAAGGAATCCGGAATCTCTAGAATGATTTCTTTCATTAAGTTTCAATTTGCAAATAACTTTACAATCGGGTAAAGTTATCTTATCATTTCCTTTACTTCGCTCAATCTTCTTTCTATAATGGATATGATGAAGGAGAGAAATCTGTTTGGTTTGAATGAACAAACTAGATATAGCTGAACACTGCATGTATAATGTTAAAAGTGACACTGGCTCCTGGATTTTACACTAAAATGGTAGGTAGTAAGTAAAGAGTGAGGTAAATGACACGTTGCGACTGGCGAATGAACTCTGTTGTATATCTATCTCACGTGCTGTATTTATGCAGTTTCTCCCACTCCAGTCTGCAGTTTCGCTGATATGGAACCTTTCTTTGGATCCTATTATATTTCAATCCGTTCGATCTTCGTTACTGGTAGGTAAGTACAAGGTAACAAAAAAAAGTAAACAACTAAACCAAACCCAATTTTGGAAAATCTCTTACAATGAAATCACCCCTATTCTAGATCATTCACACAAAACAAAAATTTTAAATTTGGCTTCGACGATTTTCTTGAAACTTATTATATAAACTAAACATACAAAGATCTATAACTTTTATTTAAAACTTTGTTCTGGGAAAATTCATTTAAAGGCACTTTTGGGGGAGCGGTGGGATTATGTTTTTCTCTAAAATGCTATCATAGTTGATCGTACAAATTCCATCATCCAAAGAAAAATTAATTAGAAATAAATAGATGGCCAAAATTCCTCTGTTTCAAGAAAATTAGTAAACCGGAAGTGTGCTTTTACTAAACAGTTCTTTCAGTTTTCGACGAATTTCATTAAATTTGATACACAAACTATAAAATTTGTCAATTATAATTTTGAGAACGGGAATGAGAGAATGTTGTGTCAGTGTTTCACGCCAGACTTTTCTTAATTGTCAGTTCAATTACAACGTTCGAATTTTTAAGAAATTTTTTTTAATTACCTTGAATTAAATCGAGTACGAGAAAGTCGTGTGAGTGACTCACCCAGATTTTTCATTTTTTATTTTTTAGTACTTAATCAGTTTTTATCGATATCATTTTATCATACTTTTTCCTCGAAAATGATTGTTATAGCATAAACAATTCCACACACCACAACAACAGGCGTCATGGAGGAGATTCAATGTTAATTAATTAATGCTGACTAATATATTGGGCAAAAAAAACAAAAAACGAAAGATTACTTTAGAAATTTACATGAAATTTGAAGAAATTACAATCAAAATTTAAATTCTGAGAATGTTAATTACAAACGATTACTGTACCAAATAGTGAATGAAATTGGGTTTAAAATTTAAGTTTATATAACTAAATAATATATAACTAATTCTAAATTAAATTAACAAAAAAAAACTATATAATGTGTATGAGAAGGAGAGAATTGGGTTCGAGAGATAAATAAATTGGAAGTAATGCTGAACACTGTATAATAAGAAACTGCCACGAGAGAGTATCCGTAGCAGAGAAAGAGAGACAAAATGACATGACCGCTCCCTCGGACTAGAATGGGAGAAATCACATAAATACATCGACGGGAGGCAGATATAAAACACAGTAGATACACACTGAGGTTATTCGCCAGTCGCAACGAGACATAATCCTTTACCACTCTACCATACTCTTTCATATTTAAGTGTAAAGTCCAGGCAGTGAGTGTTACTTATCATATTATACAGTGTTAACCATATATTTTTAAATTCATTTAAACCAGACCAATTCTCTTCTTCAACAACCCCATTACATAACTGCTGTATAAACTGTTCTAAAGACTGTCCCTCTATAGGTTTCCCCGTGTAGGTCCTGGGTTAGAATAGGCCTACGGTATTCCCTGCCTGTCGTAGGAGGTGACTAAAAGGGGAATTCTGTACTGGTGTTAAATCGTATCTTGTAATAAGATATGTATTAGTCATTGTGCACACAGTAAAATCTAGTTGTAGTTCTTACTTCTAGAGACAACTGGGCGTGGGCATGTGGCGACGCCATCGCCCACCCTTCGGGATGCAATCAGGCTCTGGCTCTCTAGGTTGGGGAATCCCCTCACCCCAACCAATCCAATCCTGATCCTTTCCCCTTGCAGGGTTGCCTGTAAGTTACTTGGGTTACTGGAACCCCTGTACTTGAGGCAATGGACAGGAATCAGTAGATGGAATCTGTCGATTCATCGGGCGTGCGATCAGTGAAATACTGAACTACGGGCGCAAGTCAGTTTCCGAGCCAATTGAGGTAGGATTCGTAGTGGCCGTAGTTTAACCAATAATTCCAATGACCGAGGTCATCAGGTTGAGCGGGAGGAAACTCGAGATATAAATTAACCCCGGTGCCAGCCCGTAGCTGGAAGCGCATTTGCTGGGTGTGCACGGTTCACCAGAGCCTGCTAGGGGATGCCTTCTCTAGCTTCTGGAAGTGGAGTGTGACCACTATGTGGGTCAAGCCTGGGGGGAGGTGCTTCGGCACTTTTGCTATGGTCGAGTATTGCACTAAAAGCCCTTCCATTGTAGTGACATCCCCTTTTTTGTTAAACGATCCCGTTGCTTGCAGGGTTAAACGATCCCCCAAGCGGGTAGGTACGGTTCCTGGAGTAAAAAGGAGTATACGGGAAGAATCCCACTCTAGTCTGGCCTAAGTAGCAAATGAGACTGTCAATTTCTGTGCTACACTCTCTCTCTGCTTTAAATCTCTCTCTTTGGATCCTATTACAACTATAACTTCTTACTTTCTCTTACTCCTAGTAAGAGGAAGTATTGTAATCGTGTCAAATTTTCGATATCGAGTTTTCACCGGAAATATCCGTTTTGAGGTCCCCTGAGTCCAAAAAAGTGGTTTTTAGCAAATGGTCTGTGTGTGTGTGTGTCCGTGTGTGTGTGTGTGTGTGTGTGTGTGTATGTATGTGAACAGCACAGCTCAAAAACGAAAAACCATAGAAAGTTGAAACTTGATATTCCGTTTAGGTATCACCGTGGGATCTGACACTACGTTACCTGTCAAAATTCCTCAACCGGAAGTACCACTTTACTAGTTGGATTTTTTACTTTTTTGCAATTATCTCAAAAATCGCTCCAACGATTTTCTTTAAACTTCAAACATCAACCACACATACAAAGAGCTACAACTTTTATTTGAAACATTTCTCCGAGAAAATGCATTGAAGGGCACTTTTGAGGGAGGGGTGGGGTTAGGTTTCCATCTAAAGTGCTATTTCAGTTTATTAGACAATTCTGTCATCTAAATAATGTTAATTAGAATTAAATATGTTGTTGAAATTCCGAGTTTAAAAAAAAATTGGATAACCGGAAGTGCGTTTACTTTACCACTTTATTAAATGATTTATTCTCTTTTTCGCAATTTCTCAAAAATGGCTTCGACGATTTTTTTTGAAACTTCATATATAAACTAAATATGTAAAGATATACATCTTTTATTTAAAACATTTCTTTGGGAAAATTCTTTTAAGGGCACTTTTAGGGGAGGGGTGGGGTTAGATTTTCATCAAAGTGCTATCCTAGTTGATTATACAATTCTATCATCCAACCATAATTAGTTAGAAATAAATAGATGGCTGAAATTCCGAGTTTCAAGAAAATTAGTAAACCGGAAGTGCGTTTTTACTGAACAGTTTTTTCAGTTTTCCACGAATTTCGTTAAATTTGGTACACAAACTATAAAATTTGTCAATTATCATTTTGAGAACTGGAGTAAGAGAAAGTCGTGTGAGTGTTTCACACCAGATTTTTTTTTATTCAATTTTGTAAAGTACGAGTTAGTATTTCCCGTTAGTGAATCGGAGAAAACTAAAGTATCATTAGAGATATGAGATATAAGATAATTTCGGCTTTATGATTTCCAACGAAAAATTCACTTTCAACTTTAATTTATGCAAAAATTCAAAGTTAATAGTTCAGCCTGTTTCATACACAACAGTCAGACATAAACAATGATCAATTTCAGAGAATCATTTTGCAATTAGATCAGATCACAAGACATGAACTTTGGAAAACTCAATTTCCAAAATAAAACTAGCAGGAAATTAAATGGTGAAACTTGTTCTAAACAAGTCAACCCTAAAATAATCTACTAAATAAATAACATCAAGTAAATAGATACAACAAAAGAGATTTCTCTATTATTTAATTACAAACTGACAAAGTGTTAGAAGGTATTTGTTTATTAGTGAACTCAATATATATAATAATATAGTGATGGACAAATCATAGACTAACCTATAACCTAATTATAATTTGGGCTATATACACAATTATTTCATTATCTTAATATATTTATAGATCATTAAAGTTGCCTTCTATTAACCCATCAATAAACAATAGAACAAACAGATATACGGACATTATCTATATGCAACACATAAAACCAAAATCCAATTATAAAGTTATTGTTAAAAACAAAAAACAAAAAAATTAATTTTCCTTATAATGAAAAAATCAGAAATAAGATGCCCCAATTCTGCCCCAGATATTTCCAAGACATTAAATTATATTCTTCTTAGAATTCTTTCTATAATAAAAATAATGTCTTTTTGTTATGGAAATTTCCACTATAGAATATTGGAACGATATTTTCTTTTTTTGTTAAGTTTCTACATTTTCTATTATTGCAATTTAAACTAAATAGACTTTTTCTTGTTTAAATAGGGAAAATATAGTTGGTTTTTCATTTCTGATAAACTTAGCAAAGTTTTAATAAAAATTCACTTTTTTCGCATCAACTTATTCCATAGAAAGGCCATTATTTCATTATTGATTTGCACTTATTATTTTATTTAAATACCAGGTGAACAAAAATGTTTAAAAACTTGCAACATTTTATTACTTCCTGTTAATCCTAGTAAGAGGAAGTATTGTAATCGTGTCAAATTTTCGATATTGAGTTTTCACCGGAAATATCCATTTTGAGGACCCCTGAGTCCAGAAAAGTTTGTGTGTGTATGTGAACAGCATAGCCCAAAATATGAAAAATCACAGAAAGTTCAAACTTGATATTCCGTTTGTTTTTACAGTAACAAGTATTTTTTTTTTCAATTCAAGCAAAAATTTGTCTGTCCTTTATTTGGCGCCATTACCATGCGTGATGTTAAACATTTTATGACAATCGATTATATATTATTAATTTAATTTAATTTAATTTTTCATTTTTAAATAAAAATTTGAAACAATTAATAAAAGCATTCTTCACCTTTTTCTTTTCTATATAATATATTAATTAACAAACTTTATGATGCTAATACAAAAACTAATTAAATTAAAAATATGTGAAGCGCACATATTAATATTCTTTTTAAAGAATTTAGTACAATATAATTTTCAAAGCACGTTCAAAACAATCTTTCTTTCTACCATAAAGAACCTTATTTTTTTTTTTTTTTAATTACAATAAAAATTATTACACTAATTATGATAATTAAATAATTAAACACTATAATTAATTTTTTAGTTAAATGAAAGTAAAAATTATTATAAATTGTAAAATGTATTGTGAAACATTTCACAATGCTATACTCTTTTTGCCATTAATACAATATATTACAAAAATTCATAATTATTCTTTTAACTTGGATGAAATTTTTACACCGTTTTCCTGAATATAAATGTGGTGGTGGAGGGGGATTTGTTTGCACAAATGCCAGTTACAAATTTGAATGTATTTACACAGTAATCCAATAGGCAGCGCCAAAAAGAATAAAAACACTTGAACAAATTCAGATAATTATTTGAAATAAAACATCACAGAATCTTCAACAGAAATGACTAAAACCAATTTTGAGGGAGGGGGAAATGTTATAAATAAAAGTGACAAATAGTCAAAACAAAGTAAATAAATATATATCTCTATATACTTAGCATATAAGATTAAAGATTAGCATAAAGATTATTCCCAACAAGGTTAAAGAAAAACCGTTGCAGCCATTTTACAGATAATTTCTATGCGATTTTTCATCTAGAAGAATTCTTATATAGTGGCTAATCTAAAAACACGTGAATTTAACAAGAAAAGCACTTACACGAAAAAAAAATCTGGTGTGAAACACTCACACAACTTTCTCTTACTCCAGTTCTCAAAATTATAATTGACAAATTTTATACTTTGTGTACCAAATTTAATGCAATTCGTCGAAAACTGAAAAAACTGTTCAGTAAAAGCGCACTTCCGGTTTACTAATTTTCTTGAAACTCGGAATTTCAGTCACCTATTTATTTCTAACTAATTATGTTTGGATGATAGAATCGTATAATCAACTGTGATAGCACTTTAGAGAAAAATATAACCTCACCCCTCCCCTAAAAGTGCCCTTAAATAAATTTTCCCAGAGAAATGTTTCAAATAAAAGTTGTAGATCTTTGCAGTTTAGTTTATATACTAAGTTTCAAGAAAATCGTCGGAGCCATTTTTGAGAAAATTGCGAAAAAGAGAATAAATCATTTAGTAAAGTGGTAAAGTAAACGCCCTTCCGGTTATCCGATTTGTTTTTAAACTCGGAATTTCAATTAAAATTATTTCAATTCTAATTAACATTATTTAGATGATAGAATTGTCTAATAAACTGAAATAGCACTTTAGATGAAAACTTAACCCCACCCCTCCCCCATAACTATCCTCAAATGAATTTTCCCAGAGAAATGTTTCAAATAAAAGTTGTAGCTCTTTGTATGTGTGGTTGTTGTTACAAGTTTAAAGAAAATCATCGGAGCCATTTTTGAGAAAATCGCAAAAAAGTAAAAAATCCAACTAGTAAAGTGGTACTTCCGGTTGAGGAATTTTGACAGATAACGTACTGGTAGATCCCATGGAGATACCTAAACGGAATATCAAGTTTCAACTTTTTACAGTTTTTCGTTTTTGAGCTATGCTGTTCACGTACATACATACACATATACACACACACACACACACACACACAGACCATTTGCTAAAAACCACTTTTTTGGCCTCAGGGGACCTCAAAACGGATATTTCCGGTGAAAACTCGATATCGAAAATTTAACACGATTACAATGCTAGGAGTAAGAGAAAGTAAAAATACAAGGTGGGCCCCTTTTACCCCCTATTATCAACCTCTGGTAGGCCCATTGTACAGATACAGTAAATACAGGAAAGATAATAATATAAATTGAGGGGATATAACTTGGGTGGGCTCTGATTAATAAAAAACAGCAAAAAATATAAATTGAAAATTTTGAGTGGACTGCAAATATACGTAATATAATCTAACGGGCTGAACAAATAGGAAATTAAAATATTAAAAATTGTATGGGGGAAAAAAATGAATATATAAATTCAACTGAAAAAATGGGTAGCAAATATTATTTATCACTTTCAACAGCCAAAGGAATGGCGCTTATCTTAAAACGCAGATTCTTGGTTACCAGCGCTGGAAGACCCATGTGTCCTTAGCCCATATCGGGGACAAGGAGAGTGGAGAAATAAGTATACTTATAGTAATAAGTATACATAAGAAATGTTATGTGCCTGTAACTCTGAGCTTTGATCTATTCACTGCTGCTTGGTTGATGATTGTAGATAATAATTAAATGGGCTACCAGAAGCTGCACGCCAAGGAACCAACGGGAAGTAACAACCCTGTGTTTTGCCAATAACCTATGCAGGCTGAAAGAACCGAGCCGCTAAGTCGATAAAAGGACCACTTTATTTAATCTTAAGCAGGAAAACCAAAAGTAACAACCTTAGATTTTCACAATTAAGGGCAACCGAATTGGCATGAATTGTATAGGTATTAGAATGTGACCTATTTAAGGAAGTACTGCATAACGACTTATTCCTTCGAGCTTAAAATAGCGACTGACGGAGGGAGGAGAAAATGCATAGGTTACCTCCTCTCTCTACTCTTAGGGCACAGCCTAATAAATTAGTAAATCATTATCTAGGTAGTACAATATCCCGTAAAATTATTTTACACCGTTGGCGGCAAATTTGAATTTACATTAAACACCGAACGAACACACTAACAGTGATTCGGTTAGCTATGTTTGTCTAGTTAGGACAAACAATAGCTCTAATTAGCTTCACCTCTCATCCTACATTAACAAAATCATCATCAATTCGCTCTGCCTTTTCTATTCTCCGTATATTAATTCTGCCTTTCTATTCTTTCTCTCTAATCCTAAGTAACTCATTCGTTAGGAGTATTCGTATTCTTATATTCAATATTACTCCTAAGCATCGTTAAAATAAAAATTATTTATAAAAATGTCTATAGTGAGTATGTGCTTTTATTTAAACCAATTACCATCGACCTGCAATTACTATATCATCCATACTGATTGGCTGCGTGGGGCGCTCGGTAAGCTTCTAACACTTATCTTTGTAAAAGAGAGTGCTTTTCTCCTTAACCTTCAAATCTTCGAATATCTGAATTTTCTTCAGCCAGAGAGAATCATTTAAATGCTACATCTTCGGCTACCGGCACTACCTATTATATTCTGAGCCCAAATATTTGAAAGATGAACGAACTAATGATGTGAAAGTTCTAATTAGAAAATTAGATCAACCCCCCCCCCTCTCTCTCACTCTCTTACTCTTTCTCCCTCACAAAATCAAGTATTCGAATTAAAAAAAAAAACTAACATTAGAACCTCCAGCTTCAAAACCTGCCAGCAATTTTCTCAATAGATTTCAATAATACTATTTATTCTAATTTCATTTATTGCACATTCATATCTCTTATGGAATGCCCATCCAATACAGTACTATGTACTCCTCTACTTGTAATGTTCAAATAATCCTTTAATCCAATTAGATTTAATTGAATAGAAATAATCTGTAATTAAAATTAAAAAAAGTGAAAGTCATATTTAACATTAAGGAGAAAATAGTATGTCTATTCATATCGAGCGGAACAATTTACACTGAGAGATTATTTCAATTAACCTATTTGTTGTTTAGATAAATAATAATTAATGTAAACACTGGCATTCAGTAGTTTATAATTTACAAAGGGTATGTACAATATTCCAAAGCAATTTAAGTTGCGTACAAAAGATATATAATAGTATATAAAAGTTGCTGAATTTTGGTGTAATTTTCATTTATTTAATGAATAAATAAATACTCATGGTCGTATGACCGTCTGAGGAAGTTGTTGTAAATAAATTAGATTGCAATATAAAAAGTATCAATGCATAGATCCAAAATAGTAAAAAAATACAGTAACAAGTAAAATTCAGGATACAGTATTATGAACATATATCTGGTGACTATAAACCATACAATTAAACAATATTAAATTAAATAAATAAAAATACAATTAAATAAAAATACAGATATACGTGTCAAGAATAGGGTAGGATTTGAATTGCACATTAATAATGAAATTCAATCACCAGGCTACATCTGTCAGTCCAGGCCTGTTTACAATAAGATATCAGGCTCAACCATTGCCTTTCATTAGATAATATATCTATCTATAAATCCATCAACATCCAACTGATCTGTGTTAAAATGCGCAAGCCTAAAAGGATTCAATCTAGGGCACACGCCTACAAAATGAAAGACATCCTCATTACAACCCAAATTACAAAGAGAACACAACTTTATATCACTACCATATCTGTAATTATTTAGGTACAAGTGTTATCAAGGCTAAATCGTGGCTACAGCATCAAGGTTGCACTTTAAAACACAGACCTTAGTATTCAGAGTTTTATATCTAAGTGATGATTGCGGCTGGTTTTTGCTTTACAATGGTATTCTGTCATCAGTACTTCCCTAACTCTTTCAACTATCTGCTTAGGTTTTGTATCCACATTAAACATGCTATTTATTATACTCGTACACAATTTTCTAATGTCTAATCACGATTTATAATAATTCCAATTTTCATGAAACACACACACACAAACATATAGTAATATAACCTTATAACCTTCCCACATATATACAACCAACAAATGTGAGTGTAACAGAAATATTAGGTGAAGTGAACTCTCTACAAGAACTTGGTGAATTTGCTCTAACGATGGATGAAAATCCGAAACCAAAACTAATATGCAAAATCAGTAACAAAACAAATATGCATGCTACGACAGATAAAACACCAATTAATATTATTTAGATGGCAGAATTGAATAATAAACAAAAATAGCACTTTGGAAGAAAACATAAATCCACCCCCTACCCAAAGCACCGTTAAATAAATTATCTGGGAAAAATGTTACAAACAAATGTTGTCTCACTTTTTTATATGTGTAGTTTATATAAACAGTTTAAAAAAAGTCGCGGAAAAAAACTTCAAAATACAAACACATAAGTTCGTGTCACAACCCGTGGTGATATCCAAACGGAAAGTCAATGTTTGAAATTTCTGCGATATTACGTTTTAGCGCTTAAAAACAGATAGTATATATATATATATAATATACACAGAGCTTATTTTCTAAAAAACCCCTTTTTCGAACTTAGGGGATCGAATATTACAATCTGCCCCGCTCCTCGACTTATATTCCCAGAAAATCTCTATTGGTTTGTTAGGGATTCCACCTCTCTTTATGGAGGTGAAAAACCAGGCAATGAAAGCCTGTTATAGAATTAAACAGGCAGGTTTTTGGCAGGGTAAGCGATATGGTCATTCTACCATTTATCGTGAGATGCTTTTAAGGATTCCCATTACAGGTTTCCCTTCTGATAGGAATTTGAAGACTTTTGTCTTTGGTCATTCCTACAGGGTTAGGTTGCCTTCTAGGGAAGATTGGTTAACCCTGGGTCCGTCTGGTGTGATTCCTGAGAATTATCTCCGATGCTACACGGACGGTTCCAGGATGGATGGTAGGTCTGGGGCTGCCGTCTATTTTGAGACGGGAGATCATTTGGTAGCGCCTCTTGGTGAGTGGGCCACCGTTTTCCAGGCTGAGGTTTATGCAATTCTTTGCTGTATTTTGGATGAGAGGGTGCGTAACACTAATTTAAAAGGTGTTTGTATCTGCTCGGACAGCCAGGCTGCGTTGAAGGCGCTTAATTCATGTGTCTTCACTTCCAGATTGGTGTTGGAATGTTCTAGAAGACTGGAAGATCTTTCTTCATTAAAGGATGTGCTTCTGGTCTGGGTTCCAGGTCATATGGGAATCTTTGGGAATGAGGAGGTGGATAGGTTTGCCAAATTAGGTGCCTCCCTCCCTTTCATTGGTCCAGAGCCTGCTGTTGGTGTGTCTTCTGACACATGTTTGTCGGGCTTTCAGACGTGGATGACCTCACAGCACTCATCCTTATGGATGAGTGCAGTGGGTTGTCGGCAGTCTAAAATGCTCATTGGGGGCCCGGACGGAGCTTTGAGTAGCGGGGTCCGATGTCTTTCACGGACCTCCCTCAGGCATCTGGTTGGATTCCTCACTGGGCATTGTGGTTTAAGGAGACATCTCTATATAATGGGACTCGTGCCTGACCCCTTTTGTAGAGTTTGTGAGACTGAGGAGGAAACACCCATGCATCTGATGACGAATTGTTTGGGTTGTGAGGAGATTAGGTTTAGGACCTTTGGCCGGAGTAGGATATCGGTAGAGGATCTTAAGCTGTGTCCTTTTAAGGTTTTGTTCGGTCTGTGGTGAAACTTAGATGGTTAAAGCCTGGGCCTGGATTTTCATTCTAGTCCCAGTGGTTGTTATTCTTTAGGGGTAGCTATATGGGCCCTGGGAGGCTTTGGATAGCGTAGGGTTTGCCCTCCCCTTCTGCGAATAATAATAATAATAATAATAATAATAATAATAATAATAATAATAATAATAATAAATCTCTATTGGTGACCAGAAGTTCACCGGACTAATGATCACGTGAATCTAATTCTGAAGCATGATTCGTTGATTCTATCAGTAGTGGATATATTTGTTTAAGGGGCAGTGGTGCAGTGGTTATGAGCATGGACTTGTAAGTGGGAGGACCCCAGTTCGAGTCCCGCGTATAACTGCTAAATTTTGTATTGGTATGAAAAATGTTAACAGTAAAGTAGGTGTTTCCGCCCGCCCCCCGTCCACGACACCTAATTTGGTAGTTGGGCGTTAAGCCCGCCTGAAAAAATAGGCATTACTTTACTTTTACTTTTTTACATTTGTTTAATTCCCAGAATTAATTTTACCCAGAATAATAACGAACTTACGAGTAATTGAGTAAATGTTTTTTCAACAATTTGACTCATTATCATTGTTTTTTCTAAGAAAATTACGAAAAATTCATAAACATTTTTCTAGATAGTTATACTTTGTTTTTCTTTCGATTTTCTTTAAACTCCGAATTCTAAGAAAACTTTAATGTACCTTAAATATTGGATTAGTAGGTAAGCCATATGTCCTTAACCTTGCAACTCCATCAAAAAACCCTCAAAAAACATTTTCCTGCAAAAATACTTCAAATTAAAAGTGATAGGCATTTATGTGCGAGTAGTTAGAATGCGAAGTTAAAGGATAATTGTTGCAGACATTTTTCACAATAAATAACCGAAAAACTTCCGGTTGACGAATTTAGACGGAAGTCTTGTATCCGGACTAAACGTATATAAAGTTTTAACTTCCTGTGATTTTTTCCTTTTTCAGCAATGTATATTCTCTTTCTCTCTCTTTCCACAGACCATACTGTAAACAATCAGTATCAAATTCGTCACACAAAAGCTGGATTCAATAATTCCATTAGCAGCTGTATTAAGCGCCAGCTTTGAGCTTCTAAGCATTATTAACTCCTCTGCCATGCCCATTACAATGTCTTGGCAAATGAGCTGTAACTTCAACAGTGATCTACTGTGTAGAAACTGTAGGAGGAAAACTGAATAATAGCCGACCATATGAGGGTTTAATGAAGAGTGTAAAGATAAACTTTGAAGAGATCAAAGAGCCAAATCAAATTTTGATGAATATACAGAGTTTCCAGACTAAGTTTTTGTGGTTGGTTCCGCAGAGCTGGAAAGCATCAGATGCTATTTTCCGTGATAGCCGGCTTCTTTTTGTGGTCATCGACCACGGTTTCGGGCGTTCGCCTATCTTCAGTGAGTGTGTAAACTGAATTTGCACTGTGCAAGTCTGTGTTATCACACTGTGTGACAAACACATCCTGAAGATGGGCGGACGCCCAAAACCGGTCGATAACCACAAAAAGAAGCAAGCTATCACGGAAAATGTCTCTGATGCTTTCTAGATTAACTTCATGGAGTTCACGTGTCTCAAGATTAATCTTGAAAGGTTCACCAAGCTAACCACACTAGGTTAATATACCATTAGAACAAGGAAATATTTCTATGTAGCCTTATAGTTTTTCAAGCGGTTTACATCAGCCAACTCTACCAACATTCTATAACACGCTACTAACATCACCACTCTTCTCTCGATCACTCTACCCTAAAATAATTCTTTCCCCCTCCTTTTAGTAAACATTAAAATATAAACTGTGAGCAAAGTGCCAGTTTGTTGCGCCATTTACACCATACATAGCTATCAACCTGGTACCATTACAATACATATAAGGTTAGTCGGTTAACTTTTTCTTCTTTTTTTATCAGCTGGAGAGCCAGAGACTGACTGCACCCCGAAGGGTGGGCAATGCTAACGCCACTATAATGGAGCTGATGAGGAGAGAAATTAGGTGTGATTAATTAGACGAGATATGAAGACGCTGCTATAATATAGCTATAAGTTTACACTGACTGCAATTGACTTGTAATGATTTTATAGAATAAAAGGTGAGAGTAGAGGTATGGCACGATGCGATGAATATGGTTGATTCTAATAGATAGATATATCTCTTTAGGCAGATTCTCACTGGCTTATGTACAGGTTCTCCCACTCTAGCCTGCTTAAGTCAGAGAGTACCAGAGAGAGTCTGTTTTCTCTCGGTCAGGCTTGTATTCTCTCTCTTGCCGTTGCACCGCATACCCACGCTCAACCCATCACCGGACATGCTCTTGTGAGAGATTGGGAGAAGACGGAGCTATTCCTGTAGGCAAACCAAACCACTGCAAGATCAGTATCGTCCCAGCTAACCTTTCCTCAGCTCAACCCATCACCGGACAGTGAGCTGTAGAAGAAGAGAAGCTAAAGGCAGCACGCTGGATTAGGAGCGGGGGCTAATCCCTTCCTTCTCCCTTGGCTTACGCCAATTTACTAGGCACGGAGCCCCTAGCTTGTGTACTGTGTTTGTCCTTATCTGTAAAGGATAAAGAGTAAAGACAGTTTAAGTGTATTGTGTACTATTCTGACGAAGTGTTCATAAAAGATTCTAGTATTTCCGGTGAATACTCACTTTCAAAAAGTTAAGACGATTGCAATAATTTCTCTTACAATAGTAAGAGAAAGTCACAAATACAGAGATAAGAATCTCAATTTTAGTAATATAACCTTTTTAGTTATTCTAAGATAATCGATCAGTAAATAGGAACGATTTTTTTAATTATTATTTTTTAATCTCCAATTAGATATGTTTTTCAATATAATTTCTTTAAAAAAAAAGATTGTGGATCACTAAAAAACAGTGAGTACTAACTCTAGTGCCAGAGAGTACACTGAACGGATCCTGACCTCCTAACAACCCTACAATTACCTGAGACAGAGAATTTCCAATTCATGCACCATCTTCATAATCTCTTTGAATATCTTATGAGGTAATTATTTAAAATTACTAACGGTTTTCCTAATTTTCCATTCTAAAAGTTCCAAGTATTAAGTTTTTTTTTTTTATTTCAGATTTGTTTCATTTGTTTTTATTGTGTAATTAGGTTAAATAATGTTAGGAATCTAAAGTTTGAAATTAATAATCATAATTACTGACGTCAAAGTCAACATCATATTTTTAAAAAAACATGGTCGACTAACTGTTACAGTTGAAGCAGTGTCCCCTACAAAAAAAAAAGTCATTATTTTTGAGCGTAACTTTTTTTTTTTTTATTGTCGCCAACTCTTTGAGACTAATTAGCTCATTAGGTTGGCCTCTTGTCAGTGTAAACCCTTTTGAAAAATAACCCATCTAGAAAATATGCTTTAGAAATCTAGAGCAGTTTATCAATTTTAATTTTATTTTTAAAATATTGCTACGACAATTTTATAAATAATAATACCCTTTATGAAGAAGAATTATTGCAATTGTTCATCCATGCTAAAAGTTAATAGAAAGTTGCTTCCTAATTTATAAAAAGTTTTCATTATTTAATCAGTAAAAATGCAATGACCCAATAACCTAGAACAAGATGATGATACTTAGTGACATTTCAACGAATAATATAGTTACTGGGGCAATCATTGCACTCTTTCTAAAAACCTCAGTCTTAACTGAATTGTGTTATTATCATTACTATGCGGTTTTGCTGCAGTCACCCCCCAATGCACAATTGCAAAAATCTTCCCAAAAGATTCTAGTTTAAATATGTATTGCATAGGTTGTACTGGATAAATGGCTACGGATTTATTATTATAAAAATGGTTATGTAAGCATCTTGAATTTCCATCCCGTCCATGATACTCGGTTAATACTTGGTTACAAAGCCTGCCTGAATAAAAATTAGGCTAGATACTTTTAAATGAAAGAAAGTTTTAAAAGAAAGCTTTTCCACAGAATTCTCCAAAACAAAATCAAATTTCTTGGGAAAAAATTTCAAAAAAAAAGATTGGTAAATTGATGGGCATTTTTTTTGTTTTTAGATTGCTATTGGGGATTATTGCATTGCTACCTGAAAAATTTGTTGGGCTGCCCGAAGCCGTCTCAGTGCACTGCCGGCCTCCGAGTAGTTTTTCTCAAGCTGCAAACAACGCTGCCCATCACCGGACATTCTTTCCGTCTGTGTTAGTTACCCCTTTCCTCTTGGTACTGGGGTATAGTTTATGGATCGTACCTACTATCTTGGGATTTACCAGTCCCTCCGTTGCAAGCAATGGGGTCGTTTAACAAGACAGGGATGTCACCACCATGGAGAAATTGTTAGTGCAATACCTCGCCATGGCAGAAGTGCCGAGGCACTTGACCCATTTAAGGGCAGGTTGAGATATGTTCATTCAGCGCGCAAAATGATCCCACAATGCGGTTACACTCCACTCCCAGAAGCTAGAGAAGGCACTCCCTAGCAGGCTCTGGTAAACCGCGCACACTCAGCAAATGCGCTTCCAGCTACGGGCTGGCACCGTTGTTTAATTTATATTGCGAGTCTCCTCCCGCTCAACTCATGACCCCGGTCATTGGAGTTATTAGTTAAACCATGGTCACTACGAATCCTACCTCAATTGCAAGCAATTGGCGTGGAAAGTAGCTTGCGCCCGTAGTTCAGTATTTCAACGCTAACGAGTTAGCGTGACTGATCGCACGCCAGATGGATCTAATGTCCATCTATTGATTCTTGTCCATTGCCTCAAGCACAAGGGTTTCAGTAACCCAGGTAACTTGCAGGCAATCCTGCAAGGGGAAAAGATCAGGATGGGTTGGGGGAGGGAATCCCCAACCTGGAGAGCCAAAGGCTGATTGCACCCCGCAGGGTGGGCGATGGCTTCGCCATAAGCCTACGCCAAATCCGGTGATGGACAGTGTTGTCTGTAGCTAGAGAATACTGCTCGGAGGCCGGCAGCGCACTGACAAGGCTCTGAGGGGGAAATAGATCTTTCAGGTCGCAGTGCATATCCACTTTAAAATAATTCTCTTTTACCGAAACAAATATAACTTGATAATCTGTTATCCACAGAATTCCAAATTTAAAATCCAGTCAATTACAATATATCATTTTTTTCACAATTAGGTACCATCAAAATATATATTCTTCCTCCTCAAAAAATCTTAAATTTGAAAATTTCATATGATTGCAACACTTTCGCAAAAGAATACAAACAAAAAAAATAAATATTCGCAATAATAATAATTGCATCAAATATTATTACGAGAAAAAAAAGTATCTGTTTTTACTTGTATTATTAGGAAGAACTGGAATCTCCCTTAAATTCTGACTGTCCCTTTACGGTACAACAGTCCCAAAGTTTTCCCTAGCTAAGATTAACAAAAAACCACACCATACACCCTTTGTTGAGCTTTACTATGGTTATCCCCACTTATTTAATGATTAAATCGATAATAACATGGTCACAGTTAGTGGTTCCTTATACCACCGTATGTATGTATATATTTCAAATAATTTACTTTAGATATGCTTGTCGCCCAGTTAATATAATATTTTTTTATTTAATTTGAGCTAATTAAGTATAAACTTATTCTTTTTATTTAAGAATCTAAAAAAAAGAAATCCAACTTTATGCAATTTTAAACAAGGAAATTCTAACAATTTATCAGATATTCTTAACAGAATTACAAAAAAAATCTGTTAAGAATAAAAGGCAATTTAGAAAGCTACGAGTTTAAAATTACATTTGTTTAATATCGGGTCTACAAAACAGGGAGTGGACTGTATGTATTGTCTCCTGGCGTAACCAGGAGTTCCAAAGGGGGGTCTCGACAAGTTTGTATAATATGAGAAAACGGTTGTGAGCACTCACCTTGCAAATCTTCTAAGCTGGCACGTACGGGGCAGCGTATACCTGTTCAAACAGAGCAAATAGATCGATCTACAAGTCAGAATGAACCTTAAATATACCTGTTGCCCTGGAAGAAGCTGCAGGCAGGCGTCCTTGAGGTAATCCCAGATGAAATATAATGTACTACAAATGAGTTTAACTGTAATAGCTAACACTGAATTTGGAGGGTCAACAAATTCCACTAAAATTAACTGGGTGCTTATCTAAGCCGGGTGTCGGAATAAAACTCTACTCAATCACAGCGGGTCCGACATACAAAACAAAACTTATCAGCGGGTTGTTACTCTTAAAACAGAACTACATTCACACGGTGATAGCACGAATAGCACTTAACTAGACGGGTGTAACATTCAAAACTGAGAAGTTCCCGCTTGGCGGCGCGGAGAGCCGGCGCGCCGTAAAGTGGCGCAGCCGAGCGGGGAAGTTCGTAAACATACCGCCCACCTTAAAAGCAATAGCTTTTAACAATACGGGTACTAGGGATTAAGAGAGGGGTTCAAAGGAAGCGGGAGAGGGAGCGTAAATCCCTCTGCTGCGGGAGTGGTGAAAAGGGAAAAAGGGATGGGATAGGGAAACGAGAGCCGGGAAGAGCAACGCTCATTCCGCGGTAGGTAAGGGAATAAGGCGGCGCACTGGACGGGTGATAACACCGCTGCCAGTACGGACCGAGGCGACTCGGGAAACGTGATCGGGACCAGAGTGTAATGCTACAATACGGCCAACGGGCCAATCGAGTGGAGCAGCGTTGGCGCATCGCACGTACACCACATCACCCACCACGGCATCAGAGCCAGGGCGGTGCCACTTCATCCGCTGGAGCATGGAGTTTAAGTACTCCCGCGACCAGCGCTTCCAAAATGTCTGGGCTGTACGGCGCAGTACTTGCCAGCGATGGCGAACAGAGGCTTCAGCGGGAATAGGGACCTCAGGCAGACAAAGCAATGAGGAGCCAATGAGAAAGTGTCCAGGGGTGAGATATCCTGCGGACTCATTAGGGTCCGAGGCAATAGGAATTAGAGGCCGGCTGTTTAACACCGCTTCAATGCGGGCAAAGAGTGTGAAATATTCCTCTGCAGAATATGGGCGTTCGCCAGTGAGGCGCACAAGCAGGGTTTTGACTGACTTAACTCCGGCTTCCCAAAGTCCACCAAAGTGCGGTGCATACGGGGGGTTAAACTGCCAGGAAACGGCACGGTTACTCAGATGAGAGTCAATGACCGCTGAGGAGTCGCGTAGGAAATCATAAAGGGAGCGCAATTCTTTCGCGGCACCCACGAAGTTACGCCCACAGTCCGAATAAATACAATTCGGCAAGCCACGCCGAGCTATAAAGCGGTCGAATGCGGCTAAAAAACAGTCCGTGGACAGTGCAGAGGCAAATTCTAAATGCAGGGCCTTGGTGGCCGAGCACACGAATAAACATAAGTAGCCTTTCGTGGTTACATAAGAGCGAAGTGATGCACTGCGCGTCGGAAATGGACCTGCAAAATCCACACCAACGTGAGCAAACGGACGGGCGGCTGTAACTCGGTGCGCGGGTAAAGGGGCCATGACCGGTTGATAAGAATGAGCCCTGAAACGATGACAGGTCATGCAGCGAAAAATACACTTGCGAAGTAAACACCTCAGAGAAAGAATCCAGTACCTTTCGCGTATAGCTGGGAGCACGGTATTAGAACCAGAGTGCAGGTGTAAGATATGATAATGCGTACAAATGAGCATCGATAAATGGGCCTGCTTTGGCAACAGCAGCGGGTGTTTCGAGCGAAACGGCAAAGAAGACTGCTGGAGTCTTCCGCCCACCCTGACGAGTCCAGATTCGTCAAGGAAAGGGTTTAGGGTAGCCAAAGAGGGGGGTGCAGGTAACGAAGTGCGGAGCGCGTGTAGTAAATCAGTAAAGTAGTGAGCCTGGGTTAGGCGAACTAGGGTGAGCTCCGACTGCATGAGCTCGTCAGTGGTCAATGGGACGCGGAGAGGCCCGCGATCATGAAAATCGAGTCGAGTAATGCGAGTGAACCGAAGGATCCAGGCGAAAACTCGCTTAAGTAGGGTGAAAGAACTGAATCTACGTAGGGATTCCAGCAATGTGTCTGGGGAGGGGTCGATGACGCTCGCACGGTGCAGGGTAGCTATTAAATTAGTAGCTTCAGTAACAGAGGTAGGTTCAGGGTGCGTTACTGCAAACGGAGGGGGCCAGAACGTCTTGGATAAGGTCAAAAAAGAGGGGCCGTGGAGCCACAAGGCCTGGGTTTCCTTCTTAGTGAAATTAACGGGGGGTATTGCCCGAGTAGCTAAATCAGCAGGGTTCTGTGAAGTGGGCACGTAAGCCCAGTGAGAGTCTGGCACCAATTCCTGAACCAGAGACACTCGGTTGGCCACAAAGGTATGTAGACAATGAGGGGGGGTGTGAAGCCAGTGAAGGACATCACGGGAGTCCGAGTAAAATCGGGGACGACTGGACACACCAGAGAGGGCGGAAACGCCTGAGGCAACATATAGCCTGCTGAGTAAGACCGCAGCACACAATTCGAGTCTAGGAATTGACAGAGTTTTGAGAGGGGCAACGCGCGATTTGGCTATCCATAAGGTGGGGTAGACATGAGCGTGTTGGCGAAAAATTAAGTAAATAGAAGCGGCATAGGCCTGGGCCGACGCATCGCAAAATCCAACCACCTCAATAGGGAAGGACGCTGAGTGAGGTACATAACGGGGAATGCAAATGTCAGTCACTAAAGGTAACTGGCGGATAATGGTTAGCGCGTTGCCAAGTAACGGCTCGTACAGGGGTTCATCCCAGGGCAACTGGGCGACCCATAGCTGTTGCAATAAAATTTTTAAAGTGGAGGTTACAGGTGCCAGGTAACCTAGCGGGTCAAACACTCGCGCAATGTACGATAAAATGGAACGTTTAGTGAGATCGCCATAAAAGGGGCATAGAGAAAATCTTAACACGTCCGAGTTAGGGTCCCATAGGATGCCCAAAATTGGAAAGGCGTGTTCGCCGGAGTCAAATGGGATGGCACAACACTCGGGTTGATTTCGCCACTTGGCCAATAAAGCAGGAGAATTTGAGGCCCATTTCTTGAGTCTAAACCCGCCCTTGATGAGTAGCTCTTCGAGCTGCTGGCGAAGTAACAAAGCTGTAGGGGCGTCCGGGGCTCCGGTAATCACATCATCGACGTAGGTGCATGTTTTAATGGCATTGGAAGCTAAGGGGTACGTTCCCCCATGGTCTTGAACGAGCTGTAACAAAACACGTTGGGCCAAAAAGGCGGATGGCGTTAAGCCATATGTTACGGTATTTAATTCCATTTCCTTGACCTCGCCTTTGGGGTCGGGGCGACACATAATGTGCTGGTGACATCGGTCTTGCGGGCGTATAAGAACCTGGCGGTACATTTTTTCAATGTCAGCCGTGAGGGCAATAGGGTTAAGCCTAAAAGAGAGTAATATCGAATAAATGTCGCGCTGGAGCTTTGGGCCAGGTAGTAGGCGGTCGTTGAGTGACAGATAATTAATGTCCTTGGCGGAGGCGTTGAACACCACTCGCACACGAGCGGAGTCGGAGGGGCCCTTGGTCACCACATGATGAGGAATAATGTAGTCCACGAAAGTGTCAGCCTCAGTCATATGGTTCAACCGTAGGTATTCCTGCATAAATTTAGAATATTCTGTATGAAGTGTGGGTTTACTCCGTAACCGGCGCTCCAAATTATTTAGTGAGGCCCGTGGAGGAATGGCGTTAACGGCTAACGGGGGGCTTCCCTGCTTGAAGGGAAGTGCGACTATGTAACGACCCTCAGCGTCACGGGAGTGAGTTTCAAGGAAGTGTTGTTCCACCCAGGCATCGGCAGGGTCAACATTACGATTATAGGGGACCTCTTCGATCTCCCAGAACTTCTGGAGTTGGCCAGCCAGATCGCAGGAAACATGGAGAGAAGTTAGGCGCATGTCAGGTTGCGCGGAGGCAAGGGCGCCTAGTATGACAATTCCGAAGTGAGTGG
The DNA here is from genome assembly GCA_011037195.1 of Triatoma infestans. NCBI lineage: Eukaryota > Metazoa > Arthropoda > Insecta > Hemiptera > Reduviidae > Triatoma > Triatoma infestans. Next base: position 34,173 of record JAAEAF010014410.1, on the reverse strand, counting down.
GAATGGCGGATAGGCCCTCCATATTCTGCACCGGGTCGCCTTGACATAACAGAAGTGGGAAGACTTCAGCTCCTAGGAGCATGTCCACGGGAGCGGGAGTTCCAAAATGCGGGTCCGCTAGAGGTAAGTGCGAGTACCGTTGAAGTAGCGACTGAGGTATAGAATGCGTGGGTAAGGAAGCTGCTATAGAAGGCAGCACTAACGCGTGTACAGGGAGTTTAAAATTCTTAACGCGTGACTGAAGAGTGCAATTAATGAGTCCGGAGGCGGAAACCGGCGCGTTGCCAACCCCGGTGACCTGAGCGCGTGTAGCGGCAGTGTGCAGTCCTAAAAAGGCCACACATGACTGGGATATAGCAGAAATCTGTGAACCCGGGTCCAAGACAGCTCGGATAACGTGTGAATTTCCCCAAGCGTCGGAGATGCTGGCGTTGAGGGTGCCCAACAATACCTGCGGCATACCAGTGTCATTGGCACTGAAAAAGCATGCCTGCTCGGGTTCTGCTGGTTTTACAGTGGGGGAAGGCGCTGCGGGTAGTGGAGCCTCAGGGGCTGAAGGGCGTTGAGAAGTGGGTGTGGGTTCGGAGTGCAGCAGGGTGTTATGCCGGTTAGACTGGCACACACGGCATAAAAATCGGGACTGACACTGAGAGCGTAAATGATTGCCTAGACAGTTGAAACAACGCCTTTTAGTACGAAGAAAGTCATATTTGCGGTCCAGAGATAAATTGGCAAACTGAGGGCAGACAGACAATACGTGTGGTGCGCGACATAAAATACAAACACTTGGAGGTGATTTGGAACGGCTCTCCGTACGGGGTTTCACTTGAGTAGGGGTTGAGTTGAGCATAAAAATGCTACGCGAGGGTGTTTTAACTTCTTTAGCAAACTGGGAACTACGAGTAGAGGGTGTAGGGTGAGGAGACAGTTCCATGGTTTGCACCTGCTGAACTACAAAGTCAATAAGGTTTTGGAATGTGGGTATTCCTGAAGTGGCCATTCGATCTTCGAACTTACGGGTAATGTCTGCATTTAAATTTCGAAGCGCTAGGGAGAATAATAAAAAATCAGTTAAATCGTCCAAATTCATGGCCTTAAGGGCACTAACTGAGCTCCTATGTGTGTTAAGGAAGTCCTTCAAATGGGACAGAGAAGATGAGGATTGTTTTTTAAAGAGGTCGAGTTTTGAAAAATACATGGAAGCTATTCTACGTGGATTGGCATACCGAGATATCAGAGCTTGGTATGCTACCTGATAATTTTCGCCAGTTAATGGTAAGCCAGAAATGACAGAGGCGGCTTCGCCTTTCAGAGCGGTTTTAAGATATTGGAAACGCTGGGTGTCATTAATGCCTGGAGCTTGGTGTATCAATGACGTAAATAACGAGAAGAATTCCGGCCAAGCTTGTACATTTCCGTCAAACTGGGGGATCCGGATTTTCTCCAGCGGGTTGAAATGGCTAGTGGAAGCGCCTTGAGGTGTTGAAACAGTGGCCGAAGGAGGCGCAGGCTCTTGCTTTTTGAGAGCTAAGTAGAGACATTCGATTTGGATTGTCAAATCACGAAATGAGTTCCGAACTTGGCGCGTTTCGATTTGATCCTCCTTCTTTAAGACGACATTGAGGTCTAATAATTTCGACTGAACAATCTTAAATTCCTGAGCGAGCGGTTCCAACCGGGAGACATATGCTTGAAGAGCTGTTAGTTGTGAAATATCAAAATCTTTGACGATTTGGTATATGGATGACGCATCAGCGAAAATGTCCTCCCGCTCCGCCACCAAACGCTGAGCCGACTGCAGTACTTGGGAGTAATCGTGGGACGATTCGCTTTTGACCGATACTTGTTCCTTAGGCATTCTGGAAGGGTTAGGATGAATGAGGGTTGAACAATGCGAGGAACGAATGGAGTTGAATTAGCAAATTCAATTCGAGTCAGAATGGAAATTGATTTGAACTGGGGAATTTTAAATAGAAATCATAAACTGTAGCGGTATCCAAATACACTTTTAAAATTGAAGAGTTGCAGCTGAAAATAAAATAAAATTAAACTACGAAGTGTTAATGTGCGAGGAGCAAATTCCTTCAACACAAGTACCGGAGAAGTTAATAATTTAAACGGTGCTACTTTAATAATTCGGGAGTTAAAGAACAATCAAAAGTCAACCACTTAATATTGTTCTCAATTAGAATAAAATAAATAGTTCAAAGAAATTAACTGTAATTAAATTACGTAAAAATAATCCACAATAGTGAACAGAATAAGGAAACAAAATGAGTTTAAAATGTCCAGCTGTTTATAGACGATAAAGTTTTAATAAGATTAAGGGGGATTTAAACGTGTTTACGGAAATTACCAATTGGTAAACAAGAGAATATATCTGTTGGTAAACAAACGAGTAGGTGTGCGCTCGACCTGCGGTAGTGTGTGAGATGTGGGAATTAACGTGTATGAGTTGTTAGCAAAGCTCACTAGATAGCAGTGTAGGAGGTTGAAATTTGAAGTTCGCGGCTTTTTTATGGAGATCGTACCAACGCGCCCAAAGTTGAGAGCGGCTTCAAAATCAAACCAGTGAAGAATAATTGAATTTGTACTTTACACCCTCTTCTACTTTGCACACAGGAAATCAACAAATAACTCTATTTTTAGACCAAACTTGTACTCAACTTTGCAAGATTTGTCGTTTTTAAGACTTTACAATTTACTTATGAATAAAACTTTAATTATGTGAATTTCGAATTTCTGGATTGAAATTTGAAAATTAATGAATAGAATAGTTGAGAATGACAATAGGGTAATTACTCAAATTGTTTCGAGTAAATTTAATTGAAATTACTTCCGTTTCAATAAATTTGGGTATAATTTAATTTAAATTGGGTTCAAAATTTGCAAAATTAGACTTCTGGGATTTTCGTATTCTACAAAATTATACAAAACCGTACGAAATTCGGTTCGGTATGACCATTTATGTTTAATATCGGGTCTACAAAACAGGGAGTGGACTGTATGTATTGTCTCCTGGCGTAACCAGGAGTTCCAAAGGGGGGTCTCGACAAGTTTGTATAATATGAGAAAACGGTTGTGAGCACTCACCTTGCAAATCTTCTAAGCTGGCACGTACGGGGCAGCGTATACCTGTTCAAACAGAGCAAATAGATCGATCTACAAGTCAGAATGAACCTTAAATATACCTGTTGCCCTGGAAGAAGCTGCAGGCAGGCGTCCTTGAGGTAATCCCAGATGAAATATAATGTACTACAAATGAGTTTAACTGTAATAGCTAACACTGAATTTGGAGGGTCAACAAATTCCACTAAAATTAACTGGGTGCTTATCTAAGCCGGGTGTCGGAATAAAACTCTACTCAATCACAGCGGGTCCGACATACAAAACAAAACTTATCAGCGGGTTGTTACTCTTAAAACAGAACTACATTCACACGGTGATAGCACGAATAGCACTTAACTAGACGGGTGTAACATTCAAAACTGAGAAGTTCCCGCTTGGCGGCGCGGAGAGCCGGCGCGCCGTAAAGTGGCGCAGCCGAGCGGGGAAGTTCGTAAACAACATTTAATAAGTATTATTCAAAAATTATCCAAAATATAGCGGCCTTAGGTAGTACTAACAAGTATTACGCAAAGATATCTATTATTCTGAATACAAAAGCAAAGATACAATAATGTTGAAGCAGGTAAATACAATAGATAAAGACAGCTATAATCTCCAAATGGCAAGGTATCCAATATGGCTTGAGGCGTAGATTTAACTGTAAGTAATAAATTTAACGTTTTCTTCCGCGTAAGTAGTTCCATTTATTTCAACAAATTTGACAGATAGAAAAAAAGCTTTATTACAAGATATACATAAGTACGCACAATAAATAATATATAGAAGTGGCAATGTACATTAACATTATATTATAAACCTTCCTACATTGTTAATATAATGATTTTTTGGGATAAGATGAGGAACAATATGCAGGGAAAAAAGGGAAAAAAAAACCTGCAGCTTTAGGAAAATATTAAGAGAGGATATGTTTCAGTTTTTTATGCTTGTAATGGATTGTAGGTTGCTACTTAACGGAAGAGTGGATTAGCATGACAGTCTAGAATGGGAGAGGAGGAGTTTCAGGAGACGATTTTGGATGAAGGAATAATCTGGGGTTACTGAAGATTTTACATGAAGTAGGTCGATTTTGGTGAGTCGTGGTGAGTCAGCCGCAAGTCTTAGGAATTTGTTCTGGATTACCTAAAGTTTTTTTTTTATGTTACTGTTACTAGTCAGGCTCCATCAATAAATTTGATTTATTCCAAAAAAAAGTGTTAAATATAAGAATTCTAGTTTAATGTTTCTGTTTCAAGGGGTAACAACAACAGTTAGCATGATGAATTATGTAAATATGGACACACGAAATGACACTGTACTCACAAAATTCATATTTAACTAATTTTCTGAGCAAAAAGACAATTGAGTATATGCGCTTATCCTGGTAAACTCTGAGGCTTAATTAAATAAGCTGAAGTAGTGAATGATGTTTACACTTTAAAATTTATCTACTACTATACTCTTCACAAAGTTGGGGCGGGTGTTGGTGTATTGGTTATGAGCATGGACTTGTAAGTGGGAGGACCCCAGTTCGAGTCCAGCGTATATAACTAAATTTTAAATTTGTTTAAAAAAATGTTAATAGTAAAGTAGGTGCTTCCGCCCCCGTCCACGACACCTAATTTGGTAGTTGGACGTTAAGCCCGCCTGAAAAAATAGGCATTACTTTACTTTACTTTTACTCTTCACAAAGAATGTTTTGGGCGACACCATAGATTAAGCCATCAGCTTTTATTCAATTTCTCCTCCATTTTTCTAAATAGGAGATGATTTGTTGTCATGAAAATTGAAGCTTATTCGCCTATACATTATAATAGGCCGTGATAAAAAAAAAAAAGGAGGTGTACGCGCAGTTGGAAATTCAAGGTTACGCCTTGATGCGGCTGCTAAATTGAGCCAACTTTTTTGTGGTGAATTTTATGATGATTGGTTCCATTACTAGTTATGGTTATTTTGGTTACCTTCATAAGCATCTATTAAAAAGGATTCCAATCTTAACTCAATTGACTTTTAATTTCTATTTGAATTGGTGCAACTTGCTCGAAAATATGTACGATAATTCAATTGTCCTATTCTTTTAACCACATTCAGATATATAATTTCTTTTATTTATTTTATTTTTATAAAACTACGGATTAATATAAGTTTAATTTTATTATAACTGACTTTAATCATAACAAATTTTAAGTTGCCTTCTGTGTAAACAGTTTCTATTATATTCATATATATTTTATTTATTACAAAGAAAGTTGCTAAAGAAAATTTTTACTACTACCATCAAGATATGTTTGTGTGGTGTGTGTTTGTGTATGTGTTCGCGAGAGGAATCCGGTACATCACACTCGCTAATTGCTAAGAATTAATCGATACTTGAATTTAATTCAACATAGATTTGCAAAAACGATAAATGCAATATTTTTAAATTTCTATCATTGTTCATACAATACACTTAAGTAAAAATAAACAAATCAACTTTTCTTTATATTAACTGTCTGGCAGTATTTATATTTTACCTTAATAAATAAACAAAATACTAAGTTGTACAATAACTTATTCCAGAGACTGTGAACGTTTTCATTATAGGATTTATTCTGTTTAGTAGATAGTTATGCTAATTATGCAAACCATTTCATAAGCATTTCAAAGACAATGGCAATTGTTATTGTGAGGCCATTTTTCTACTTTTTCACTCTCATCATCAATTCTAGCAAAGAAAAGGAACGTTCCTTAATAACTTCATAAAAAAAAAAAATAAATAAATCGTAAACTGGATGAACAATTATTTCTTAGAGAAGATAGCAAGGATTTTAAAAACTTGTATCTGGAACAAGCCCCGAAAGCTGGTGTATTACCAATGAACTAGAATATAAATCTAGGTTAAGAAAGAATTTTGAACTTGGGCGATACAAAGATGAATATAAGCTCTTAGAATATGGTTCATATAAAATGCTGTTCTCATACAGACACACAGATCATTTGCTGAAAATCACTGTTTTTGGTCTGAGGGAGGGGGGGCCTTAAAACGGATATCCTGTTTTCCGTTAAAAATTCTATATCGAAAATTTGACACGATTACCATCCCTTCCTCTAACTAGAAATAAGAGAAAGTAAAAAGAAAAATTCGCAACAAGTTTAAACATGATATTTCGTCTAGGTTACTTACTTACCCACCGTGCACCGCTTCTGACAAGAAGGTTTTCCGTGCAAAAATCCATCAAACCGGAAGTGCGATGACTTTACTAAATGTTTTTCACAGTTTTTCACAATTTTTCTTGAAAATAACTCTCTAAACGATTTTGTTTTTAAATTTTGTATACTATCACTTTTATTTGAAACATGAGAAGACTGATTTTTGGAGGGTTCCGGGGGGGGGGGGGAACTGCAGTATTATCAGTACCTCTAAATTATCAATTCAGTACAATGTATGATTCTGACACTTATATAATATTAATATACATTAGAAGTATGGATAAAATTTTAAATTTGAAAAAAATCGGAATACCGGAAGTACCATATTATACAATAGTTTTGGAGTTTTCGTGTAAATGATTACAATTTTTATTTTAAACATATATTACAATTTATTTGAAACATTTTTACAAACACTATATTATAATTTTACAATAGTTTTGCGAATTTTGTGGAGTTAAATTTCAATTTTAAATTTACGTTGGCCAAACTTCTCTACCGACTTATCGGAAGACGCTCTAAACTACCCACTGAACTGAAGAGACTAATATACAATACTATATTAAAACCTATGTGGACTTACGGACTAGAGCTGTGGGGTTCAGCCAAACCGACCAACATACGGACTATACAGACGTTTCAATCAAAACTACTCCGACAGATAGTAGGCGCACCTTTTTACGTTACAAACCTAACTCTCCATAACGACCTCAACATTCCTTTCGTACAACAACTCGCCAAGACTAAATATAATAAATTTCACTCTGCTCTCTCTCACTGCTCTAATCCTTTCGTACAATCTCTCGCCTCCACTACCATCCCTGACAATCCACCACGCCGACTGAACCGCCAGTGGCCCCGAGATTTCCTTCGGGACTGATCAGTAGCTGGTATCCCGTAGAGAGTGCTACCACTGGGTAGTTTCTCTCCTCCTACTTTTCACGCCTCTGTAATCTCATCAACATATTTACTTATTGTATGTATCTATATACACATTGTAAATGGCTAAATAAAGAAAAAAAAAAAAAATTAACGTGGTTCAATGTTATATTAGTGCGCTCTTGTGGGCTATAATGTGATTACCTTGTGTTATTGGAGGTTGGAACTTGTCCACCCCACCGCCAAATAATGTTTGTTTTTTTACCCAAAAGTTCTTTTATACGGATATCAATGTGTAGCCAAATTTAAAACATTTAAAGATTTATTTAAACATTCTTAAATATACTTTAAATATGTGAAAGATAAAGGATAGTTTTTTTTTTTAATAAAAGACAAAGACGATAGTTTTAGGCCAGTAACTTCTAAAATTAAATATGATATTTGTATTCACATTTTAAAAAGCAGTGTTCATAAACCACTTTCCATTTCAATTGGTTCAATGCACTCCACTAGAGCTGTACTTTCATGTTAGACCAACAAATCCTAGATGAATAATACCTACTAAGTTCAATGTATTCAATTATACAGCCATTCATTTAATGTGAGATCAATGAACAATGGATAAATTTAGCTAATTGTAAAATCAATAAATCATACTTCTTAATCCAAATTAATTAGGTAATTAACTATTCTAGTAATGTCTAATTACGTATTAGTCTGTTTAATCTAAAGGTACGTTTACACGTGAGAGCAACTATTCGTCATGGCAACTCTCGAAAGTAACCTTCAGATCGTATACACGTACCTCCCCATCAATTCTGAGAGTGATTTAAAATACACAAGATATCCTCAAGGAAAAGAGAAATAGCAACAGCTTTATTAATATTGTCTCTGGGAGTAAAAGAGCAACTTGAAAACGAAAAAACAAAAAAAAAAGTGGGTAAAGTCTTGGATTCAAAGAAGAAATTATTTAGGCGCGTACCATACATTAACACGCGAAATTGAACTAGAAGACGCCCAGCAATTTAGGAATTTTTGCAGATTTTCAAGTGTTGACGTAGAATTTCTTATAGAATTAGAGGGGCTTATAATTTTTAAAAAGGACGCTGCAATGAGAGAATCAATATCTGTTCATGAGCGTCTTATGGTTGCCTTAAGATTTTTTGCAACAGATAAATAGTTGAAACTTGTTATACTATATTTCTTGAGAGGTACAATTGAAGTCTGTGGCTAACTTCTCCAAAACATGATTTTTTTTTTAAATTCTATTTTTAAAATCTGGATCCTTTATATCCCAAAGGATTAGGTGAGACTCGTAAGCTTCAATAAGTCTGCAAACGTCCTCATGGATCCTTTTTTTCTGGCCATTGTATACGAGAATTACTTGAGAATACTCTCAGGAAGTTCAAACCTAATTTGAATTTTTCAGACTGCTCTCTGAGAGTAGTGGTCGGATGTTTTTCACCTGCGAGTTTAGCGCGGCTTTACAGCTCTCGGAGAGCTCCCTCCCTACTTCTTGCGAGAACCCTTTTACCTCAGAACCCTTTTACACTTCCGAATTTCACTCTCGAGAGTATATCTGCAACACTCAAGAGTGAAATACTCGCAACATGTAAACGCACCTTAACAGCACCTAAGTTACTCCTACTTTAAAAGATTGGCAAATAAGTTGTCCCATGCAAATTATATTGAATTGTTTTTTGCAATAACAATTTCTTGAATTAACACGTTTGCACAGTATTAAAAATAATTTCATACTCCAGAGCTCATTAGATAATTTCAAATCAAACTGTGTGGGGGTTGCCTCAAGTTTTCTTATGGTAATGAGGTGTTTAATATTACAATTGACCCTTCTAGTTTCATCGTTTACTTCATAGATTTCATCAAGAAAGTTATTTTTTAAACAATAACTTAATAGAAAAATAAATAAAAAGCTCAAAACGACACTACTCGTGTCTCGTTGGAGCCATTTTCAAGAAAATTGCAAAAGAGTGAAAAAAAAAAAAACATTCGTAAAGTGGTACTTCCGGTTAAGGAATTTTTAACAGACAATGTAATGTCGGTATATCCTATGGTGTTATCTAAATGGGATTTGTGATTTTTCGTTTTTTATCTATACTGTTCATATATATACATTACATACACATACACACACACACACAGAAAACATTTGACACGATTCCTAAGAGGAGTAAGTGAAAGTAAAAATGAAACTAAAATGGTTGATGTATGAAAAAAATGATTGACAAATCTTTGTGTTTAAATGAATACTTCAGAATAGTACTGATATAAATATGTATTTTTCAAAAGCTATGGCGGTGTAGGGGTAGTGGACCCCCACCACTCATCCACACTAGCGAGTGAACCCCCACCACGCATCAGAGAGAAAGAGCCCCTCTCGAGAGAGAGGAGAGGAGAGGCCAGTTGGATATATATACGAGAGACAGAGTCAAAAAGAGATATTCTGTTCACAGTCTCACACTTGAATTGTACACATCGTTTAGCCACGTCAGTCAGTCTGTTCAGTTCTTGTAGTGTAAAGTATACAGTCCTTGGTAGTCAGTCATATACATATATATCAATTATAGATATCTTATACCGATAATAAGGTGTTATTTATCTATCAACATCCACAACCAACATCTCCTCCTACAACCAATGTTGATGTAGGGGTAGTGAACCCCCACCACGCATCAGAGAGAAAGAGCCCCTCTCGAGAGAGAGGAGAGGAGAGGCCAGTTGGATATATATAAGAGAGACAGAGTCAAAAAGATATATTCTGTTCACAGTCTCACACTTGAATTGTACATATCGTTTAGCCACGTCGGTCAGTCTGTTCAGTTCTTGTAGTGTAAAGTATACAGTCCTTGGCAGTCAGTCATATACATATATATCAATTATATATCTTATACCGCTATTGAGGTGTTATTTATCTACCAACATCTACAACCAACATCTCCTCCTACAACCATTACATTGGAGGGGTAGTGAACCCCCACCACTCATCCACACTAGCGAGTGAACCCCCACCACGCATCAGAGAGAAAGAGCCCCTCTCGAGAGAGAGGAGAGGAGAGGCCAGTTGGATATATATACGAGAGACAGAGTCAAAAAGAGATATTCTGTTCACAGTCTTGCACTTGAATTGTACACATCGTTTAGCCACGTCAGTCAGTCTGTTCAGTTCTTGTAGTGTAAAGTATACAGTCCTTGGCAGTCAGTCATATACATATATATCAATTATATATCTTATACCGATATTGAGGTGTTATTTATCTACCAACATCTACAACCAACATCTCCTCCTACAACCATTACAGCGGCATCTGAACCGGACGGTTTATGTCATTAATTTATGGTCCTTAGTATCTCTCTACTGTTACATAGACTATCTTTCACAAAATAGTTAGAGCTTCATTTCTACTACCATGGGCTCATTAATCAGAATCTCCTACTATATTACCATCCTGAGTAAAGGAAGCACAGTATATATACGAGTATACGTTCTACCAAGACCCTATACCTACCCATACCCAAACTATTAAACCTAAAATATTTTCCTTCCTCTTACCCAGAGGCTGTCACTACCGCAATATATATATATATATATGTACGTTATTTGGTCGGGTAACTGAGCGATAAATTAAATAAAAGATGATGAAGGCAGACCCATTCCTCCTATCCACCATCTCTAACTAACACCACACCATCATCCGTTCCTCCCTTGCTGTTACACTTCAAGGCAATCCACCTCTTCCTTCTTCCAGCATCCCCAATTGCTTGCTCACCTCCCCTATATATATATATATGTATAATATAATTCCAAAATCGCCTTGGGAAACTTACTTATCAAACAACATATTAACTTGACATTAAATTTTATCCCAGATTCTGTTTTCGTAGCTTGTATATCTTGGATAAGGTGTAAATATTTAGTTTACTCAAAAATTGGACGATATATATATATGAGGGTTATGTGAAATCTTCTTAAAATTAAGGCTTAATCACTTTTAATCACGAGAATTATTTATTAGGTTAACGTAATTTACGTTAATTTCAATCACTTTAGAGAAATTGTAATATTTCCTGTTTTTCAACGAATTTTCACAGTCGAATTATAGAAAAATTTGCTTTAACAGGATGTAAAATAAAAAAAAATCTGGTGTGAAACAATCACACAACTTTCTCCTACACCAGTTCTCAAAATAATAATTGACAAATTTTAACGTCAGTAAACCACATATAATGAAATTCGTCGAAAACTGAAGAACTATTCAATAAAAGCGCACTTCCGGTTTGTCTAATTTTCTAGAAACTCGGAATTTTGGCCATTTATTTGTTTCTAATTAATTTTGTCTGGATGGTAGAATTGTATAATCAACTACGATAGCATTTTAGAGAAAAACATCACCCCTCCCCCTCCCCAAAACCCCCTTAAATGACGTTATCAGGAGAAATGTTTCAAATAAAAGTTGTAGCTCGTTATATGTATAGTACACATACCAACTTTAAAGAAAATCGTTGAAGCCCTTTTCGAGAAAAATACCAGAAAACTGAAAAACACAATTCAGTAAAAAAAGCACTTTCGGTAATCCTACTTTTTTTTTTTTAAACTAGGAATTTAAAATAGCATATTTAATTTTAATTAATATTATTTATACGACAGAATTGTATAGTAAACTGAAATACCACTTAAGAAGGAAACCTAATCCCACCCCTCCCCTAAAAACTGCCCTTAAATGAATTTTCCCGGAGAAATGTTTCAAATAAAAGTTGTAGCGCTTTGTATGTGTACAAGATATACCAAGTTTGAAGAAAATCATCGGAGCCATTTTTGAGAAAATCGCAAAAAAAGTAAAATAAACAACTAGAAAAGTGGTACTTCCGGTTGAGAATTTTGGCAGATGACCCACTGCCGGATCTCATGGTGATACCTAAACGGAATATCAAGTTTGAACTTTCTACGATTTTTAGTTTTTGAGCTATGCTGTTCACATATACACACACACACACACACACACACATACACACACACACACAGACCATTTTCTAAAATCACTTTCATGGGACCTCAAAGCGGATATTTCCGGTGAAAACTCGATATCGAAAATTTGTCACGATTACAATACTTCCTCATACTACGAGTAAGAGAAAATAATAAGTGACAATTAGCACAAATTTGAATTAAATAATCCAGTAAAAATAATATGCCCATTATTTATATTTTAATACCAAGAGATTAAGAGCAAAAATAAGTATTGCCAACTTTCAATTAAAAAAAATTTTCAAGTTTGGATGAAATTGATAAAATTACTATAAAGTAGAAGTTCTTAAATTAAACATTAGTTTTAAAATTCAATATAATAAATTAAATAACAGAAAACATAATATGATTTTGCTTAACTTTAACCTAATGTTTTACTAACTTTCTGAATATAACCTCCGCTTTTCCAAAATAAAATTCTTTATATGTTTTACCACTTTCATTTCCTAATAGCCTTTTTTTTTAAATAATTTTAGCTGTTGTAGAAAAAAGAATAATCTTATATTTAACGCGGGAGTAAAATCGCATGTGGGCAACCTCAACCCATGTTTATAAAAGTGGCATTTTACTCTCTTACCATATAAACAACTATTACAATGGAATAAACAATTGTTTGTTAAGGAAATTCACCATATATATATATATAGGCTCATTTAGGCTAGTATTTAGGTTAATTAAACATGGATGAAGGAATATCGAGTACTTCACCCAACTAGGTTAGTTATTTTAGGGGAAAGGAATATACAGTACTTTCCCTTTGTACGAATGTGTAGGATGAATGTATTTATTTGTGTGAATGTATTTATTGGCGTGGATGTATTTATTGGCGTGAATATATTTATTGGTGTGAATGTATTTATTGGCGTGAATGTATTTATTGGCGTGAATGTATTTATTGGCGTGAATGTATTTATTGGCGTGAATGTATTTATTAGCGTAAATGTATTTATTGCATGAATGTTAATGTGAATGTGTAGATTAGGTTTTTTATTTTGGGGTTGAAAGAAATTTTATAAAAGTATTTCAACCTCACTAGGTTTAAGTTAAATTTAGGATTAGTCCATTTTAGGGGGTGTAGGAACATTTGTTGAAAGTACTGCACACCCCAACTAGTTTAATAGTAAATAGCCTCCTCAGAATAGATTATGTAAAGCTAAAGTGTACATAAAAGTAAGAATGAAAATATTGATGCAACATGACACCCAAAGTACTTTTACTCGTCGTGAATTTTATTCAAATTACTTGTGGCAATTAAAGGGATGGCACAAAAATAAATCCACACTCCCCCTCGTCGACTAGATTGATGATATAAGTGGAGACGTGTGGCAAGATTCAGAACCTGGGGCTCTTCCCCGCCTTGTTCAGCAAGGTGTTGTGCAAGAAGCCAACTAGGTTAGCAGCATGTGTCATCCCAGATCGAGCGGCGTTAGTATGAGAAAGTAAATAATGATTTGGGGCGCTAATAACCACAGTAGCTGATGCGCCCAAAAAAAAAAAAAAAAAAAAAAAAAAAAAAAGCAACAAACGTTGGAAACTTCAGTTGCCAATTTCAGCCACAACAGCGCTCTGTACGCCTCCAACAAATTCTTACACCCTCCGTCGCGACCAGCTTTACGTTAAGGGAGAAGGGCTACAATTTAGAAGAAACCATGTTTCTACCAAAAGCTACGGCTAGATTAGATTGATGCAGGGGAGGACTAAAACCCAGGCACCGCAGCCTCCCATTGAAGCTTATTGTGCCATCCCCTCAAACCTAGTAGTGGAAGCCCCCCTCTTCATGAGATCCAAAACCTTCCCCACCAGTCCTTCTTGGAGTACGATTTCCTCCGGTCTCAATGTGCCGAAGATCTCGTACCGCAATCTAGCTATTGCAACGCAATCAAACAGCAGGTGAGAGGCCGTCTCCTCCTCCTCCTGACACAGTCTACACAAGGACTCTATATCCACCAACCCCCCCTTGTGCAGATGTTTTTTGAACCTGCCATGCCAGTAAACAGGCCCGTTATCAGAGAAATCTGATACCTGCTTAGTCCCAGGATGTCTCTGGTCCTTCTTCTACACAGCTCTGGCATAACCATTTTGCCGTGTTTTGCCCAGAGCTTAGCCTCCAGTATCGGTTATGCTCCCTCCGAGTCCATTCTCTCAGAGACGCCCTCGCCATACTTTTGGCTACCCCTAGAGCAGGTTCCGACCCATGGGAGTATTCGCTCCCTCCCTGGCCAGTTGGTCGGCGATTTCATTACCTGTAATCCCCTTATGCCCCGGCACCGATACTAGCCGAACTTTGTTGTGCCGAGATAATGCCACCAGGGAGTCTCTACACTCCTTGACCAGAGGGGAGGTGATTCTGAATGCCTGAAGTGCATTCAGCGCAGCCTGGCTGTCCGAGAATATGCATATCTCTCTATTCCTAGAGTCCATACGCAGGTTCTCCTCAGCACAGATACGGCTAACTTCCTCCAAGAACAAACAAAAATCATATTTTAGTCCGGCAATTTCAGAGCTTAATTCAACATTATGAAGATTTTAAATCCTACATTCGAATGAAAAAATCAAGAAGTCAAAAAAAACCGCGATATGGGGAACAAGTATTCAAGAGCTCATTTACTAACTATTGTAGGTCTATAACGTAACTCTTGCAGAGATATTTCAAGCACTGTTTATTAAATAAACAATCTTCACTCACCTCTTTGCCAAAAGTCCGTTTAATTTTAAGTTAATAAACCATTTCGAAAGGAATAGTTTTGCGTAACAAACAGAAAAAGTTCCATAGGCACTAATATTATTTGAACATTTTTCTCAATATTCTGGCAGGAGTAAACTAATCAATAAATGGAAACAAATGAGGGTTAAAAGAAGGAAAACAGGTGAACAACACCTGTCAGCAGCTCTTTCATCTACAGCTGTTTTCAAATCTCACTGCCAGCCTTTCTCTTGATCATGTGGCATGCATGTCTGTTCCACTGGCATATAATGGTGTGGCGTTTCGCTAACTGATATGATAATACCTTGTTTTTGTGTTAGTGGAGTAAATCTTGTATCAGATTAGTGTGATATGTAACACATCACACCTCATAGGTTATATCTTTATTAGATAACAGTTATGTGTAAATCCATCACTACGGTTATTACAAAATTAATCTCTAAAGAGAAATTATTTATATCTATTTATTTATTTTTCAACCCTTTCAAAATAATTACTCAAATGATTAGATATTTAGCCGATACGCGCAAGTACGCCTGTTCCCCTTGTTAAAATTTTAAAGAGCCTTTTGAGAGAGATATTTTTTATTATTAAAACATATGATTATACTTCTGTTATTCCATAATAGCAATAAAAAAAAAAAAAATCTGGTGTAAAACACTCACACAACTTTCTCTTAGTCCGGTTTATAAAATTGTAATTGACAAATTTTATAGTTACTATACTGAATTTAATGAAATTCTTCGGTGTTTTTTTTAAGGAGAATAATTGCGAAATCTAAAAAAAACTATTTAGTAAAAACATACTTCCGGTTTTTACTAAGTTTTCTTGAAACACGGAATTTTGGTAATCTATTTATTTCTAATTAATTTTGTTTACATGGTTAGAATTGTATAATCAACTAAGATAGCATTTTAGAGGCAAACATAACCTTACCCCTACTCCAAAAGGCCCCTTAAATGAGTTTACCCGGAGAAATGTTTTAAATAAAAGTTGTAGATCTTTGTATTTATAGTTGATATACCATGTTTAAAGAAAATCATTGAAGCCATTTTCGAGAAATCGCAAAAAAGTGAAAAAAAGAAAACCTGCCGTAAAGTAGTACTTCTGGTTGAGGAATTTTGACAGATAAATTACTATCGGATCAGCGTATGGGCTCTAGGAATAGGGAGATATGCATCTTCTCGGACAGCCAGGTTGCACTGAAGGCACTTGGGGCATTCAGAATCACTTCTTCCCTAGTCAGGGAGTGTAGAGACCCCCTAGAGGCGTTGTCTCGGCACAACAAAGTGCGACTGGTATGGGCACCGGGACACAAGGGTATTGAAGGTAATGAACTAGCCGACTAACTGGCCAGGAATGGAGCGAATACTCCTTTCTGTGGGCCGGAACCTGTTCTGGGAATACCCGAAAGGCGAGGGCCTCTCTGAGAAAATGGACTCGGAGAGAACATAATCATCACTGGAGGCTAAGTACTGGAGCAAAACACGGCAAAATGGTCATGCCAGAGCTGTGTAGAAGAAGAACCCGAGAGGCCCTGGGTTTAAACAGAAGTCAGATCTGTCTGATAACAGGCCTGTTTACAGGGCACGGCAGGTTCAAGAAACAACTGCACAAGGTGGGATTGATTCGGCACCCTTGAGTAGACTGTGTCAGGAGGAGGAGGAGGAGACGGCCTCCCACCTGTTGTTTGGTTGCACTGCGATCGGCAGATTGCGTACGAGATCTTCGGCACGTTGAGACGGGAGGAAATCGTACTCCAAGAAGGACTGGTGGGGAAGGTTCTGGATCTCATGAAGAGGGGAGGCTTCCTCTACTGGGTATTAAGGGGTTGGCATAATAAGCCTCAACGGGTAGGCTGCAGTGCCTAGGTTTGAGCCCCCGCCCTGTCATTCTAATTCTAATTCTACTGTCGGATCTCATGGTGATACCTAAACGGAATATCAAGTTGATACTTTCTGCGATTTTTCGTTTTTGAGCTATGATATTCACTACATAACTAAATAAATAAATATTTTTAAAAAAATATTCTTTTTTTTATTTGCAATCAAGCATACACAAGGATGTAAATATGTACAGCTTAACTTATCAGTTGGTAGTTTGAATAATAACTTTATATTCCAACTAGGCTACGTTTAAAAGTTCATAAATATAAATTTGAGGAGTAATGTTAGATTGTATGTTCGTATTTCAACATTCACCAACCACCAAAGACTGCTCCATTTCATCCACAGCTCCACAAAATAATTTTTTTCATTAGAATTTTCAAAATATAACACAGATCCATCACTGTTCATCAAGCCTGTAAATGTGTTAATCCTAGAAACCGTCAATCTACTTTAATAAGTAAAATCCTACTCAGGAATCAGAATACTCTATTATCTTAAGATTTTCCTCGAATTCGGAATTTCGGCAATATATTTAATTCTAATTAATATTAATCCAGATGATAGAATTGTAATAATAAACTAAAATAGCACTTTAAAGAAAAATATAATCCCATCCTTCACCCAAAAAGTCCTTTTAAATATTTCCCTTAGGGGAATATAAGCCCAAATCCATTGCGACTTAAAAGATCTATTGTGGCTAATCCAAAGGATTAGAGTTCGTGAACTACATAGAGTGTAGTTTTGTCTGTAAAGCGGTACAATGCATATTTTTCAGTGAGTGTGTGTAGTAGTGGACTGGAGTAGAGTTTGTCTGTAGGTTCGTAAAAACCCAAGTAGTTTAGCAAATATCTCTGCAGGCTTTTACATGCATTGTCTGTATATTAGGGGAGTTAGTGTTAAGGGCTGTTAGTATTTTTTTTTTTTTTATTCAATATACCTACATGCTCCTTTGATATTACTTGTAATTTACATTTTAATTGTTCCAATTTTCTGCTGAAAATAAATTGTTAATGAATATAATGGAGTTGATGAGGAGAGAAATTAGGTTAGATTAATTTAGACGAGATATGAAGACACTGTTATAATATAAGCTATAAGCTTACACAAACTGCACTGGGCTTGTAATGATTTTATAGAATAAAGGGTGAGAGTAGAGTTATGACACGATGATATGACACGATGCGATGTATATGGTTGAATCTGATAGATAGATGTCTAGATCTCTCACTGGCTTATATACAGGTTCTCCCCACTTTAGCCTGTTTAAGTCAGAGAGTACCAGAGGGAGTCTGTTTTCTCTCGGTCAGGCTTGTGTTCTCTCTCTTGCCGTTACATGAATATTCAATTTTATAATGAATATTCACGGCCAACAATAAATCAAGAAAATACGATACATTACAAATAAGATAGAAAAGTTTAAAATTTGAAGTTCTTCAAAGTCAGCCTCATTTATTTGATATTCCTCGATGAACATTATCTACTGGTGTTCTGGTAATGGCCAACATCTTCCAGTTCTCCATACGTAGCTGATTAATCTAGCTCTATCGTTTGAGTGGGCTGTTATATATTAGGTGGATAAAATCCTTAAACATAATATCGGTAAGTGCACATGAACAGTAGGGTGAATTTATAATGTGAAATCTGTAGAGATAATGTCCGCTTGGACCAAGTAGTGTTAATATTTAGGTTAACCAGTAATTAATTTTTAGAGTGTTATATATGTAAAAGTCCCTTTCCTTGAATTTTACCACGTCATTTCTCAAAGCTTCTTTTCTTCAGTTCACAATTAATGTACGACTTTGGAAACTTATTATAAGATAGTCATTAAATTGCTTATCCTTGATCGTTTGCTTAGCGAAACGATCACAGGCTTAGCTTCCTCAGATGTTTCATTTCTAGGAAACCAGCATGAAATTCTATCCATTCTAATATGATCCCAATTCCTTTTGCTTCCAGGTCATCTATTATTCTTGCAGATACTTGCAATAAAAGCGTAATGAGCTTTGTATTTTTCTTAAAATGTCCCAGTGTAACTGACTGTCTCAATACAGTCTAATGGTTTTTTGAGGAACCTAAACTATTATTTTAATTCCAGCTTGATTATGTACTTGAACACTTATTTTTCAATCGGAATATTATTTCTTCACAAGATTTTATTATTTTTTAATTAGGCTATGAAAGTTCATCCTAGCTATCATCTATTCTACAACTTCACAGTATATACATGTCAAAACATGTACTCCCATCAATTTCTCCCAAACATTTGATTAATTTTTTACTTTCTCTTACTCCTAGTAAGAAAAAGTATCGTAATCGTGTCGAATTTCGGATATCGAGTTTTCACCGGAGATATCTGTTTTGAGGTCCCCTGAATCTAAAAAAGTGTTTTTTTTTTTTATTTTGGAGCAGCATAGCTCAAAAATAAAATATCGTAGAAAGTTCAAACTTGATATTCCGTTTAGGTATCACCAGGAATCTGACAGAGGGTCATCTGTCAAAATTTCTCAACCGGAAGTACCACTTTACTAGTTTTTTTTAATTTTTTTGCAATTTTCTCAAAAATGGCTTAAACGATTTTCTTAAAACTTATCATATCAATTACCCACACAACGAGCTACAACTTTTATTTGAAATATTTCTCCAGAAAAATTCATTTAAGGGCAGTTTTTGGGGGAGGGGTGGGGTCAGGTTTTCTTCTAAAGTACTATTTCAGTTTACTATACAATTCTACCATCTATATATATTAATTGGAATTAAATATGTTGTTGAAATTCCGAGTTTGAAAAAAAAAAATCGGATGTCCGGTAGTGCGTTTTTGCTGAATTGTATTTTCCAGTTTCCAAGTATTTTCTCGTAAAATGGCTCCAAGGAGTTTCTTTAAAGTAGAAATGTGTACTATACATATAAAGAGCTATAACTTTTATTTGAGCCATTTCTCTTGATAATGTCATTTAAGGGGGCTTTTGGGAAAGGGGTGAAGTTTTAGGTTTTATCTAATGTGCTATCATAGTTGATTTTATAATTCTAACTGTCCAAACAAAATTAATTAGAAATAAATTGATGGCCGAAATTCCGAGTTTCAAGAAAATTATTAAACCGGAAATGCGCCTTTACTGAACCGTTTTTTATTTTAGTTTTCGACGAATGTGGTGCACAAACTAAGAAATTTGTCAATTGTAACTTTGTAAACTGGTATAAGAGAAAGTTATGTGAGTGTTTCACACCCAGATTTTTTTTTTTTTGTGTGTGCAACCAATCTGATCAAAGTATTCAAAATCACTAATATTTAAGCTATGAACCTTTCCATCACCATGTATTGGTCACATATTTCTCGCGCTATGAGATGCGTTGTTCGTATTGTTTGATTAGGATATCTGAAGAAGTGCCTTTTTTCGTATGGTTTAAGTATAAAACTAAAATTTGTAATCCGAAAGTATTTTACTAAAAAGTTGTAATGAATTTTCTCAGAAAAACAAAGATTTTCTTAATTTGGTGTGAATTCAGTTTAATGTAAGTTTCTCCAGATACACAACTTAATTGAGTTTATTAAATATGGCTGTAATAAACCCAAATTTGAAGGGAATCTATCAAGGGGATTTTGATAAATTCAATTAGAGAAACTCTTGTGAGTGTTCCATACCAAACTTTTCATTGATCTAAGAAAATTTAAATTTGTTATCTATCAACAACAAAAAAAAAAAATACTTATTCTTAAGGAAGCTGGAAGGAAAATAAATATGAATTGATGCTAAAAGAGGGGGAAGAATCTCCTCTAAGCACCTACTTATTAATATAAACCTGCTGCGGCGAACTGCTGCCGGCCCAATGAACATATATATAACCATGTTAAAAGAATTCATCTATACCGTTAAATTGTTAACGGTATTCCCATTTTAGATTAGGCCAACATCTGTCTCCTGGACCAATAATAAATATTCATTTAACTAGTAATAAAAAATTTTATTAACAGTAATATGAAATATTTTTTGTCTGAAAGATTAAAGTCTATAAATCTGAAGTTTTTGTCGCTTATATTACTTTCACTTTACTCCTTTTAAGCGGAAGTATGGTGATCTTGTGAAATTTTCGAAATTGAGTTTTCACCGGAAATACTCAATTACCAGAAATAATTGAGGTCTCCTGCGTAAGTAAAAAAATTTTTAGCGAATGGCAGTAGGTATACGCATGTACGTATGTATGTGCGAGTGTTTGAAACGAATATCTCAAAACAAAAATTTGTTAAGTGTTAAGCATAGCAAAGCGAGCGGTACTTGAAGTGTTGAACAATAACAAAACAAAAAAATTACTTTTAGAAACTAAATTGTAAAAAAAAAAAAAAAAAAAAAGTCAAGGCTTTCCAGACGACAAAAACTAAATTATTTAATGCTGCCTATTTAACGACGTACAATATTTAAAGCCATTCAGATGCAGTCACCATAATAATAGGAATTTCACCACAACGCTCAACGCTGTGAGTACCTCAACGCGTACAACCATCTCCAAAAAATCCAAGTAAGACGATAGAGAAGGAAGCTAATGGATAGGGACGTATGGAACCAACTGCTTCAGCAAGCCAAGGTCCATCAAAGCACTGTAGTGCTACGGAAAGAAGGAGAAGAAAACTCACAATTACAATGTGAAAAGAAGCCCCCAGTTATTGAAGAGGTATATTGTTACTTCTTAAGAATATTTTAATTTTAGCAGTTTAATTAATCCAGAATAATAAAGCGCTCCAAAATTTACAGATAATTGATAACAACATAGGAATAACCCCTTCCTAATTTTTTTTTTTTTACTGAATCGAAGGAGAAAATAAATGTATCTAATAATTTAGATTAAATTCGTTTTTAGCGGTGTTTGTGTAGTGAATGTGTGGGCACCCACAATTAGGACATCCTGTCCATTCCTGTCTGTTCTAATTATATTTAGGAGCCTGAAAAAAAGACCCCTCAGTAAAGCTTGAAAACGTGAATTTTTCTTCTCCGAAGGAGCAAACTTTCAGCTACACATGATCCTCATATTAAGGTAGTACATGCAGTGCTATTTCCACTTCTTCCGAACAGAACCTGCGAAGGTTATTAGCTGTCAGGTGCATGTGGACATATGTGCTTCTTGAGCACTACTTTGGCCACTGTGAAAAAAACTACAGTCATCCGAATCGTTCTGTAGCAACCTTGGGGGAATAGCTATTAATAAACTTTGGATGCCATGGCATATCGGCATGGAAGAAAATGAGCTGACCGACATCTTGGCATGGAAAAGCGCTGCACCTATCTTTTTTGGGGCTGAACTGTGAAATTATTATTATTGAACCGGGTGCCTAATGGCTTGGGACCTAAGCCTACATGGCTTATATCCCCCCCCGTTTCCCCCCCAATTCATCCCCCTAAATAATCTCTCCTGTAGTCTAGCCGATCAATCTGCAATATCCCAAGACATCATTTCAACTCCAACTCACCCAGGCAATCCCGCGAGAGTGGAGCCCTCCCAAATACACAAAACCTAGTGCCAGCAAAACGGGGACACTGACATAAGTAGTGGTACACCGTTTCCCTAACTCCATCATTACAATTCTGACAAATGGGACTAGACGTCCTCTCTATATTATGCAAGTGACTAGACACCCATGTGTGTCCAGTCACTATAACCACCAGTGTCCACAGTCCTGTCCTGCTTAGGGACAGGAGGTAATCTGAAACCCCCTACCTAGTTCCTTTTATAATTCTTTTAGCCTGGAGGCACCCCTGCGAGTCCTCCCAGCTTTTCTCCAAACCCTCGTCTCCCAAAGTCTGATCTGGCTATCACAAAACCTCTTAGTGACGGCAAGGGCTGGCTCAGGACCGCAAAAATGTAAAAAGGATCCCTCGCTTGCCAACCGATC
Source organism: Triatoma infestans (assembly GCA_011037195.1). Classification (NCBI taxonomy): domain Eukaryota; kingdom Metazoa; phylum Arthropoda; class Insecta; order Hemiptera; family Reduviidae; genus Triatoma; species Triatoma infestans. Next base: position 11,482 of record JAAEAF010014410.1, on the reverse strand, counting down.
CGCCCTCTCATTGCCCTCTATTTCCGCATGTCCTGGTACCCAGTAGAGTTGCATCTTACCCCTCCATCTGTGAAATAAGTGACTAGCCTCTGTGGGAATAACTTAGAAATGAGGAGGAAGTGAAGAGAGTACAGCTCTGGAAAACCCTCTCAGGATAGAAGCCAAGCTAAGGGCCTGCCTGAGCGTTTATAACGAGAAAAGTCCCGATGCTTGCATCTGATCTCTGATCTGGAGATTCTGCCAACCATCTTGCTGTGCACTCATGTTTTGATGACTTTATACATGGGGCATCTTGCGTTGCGTCTAATACTTAAGTACTATTTTTTTTTTTTAAAGTATCTCATGGGTAGAGTCTTCAGAACTATAAAATCAGCATACGATTGAAGTAAAACATAGTTTTTCGCTATAATCCTGAAAATGTAAAAAAACAGCTGTTCAAATTTGTTTTTTTATCCACCAATGTAATAAAATATAACTTTCTTTTTATTTATACACATTCTATATAAATAATAAATCATTCATTTAATTATATAACATTAAGAAACAAAAACCACTTGACAACAGTTAGTCCGTGTCATGGACATGTGATTAATTTTATATTTGCGTGACACTTATGCAATCAACTAGATAAAAAAAAATTATTAATTTATATTAATTTTGTATGGAAAATGTTAAAACATTCTTTAATATTCTCCATGCAATTATACATAAAACTAGTTTAAAATTCCAGTTTTAGTATGTCTTGTTTCTTTTTTTATTACATTAGAGTGGTAATGCAACGTGATTTCCTTATTTGTGAAGTCTACTTGATTATGTTTCATAATATTAATGATCACACATTTTATAAACATTGTTTTAAAATAGAATTAATTCAAAAATAAATTATAAGTTAATTATATATTCATATATATGAAAGGGCGAACACAGATCACCTTGCTTTTGTGAAAAGGGCTCGCCCTGAAACTAATCCTTTTTATGATACGTACATGTCTAGTGATTGTTGGGCAGCACTAAAACAATGATCCATAAAGTCAAGCGGAAATTGTGAACTCGGTTCAAGAAACAGGTGAAGAAAAAGTGTTTATTAATAGCTCTTTCATGCATATATTCTCTATTTTTACTTTCTCTTAGCCCTAGTAAGAGGTTTTTAAGCTGTGTTTGTGTGTGTGTGTGTGTGTGCGCGCGTTTGTGTGTATGCATGTGAAAAGCAAAGATATTATCTCAAAAATGGCACTGACGAATTTCTTCAAACTTGCTTGATACATCAACTACACATACGTACAACTAGCTACAATTTTTATTTCAAACATTTCTGTAAGAAAATTCATTTAAGGGCAGTTTTGAGGGAGCGGGTAGGGTTAGGTTTTCCTCTAAATACTATTTCAGTTTATTAGACAATTCTTTTATCCGAATAATGTTAATTAGAATTAAATATGTTGTTGGAATTCTGTGTTTGAAAAAATCGGATAACCGGAAGTGCTTTTACTTTACCACTTTACTAAATGATTTTTTTTTTTCACTTTTTTGCGATTTTTCTCAAAAATGGCTTCAACGATTTTTCTTGAAACTTCGTATATAAACTACACATACAAAGATCTAAAACTTTTATTTATAACATTTCTCTGGGAAAATTCATTTAATGGCACTTTTAGGGGAGGGATGGGGTTATATTTTTCTCTAAAGTGATATCATAGTTGATTATATAGTTCTATCACCCAAACAAACTTAATTAGAAATAAATAGATGGCCAAAATTCTGAGTTTCAGAAAATTAGTAAACCGGCGTTCGCTTTTACTAAACGTTTTTTTTCAGTTTTCGACGAATTTTCATTAAATTTGGTACACTAACGATAAAATTTGTCAATTATAATTTTGAGTATTGGGGTAAGAGAAAGTTGTGTGAGTGTTTCACACCAGATTTTTTTTTCTATTGCAAATATAAGTGTGTATGGTATATGTACCGCCGAAGCGAGTACAAAGCACAGATCACCTTGCTTTTGTGAAAAGGGCTCGCCCTGAAACTAATCCTTTTTATGATACGTACATGTCTAGTGATTGTTGGGCAGCACTAAAACAATGATCCATAAAGTCAAGCGGAAATTGTGAACTCGGTTCAAGAAACAGGTGAAAAAAAAGTGTTTATTAATAGCTCTTTCATGCATATATTCTCTATTTTTACTTTCTCTTAGTCCTAGTAAGAGGTTTTTAAGCGAAAGGTCTGTGTTTGTATGTGTGTGTGTGTGTGAGTGCGCGTTTGTGTGTATGCATGTGAACAGCAAAAATATTTTCTCAAAAATGGCACTGACGAATTTCTTCAAACTTGCTTGATACATCAACTACACATACGTACAACTAGCTACAACTTTTATTTAAAACATTTCTGTAAGAAAATTCATTTAAGGGCAGTTTTGAGGGAGCGGGTGGGGTTAGGTTTTCCTCTAAAGTACTATTTCAGTTTATTAGACAATTCTTTTATCTAAATAATGTTAATTACAATTAATTATGTTGTTGGAATTCCGTGTTTGAAAAAATTGGATAACCGGAAGTGCTTTTACTTTACCACTTAATTTTGAGTACTTTACCACATAATTTTGAGTACTGGAGTAAGAGAAAGTTGTATGAGTGTTTCACACCAGATTTTTTTTTCTATTGCATTTATAAGTGTGTATGGAGTTTGCGTGTTTATATAAATCTGTATCGTAACAATATATTCAACATTTTTGCCATAGTAAATTTCTAGAGTAAATAAAATTATAAAAGCATCAGAGACATTTTCCGTGGTAACCTGCTTCGTTTTGTGGTCATCGACCGGTTTCGGGCGTTCGCCCATCTTCAGGATGCGTTTTTCAGACAGTGTGCCAACACAGACTCGTACAGAGTGTGAAACTAAGTCTCTGTATGAGTCTGTGTTGGCACACTGTCTGAAGAACGCATCCTGAAGATGGGCGAACGCCCGAAACCGGTCGATGACCACAAAATGAAGCAGGCTACCACGGAAAATGTCTCTGATGCTTTCCAGCTCTGCGGAACCAACCACCACAACAAAAATTATAAAAATTTACTTTTTTTTGTCTTGTTTCTATAAATGATAGGAAAGTTTTTGTAAGAAATGTTAATTTTTATGAACTCAACTTCATAATAAATAGAATTCTTTATCTACTATCTATCAATAAAGACACTTGGAATTCAAATACTTGATTGAAAAGGCAAGAAGAACGATACGGATGGATACTCCTTAACCAGCTGGACAAATGATCAAAGCTAGACTAAACTCTCTATGGCTATTAAAGCACTAGAAACTTAAATAAGATGTCAAAGTTTCAGATTGATCGTACATTCCTATCTTATAAACTTTTTAACCTAACTTTTAGGCTTTATGTGTAAAAGATAAAGCCAACATACACTTTTTATATTCTATCTACGTAGGAATCCATCAAATGGATCAGAAACAAATAGATATTCCAATATGTAACATTCGCTTACTGGAAGAGTACTTTTAAGCGGCCTCTACACGGTCAATAATATTGACAATACTTTAGAGTATTGACAATAATATTGACCATGTAAGGTGAAAAAATTGTATTGACAGTCGGTATTGACAAGAGTATTGATGAAATCTGGATTTTCTGTTTTCGTGTATCAATACTGAGAAGTGGAGGGGATATTGACAATAATATTGACCGGATAGGGGCGGCGCCAATATTTCCATCAATATTCAGTTCAATAGTTTTATACAACGGTGAAACTAACCTTAACAACAGTGATACAATACCTTCTTACAAAGGTACTTTGGAAAGATTTGTGTATTAAAATAAAACTTCAATCATACATTTTTTTAAAAAGATGATTGTAATTTTTTAATCTTATTTTTCTGATTAAAATACATATCATATAGTCAATTATAATAGTCCCTTCATTACAGTTCAGTTCAAAACACGATCCAGTGGAAGTTCTTGGTAATGATTTTTGTATTATAATAAAACTTCAGTCATACATTTTTTTTAAAAGTGATTGTAATTTTTTTCAAAGTCTTGTAGGACATATATAAAGGTTTCAAAAGTTTTTATTACAGCTTTGCTGATATTTGCTGGGGACAATATGACTGAAAAGTCTTCAAAATTTCTTCCTGTGGCCAAGTAACCTGTTAAGGCTAATCTTTCCCTAACACTTATATTCTCATATTTCTATACTGTCTTTTCAAAAATTGATCAACCATCTGTAACAGTTTATAAAGGTAGTTTCATCCATTCGAAAGTAGTTCTTGAAATCTTCAACATCGCAGCAACGATTTCCTTCAAACGTACTAAATGAGACGTACTCTTTTCTTTAACCACTCTTTCCATCCACTGTTTGCGTTTCACTTTATGTGAAACAAACGTAGTGCCAAACGCTAAAATAATGGCTACGCAAGTTTTGGTGCGATTATTCATTTTTTAAGGGGAAAAAAAGCCAACAAAATAACGAGTACAAACACGTAAAAATTCACTCTCCTAGTGGCAAAAGTAGTAAATAATGAGCACAGTTATTGACTAAAGTATTGAGAATAATATTGATCGTGTAAGGTAATGAAGTATATAATAATAATAATACTTTATTTGAAAAGAAATTATAATAGAAACATAAAAAATGAAAAAAAGTATTCTACGGCAATGGAAAACCGTCTGCCGGAGGTTGATATACATATATAAAATAACAATTATAAATTGACTAAATATTTAAACACAAAAACTGCTAAAAAGGAATACAAAAGATGAGAAAAAAAAATAATAAATAAATAAATAATAATACAAATAAAATAGTAATAATAAATAGAAAAAAGCAAAGAAAGTTATTCACTTAAAATAAATAATTAATTTCTTCTTGTTTTTTAAGTAAAAATATATGAAATAAACTAAATATAAAAAAAAAAAATAAACTAAATATAAAAAAGAAAAAAAAAATAAACTAAATATAAAAAAAAAATAAACTAAAAAAAAAAATAATAATAATAATAATAAACTAAATATATGAACTACTATGAATTACTAAGTACATTTAGTTAAAGCAAAAAGAACCTGAATAGTGTAATACAAAGAGAGCTAGCTTAATCAAAATTAAATTCCACAATTAAATTGTGTCTATATTGCCAGGCGTGTCTCGCAAAATTAATAATCCCAATGCAGTTTTCGCCATTGAGCATCAATATTAACTACGATCTAGATAATTTGCCGCAACCAACATAAAGCCTACGTATCTCGGAGAGAATGGAGCAGTCTGCCAAAAAATTATAGACATCCTCCCTCGCTCGAGAGTTACATAGAGAGCACAAGGAGTTACTTCTCTCAACACAAGGGGTATAATTTAAATAGAGTAGCTCTGAATAGCCAACCAAGTTGACTAAGCGTTAGATTCGTTGAGTTAGACACCAAGCTACAAGGCTTAGGTAATGAAGTATTGAGATCGGTTAGCACGAGTATTGATGCTTATATTATCAATACTGATATTGACAATATTATTGACCGTGTAGAGGCCGCTATACAGAACATTGGATAAAAGCATTTTTTTTTTCCGTGTTCAGGGGATCTCCAAAACATGTACTTCCGCTGAACTATTCAATTTCAACAATTTGTCACGATCGTAATACTTCCCCTTACTGAGAGAAAGTAATTAAGATTTCAGAGATTTCCCTGAATTATTCATGAATTTTCCCAATTGGGTTCAAAATGATGATGGATTAGTATTGAGAATTACATTCATTAAAAAAATATATATAATTAATAAGTGATAATTCTAATTGTTAAAAGTTTTTATGAAACCAGCAATGTTTATTATACGTTTAGATGGGATTGCATTATAAATACATATAAAAAGGTAAGATAGATTATACTTTAAATTACTTACTTTAAATTTGCTAGTGAACCATTATTCAGAACACTCTTCCCACAATAGCAACAGAACACAATTACACACGCAACAAATAGTTCTTAAATAGATTTTAAGGTTAGGTTTAGTTTTAAATCTACTATGTACATATAACTTTACTAGTTTAGATATATATATATTTAAAAAAAAAAAAAAAAGGTGCGTATTTGGATGATGTATGTGAGTGATGATGTGACATGGTTTGTGGGGTTTATGGGATGCATAATAACAAACTTAATTATATAAGAAAACATAATTAGGTATACATGCTTGCGAGCATGTGAGGGTTGCGTGCAAAAGAGAAAGAATGACTGGAATTTCTTAATTCTTTGGAACTGGAAAACTTAACTTAATTATATAAAAAATCGTTTAGTTTTAAACGAATGAAGGAATTTTAAAATGTCAGTTTAATCGTTGTTTAATTTTATTTAGATTTATTTTGTGTATCTTATTTTTTTATTTATTATTTTTTAATTTTTTTTTTATTTTTTGTATATTCTTAATATTTTGGTTAGTTAATTGTAAAGTAAGTCTCCCTCCAACAACAGAGTTTAAACATTAGACCCCAGCGTCCACTGTAAGAAAAGAATTTGCACTTTAACAACCCAAACAAGTGTTTTCCCACCCATCTGGCCACATCCCTTTATCTAGTTTTTAAGAGTTTAGTATTTTAAACACACATCTCAGTTAGTGTGTAACTAAGTCTCTGTACGAGTCTGTGTTGGCACACTGTCTGAAAAGCGCATCCTGAAGATGGGCGAACGCCCGAAACCGGTCGATGACCACAAAATGAAGCAGGCTACCACGGAAAATGTCTCTGATGCTTTCCAGCTCTGCGGAACCAACCACCACAACAAATAGATTATACTTGTTTACCTGGATGTCAACGCCTATATTATAACCTCTTGGCAAAGCACGTAAGGGCCTACTTAGGCTTGAATTTAAGCAAAAAAAAAAATTAATGGTACCCTTTTTGAGAAAATTAAAAAAAAAAAAACTATTCTGTAATATTGCATTTCTGGTTAACCTTTTTTTGTTTTTTTTAATTTGCGATTAATCATTGTTTTCAAAGTTGAAGTTCTAGCCTTTAGTGTGTAGCTTGATATTGTATACGTCACATACCATCAATTCAATTAGCTTAAGAAACAACTATAATGTTAAGAAGACCTTAAATTTAATAACAATTTAACTTAAGAAAGTTAAAAATGCAATGGAATAGAGATTATATACCGGTTTACCGATTTACCAGTTAACCGATAAATTAACAAAAAAAAAACGTTCGCTAAACTTACCGGTAATTCGGTAAATGAAAAATCCATACTTGAAATTTTTATGTAGAAAATATTGTGTATATAGATATTTCAATGGGGGGCTAAAGGGTCATTGAAAATAACAATAAAAAATACAGGTAAGTGTAAGCAACAATATATAACTAGTTATTAATTTTATGTGAGATATTTTTTTGTTTAATTTTAATTTAAACTTTCTTGGGTTTGAAAGCCGCTATAAATCGTATGGAAAGCGCTAGTTACAGTTACCATATGTGATTCGTGCTCTGCAGTTTTTTTTGAGATTTTTAAAGGTTTAAAATCTTTACAATCAACCTTTTTCTTAACGAGTAAGTAAATATCTCCTTTTTTTTAATATTTAAAAACAAATAATATGTAAATATTTCACGTATTTTTTAAATTAATAGCAATTTTGAATAAACCACATTATGACAGGACATTAATGCTAAATATTATTGTAAAATAACATTAAAATTTGAACCTTAAATAAATTTTTTACTTCTGTTTAAAATCAACTGTTTAAAATAATCAAATACAAATATTTATTACAAGATACTAATATAATGCCTTAAGATTGTGCAAAATATGTATTATTCTAACAAATTATTTATGTATTATTACAAAAAAACATACAAAATATGTATTATTCTAAAAAAAAAAATAATTACCGGTAGACCGGTATTTTAATTTTCATTTACCGAATTACCGGTAAATGAAAAAAAAATCGATAAATTTACAATCCCTACAATGGAACCAATAGATAACCTTTATTAAGTATCTTATTGATTTCCAAAAATTTTTATTAAATAATTCCAAGTGAACAAGTTGTTTTGAAAAAAAAATCTGGTGTGAAACACTCACACAACTTTCTCTTACTCCAGTACTCAAAATTATAATTGACAAATTTCATAGTTAGTGTACCAAATTTAATGAAATTCGTCGAAAAGTGAAAACACTGTCCAGTAAAACTGTCCGGTTTACTAATTTCCTTGAAACTCGGAATTTGGGTCATATATTAATTTCTAGTTATTTCAATTTGGATGACAGAATTGTATAATCAACTGTGATAGCATTTTAAAGAAAAACATAACCCCCCTCCCCCAAAAGTCCCCTTAAATGAATTTATCAGGGAAAAAGTTTCAAATAAAAGTTGTAGCTCTTTTACTGTTAGGTAAACAACAGATTTCAGTAAAAACGCACTTCCGGTTATCTATTTTTTTTCAAACTCGGAATTTCAACAACATATTTAATTCTAATAAACATTATTTAGATGACAGAATTGTCTAATAAACCGAAATAGCAGTTAAGATGAAAACCTAACCCCATCCCTCCCCCAGAAGTGCCCTAAAATGAATTTTCCCGGAGAAATGTTTCAAATAAAAGTTGTAGCTGTTAGTATGTGTGTTGATATGGCAAGTTTAAAGAAAATTTCGGAGCATTTTTGAGAAAATTGGCAAAAAATACAAAAAACGTCCAAACAAAAAACAAACGAGTAAGAGTGGTGACTTCCGGTTGAGGAATATTGGACCATAACGCTTACCGGTCAGATTCCATGGTGGATTACTAAAGTAATAGTCTACTGTTTGAACTTTCTACGATTTTTCGTTTTTGGGCTAGCTGTTCCACATTACTACATACACACGAACAGGAGACCAGATGCGCTTAAAAACCATTTTTTTGGACTCAGGGGACTCAAAACGGTATTTCCGTGTTGAAATCGATATCGAAACAATTTGACAACGATTACAATACTTCCTCTTACTAGGAGTAAGAGAAAGTAAAAAAGAACAGAAATATTCATTAAGAGACAGTAAATTTCAAAAGTGATTTCATTATTCGAAAGTATTAATATTTAAGAACATCATTTAGGGAGGGGATTAGCTCAGTGGTAGCGTGCTGGACTGGCAACGCGGAGGTCCCGGGTTCGAATCCAGCTACTACCATTAGATTTTTATTCCTAGGAACACCTTTACAGCTCACTGTCCGGTGAAGGACAGTGTTGTCTGTAGTGCAATAATCCCCTATAACAATCTAAAAAAAAAAATATCATTTCACATTCTATACCAGATGTCCTCATCATGGGAAGAAATGTATTCTAATTCTCAAGATATAATTTACTTGTTTCGTAATAAATATCCATGAAGCTAACCTAAAGAAACATTGTTCCATTTCAAGTATTTATTGTCATTTCATGACAATGGTAACTTTAAAATTTCTGGTGAGCTTTAAAACAGAAAAGACTGTTCAATACTTTGTTACTGCTTCTACATATGATATTCGATTTTATAGCTATAAATATTTAAGATTATAGAAAAAGAATACTGTTTTTCCAAAGAAACTATTTCCAAAACTTACACTGTCCGTAAGTTTTAAGAAGTTGAAATACTTATAATTTCTATTAATTGTACAAAATTGAAAAATTTTCATATTTGAGAATTATGTGTGGATCGATAAATGAGAATCAGCAGATATAATAGTACATTAATTGTTCCTTAAAAATCAAGAAGGATTAAATGGTTAATTGTAACTGACTAGCAAAATATCACAGTTTAACTAATTTAACAAATAATTCACCTAAATACAATAGGCTGTAAATCTAAAAAAAAAAAACTTTGTATTCAAACAGTGCCTGATAATTGTTGTGGTTGGTTCCGCAGAGCTGAAACTCTCTGCTATCAGAGATATTTTCCGTGATAGCCTGTTTCTCTTTCTGGCCATCGACCGGTTTCGGGTGTTCGTCCATCATCTGGATGCTTTTTGTCAAACAATGTGATAACATATATTTACACAGAGCAAATTTAGTTGATACATTATACACAAAAAGCATCCTGATAATGTGCGAACACCCGAAACCGATTGAGACTACAAGAAAAAAAGAGCAGGCTATATCACGGAAAATATCTCTGAGTCCTGATAAAATTATATATATAGAATGTGATAAAACTAAACTAAACCTTCACGTAGAGAAAGCTCTGAAGACTAAAGGTCTGCCAGGCAGCAGATTTTTGGGTCTGGGAATTGCAATCAACATTTGATTTTGATCTTGACTACCCAGGAGTGCAACTAAACGCACCTACTTCCCACTTTTTCACACGATGCTGCGTTAGGAGGACCTTTTAAGTCTTCAAGCGAGAATGAAGTTTAAAGTTTAAATCTTAGCAGCAAAGAAGCTAGCCACTAAAATAAGCATTAATGGCGGGGAATATGACGAAAAAGTGCATATGATCCAGTGAATAAGTAGATTCTGGTGGATAAAATTATTGTAAAATAATAATGTTTTCCTAGTTTTGTTATTGAATTTTAACACGGAAATGCAAAACATAAATAAATAGTAGGGCCAAAATTAAGATAAGAGAAAGAAGGATTCATTGGTGGTTCACCAAATATAGATCACTAATTAGAGTACATTATTCGACCAGCACCGTCTCAGACGACGAACAGGAATTAAAAGATCCCTTTTTATTTAAAATAGTTTTAAATGTTGTAGAAAAAATATAAATATTTAACGGGGAAAATATAGTGTTTTTTACTTATCATCTTCTCATTCAGTTGTCTAATTCGCTTGCGCACGTGTGGGCAAATCTGAAATGGGGTGTGCAAAAAATGGCACTTTAACCTCTTGATAAATAAATCACTATTTTCAACATCAGCTGATTGATGTGACAAAATTATTCCATTAAAATTAGTGGTCAAAGTTGAATTTTTAATCTCTAGATATTAGAAGTAAAGAAATCTGATATGAAACACTCACACAACTTTCTCTTACTCCAGTTCTCAAAATTATAATTGACAAATTTCATAGTTAGTATACCAAATTTAATGAAATTCGTCGAAAACTGAGAAAAACTGTTCAGTAAAAGCGCACTTCCGGTTTAATAATTTCCTTGAAACTCGGAATTTTGGCCATCACATCATTTGCCTAAAAACACTTTTTTGGACTCAGGGGACCTCAAAACGGATATTTCCGGTGAAAACTCGATATCAAAAATTCAACATGATTACAATACTTCCTCTTACTGGGAGTAAGAGAAAGTATAAAAACAGTGTTGTTACTTTCAAACTAATTTTAAACAAATTTCAAGATATGGATGAAATGCTAAAAATACATTAATAATATTAAATAAAGTAGAATTTTTTTAAATAAAAGAATTGTTAATATTCAATTTAATAATAAATTAATAATAGAGAATTTAATATAATTTTGCTTAACTTAATGTTCTAATGTAATCTACCCTTTCTCTTAAGAGGTTACAGTACATGTTTTACCTTTTTTCATAACCTTTTTATTAAATA
>JAAEAF010014409.1:0-150276 GCA_011037195.1 Triatoma infestans | reverse complement strand
AGGCGGGGGGGGGGATAACATTAAGCTTGCCACTAAAGTTTCAGTACCATCATTTCAGTAGGTTGTATGGTTTCTACCACCTATGTAATATTAAGGTACATTAGATGCATTGTATGAATTCCAAATTTGAAAAAGTGATTAACCGGAACTCGAACTTTACACAATAGGGTTTTGATGTTTTCTGGAATTTTCTCGAAAATAGACGCAACGATTTTCTTTAAACTTGGTATGGTAACTGCACAAATATAATCCTGTCTCTTATGTTTTTTTTGGAGGTTTTTTTTGGGGGGGGGCTTTCAGTGAAGTCTAAACGTAAACTGCTGCTTGTAAAGCTTCGAGATAGAGGGCGCTACTAAGTCCACTCAGATAACCTCGACTACCTCTTCTCTTTTGCAAACATGGCAAATTCAAAGAAAATCTCTCAGTTTAATTCCAATAAGAGAAAGTCCTGTTATGTTTCAAACCAGATTTTTTCTCCTCTATTTCCGGAATAAGTTGAATTTCAAAAATTCTCTTACGATCATAATACTCCCTCTTACAACAGCCCGATCCCCCCTCCCCGCAAAAAAGGAAGATTCTTTACAATTCTTAAACAGTTGTACGTGTTTTGTTTCCGAATAATTTTCAATAGTTTAGTGTAACTAAGTCAGTGGGAAAAACGTAGTCCTAATGATGATGCAGTGAAAGGCTGACTCAGTGATCATGGTTGTAGAAAAGTAAACTTATGTTCCAGCAATAAAACCATTAACGAGAAGAAAACAAAAAACTGGTCAAAACTAGGTGAGAAACCATTTCAAAACGACAACATTAATAATAATAATAATGATGATGGCTGAAAATAGCGGCAAAACAGGCAGAATTATTGCCCCGCATAATCTTTGATTGCTCTCTGCTTTCTGTTTGTGCTCGTTACTGTAAAAACGAAGGAAATTGCAGGTCTCCGAATGAACAACAAAAAAAAAAAGAAGATAAATATAGCAGAAAACAGCCCACCAGGGAAAAGTATGGAAATAATTTAGATGGCGCTAAAATAGCCGGCTGTTTATTTAGATGGTACGCTTTCCTGTCGTCATAATAATGACCTCATTGTGCTGTTTTTGTTTAGCATGGTGTAGTATACTAATTATTATTACTTAAAGCTAATGACATCTTGAAATAATTTCGCCTGTATTATGTTCAGAGATCACAGCAACCGTTTCGGTAAGTTTCGGTAAGTTTTTGGCCATGGTTCCCACTGTCGTTAGTTCTAGTCTTTGCTGCTTAGGTTCACTACTTCCCTCACGGGAATCGAATCCAGTATTTTCGCATCAAAAAGGCGAGTACGCTGGCCATTAAACCGCCAGTGTATTACTTTCACTTACTCTGTAATTTTGTTTTAGTTTCTTTTAGGCCGATATTAAAACTATTTGTCTGGAGAAAAAGAAAGTTCGCGAAATGCAATTTACAAAATGTATATCTTATCTTGTAGGAGATCCACTCTTCAAAGAACAAGCGGGCCAATTAATTAGCAGAAGTAAGTGGGCCATTCCTTGGGATATTGGCACCCCTGGGATTATTCCAGTCTAACAGCATTAAAACAAACTTCACAAACTGCTGAGATAGTTGATATGTCTTGGGTTTAGCATACCCACAGACGCAGATACTCTGGCTTCCTACCATCATCTACACCAACTCATAGAAAAGCTGATATCCGACTGATGCGAGGGATATAGTGCATTATGACCTTGAAAGATCAACATTGTGCTCCCCAAACTTGTGGCCAGCTGAGATTTTTCCTATATTTACAAAAAATAAATAGCGATCGGGAGATGAACTTTATTGATTCACACCCTCATCTATTTCGGTATAAAAAAAACATTAAAAATATTTGTTTAAAAAAAAAAATAAAGTAAATTAAAGTATAAAAGTCATTTTAATTAGAAATAAAATAATTCATTGGCAAAGATAATAAAATTTATTAAAGTAGTGTATTAGTTAATCAAAAGAAAATATTACGCATAATATTATTAAAATAAATGATATTTCAATTTGCTTTTATAATTACACAAATAAAATTTACCCACGGTTTGGAATTAAAGAAAAAATAAATAAATTCCATTTTTTATCTACTTATGAAAAAATGTCGCTATCTTTGATTGGATTACATATATGTTGGAGTGTATAGTCGCTTACCCTAGTATTAGTATTATGATAACTATTATAACAAAAATCTTAGAAAATAGACTCCAAAAGCAAGTAAAGTACATATGATAAATCAGAGATATTTTCCGTGAAGCCAGCTCCATTTTTTGGTCATCGACCGGTTTCCGGCGTTCGCCCAACATCAGGATGTCTTGATAAAACCGTGTGATAACACAGATCTGCAATAGAGCAGTCAGTTTATACACTGTTGGTGGAGAATACTGATTATGGAATGTGGAATTCATAAACTATTTTGCTCTGTTTTACCAAGACACCCTGTTGATGGGCGATCGCCCGAAACCAGTCGATGACCACAAAATGAAGCAAGCTACCTCTAATGCTTTCCAGCTGTGCGAACCCAACCTCAGTAATATGTGATAAATATAACTTAAGTACATAAAGTGGAATACACATGCAAGACATCGGAAGTATATATTTTGTCGTTCATTTAAATATTTTTACCGCTATATCTTTTCTCTTTTCTTTTTTTATTTCATGAAAATGCATGTTTGGTGTTTAATTGTTATTAAATTTGTCGTTCTATGAATATTCTGTTTGATTTTCTTTTTCTGTCGATCTTCCTTGCAGATTTGTCTTTCAAAATAATACCTATTCTGTCGCGGGCCGACAAATGACGTCCTATTATATTTTTGGCCCATTTCGAGTTTTTTTTTGGAGGGGGATGGTAGGGACTCTGTGCCACTGTCGAAAAATAAGTTTTTTGTTTATTTGGACATTTAAACAAATACGCTAAATACAAACAATGAATTGGAAAAAACATTTGCTACAGCGCGTATTTATATCATCAATCTCGTCAGATGAGGCTGCGCATATACCAAGAGATCACGTAAAAATAAATTAATAACAAAGAAAAAATGCTGGGTAGACAAGAGTTTGTAGTAGCGCGATAAAACATTGCACAAGTTTTTTATAAAAAAAAAAATCACGAGTATAATCTGAACAGGGAGATCTTCTTACAAACCTCTGGTTGGCTGGATATTCCCTTCCACACAGCCACATTGTTTGAAGAATGTAACAACAGCATAAGATGGCAACTAGGTGATAAAGACATGTTTATATAGATAGTGGGCCTAAAAAGAAGAGGCGATGACGTAGTCGTAGTTGTCAGTGAAGCTGACTGAAGAAGAACCTGCCTTGTTACCTTCCTCGTTTAAGTGTATTCAAACAGGAAGGTTATAATAAATGGACAGGTTTTGTTATGGTTTTTAGTTGTTTTGTTTTGATGTCAACAGTTGTTTATAAGTTATTTACGATTATGATTATACTACACTTTATTTTTTTTCTCTTACTGAAGATAGGGGCAACAGCAGCGGCTCTTCTCTTAATTTTGTACACCACTTTAATAGATGCATTGGTTTATTATCATTTAAATAACCTTCACCTTCGAGATTCCAATCCAGCTCCCTAAATCTAAGACAGAAACCTTCAGAGTTCATTAATTTGTCTAGAAAGTGGCTTTTTAATTCATTATATACACAAGAACAAAGTGGTTTCCAATAATTTAATATCATTGCAATTTTCATAATTTAACTCATTAGCTAAGTTAGACGGTCAGATAGACCATTGAATGTTGTCTTTATTAGATAAATTTATTATATAATTATTTGAAAATATATATGTTTAAATAAATAAAGACCTCTTATCTTTTATTTTTTCTGTTCACACATACACACCCACACACCATTTTCTAAAAACCACTTTTTTGGCCTCAGGAGGCCTCAGAACATGTATTTCTGGCGGAAACTCTATATCGAAAATTTGACACGATTACAGTACTTCCTCTTACCCAGGAGTAAGGATCAACCGTCAAACCGGAAGTCCCAATATTTTGTTTAGTTCTTCAATAATTTTCTATAAACTTGGCCTAATAACAACAATTATCTGGTGGAACTTGGTTCTGGACAAAATTTGATTTAAGAAAATTCTGGAAGGTTGTGACGACAGGTCTATTAAATTATCCTGCTTTGGCATTTCTGTTGTACGGGTTCCATCTTCCATATATTATTGAATGGCACGTAACTATTAGTACTATATTTCAAGGTTCTAATAAAATTGGTGGAAACGAAGGGGAACATTATTAGAGACAATTAAATGTTAAATTTATTACTTCCTTGCGATCCTATCAAAATTTCCAAATTGAATTATTATTGGATATACACGCTTTGAGGTCCTGTGCGTACGGAAAAATCTATATTTAGCGATTATAGATCTAGTCTTTAGATTTAGTCTGTAGGTGTGTGAACAAAATATATCAACAAAAAAAATTTGGTGTGAAACACTCACACAACTTTCTCTTACTCCAGTTCTCAAAATTATAATTGACAACTTTATAGTTTGGTTCCAAATTCGTCGAAAACTGAAAAAACTGTTCAGTAAAAGCGCACTTCCGGTTTACAAATTTTCTTGAAACTCGGAAATTTGGTCATCTATTTATTTTTAATTAATTTTGTTTGGATGATGAATTATATAATCAACTATGATAGCACTTTAGAGGAAAACATAACCCCACCCCTCCTCCGAAAGTGCCCTTAAATGAATTTTCCCAGAGAAATGTTTTAAATAAAAGTTGTAGATCTTTGTATGTTTAGTTTATATACTAAGTTTCAAGAAAATCGTCGGAGATATTTTTGAGAAAATCATTTAGTAAATGGTAATGTAAACGCACTTCCGGTTATCCGATTTTTTCCAAACTCGGAATTTCAATAACATATTCAATTCTAATTAACATTATTTAATGATAGAATTGTTTAATAAACTTTATTTATAGTATTTATGTGTTTTATGAATAAAAACTTGAACACATTGACAGCCGTAAGTCTTTTTTATTTCTTTAAATGTTATTAATTAACATTTAGTTATTTCCTTTACGTTTCGGCATTTCACATGCCATTATCAAAAGGTATTTTTAAATAATAAAAATTTTTTTCAATAACATATTCAATTCTAATTAACATTATTTAGATGATAGAATTGTTTAATAAACTGAAACAGCACTTTACATGAAATCCTAACCCCACCCCTCCCCCATAACTGCCCTTGAATGAATTTATCCAGAGAAACATTTCAAATAAAAGTTGTAGTTGATGATTGTATGTGTAGTTGATATACCATGTTTGAAGAAAATAATCGGAGCCATTTTTTAGAAAAACGTAAAAAAGTAAAAAAAAAAACGGTAAAGTGGTACTTCCGGTTGGGGAATTTTGACAGATGACCCACTGTCAGATGCCATGGTGATACCTAAACGGAATATCAAGTTCAAACTTTCTACGGTTTTTCGTTTTCGAGCTATGCTGTTCATATGCACACACAGACACACAGACACACACACACACGCAGACCATTTGCTAAAAACCACTTTTTTGGACTCAGGGGACCTCAAAACGGATATTTCCGGTGTGAAAACTCGATATCGAAAATTTGACACGATTACAATACTTCCTCTTACTAGGAATAAGAGATAGTAAAAATGAAAAAATTACAGAGCGCTCAAACCTGATATTCCGTTTAGGTACCACTATCGCATCTGAGAATAAGGTATTGGTTAAAACCCATCCAGATTTTAGTTGATTGTTTTGTGTTTCGGTTTTTGCGCGATTTCCTCGAAAACAGCTCCAACGGTGTGACCGATGTGTCAAACAGCATTTTGTATGTCTATTTTTGAAACATGCGTAATATAACGATTCTCCCCCGCCTATGTAGTTTAAGGGCGACTATATTTTAAATAAAATCCCTTGGGATTAAAACTTGTTTAATGATAATTTGTCAATCACATTTACGATAATTGCAGTAAGAGAAAGTTTCACATCGATTTTTTTTTGTTTTGTTTTTTTAGTTTAAAAATCACAAACAATCCAGAATGTATAAAATTTGCTAATGCGTTTGCGCAATAAAAGTAATCTGTTTCTTTAAATAGAAATGAAGTACGCTGGTGTATCTGTGATGTCATACAAGCTACACCTTACTAGAGCATTAATTACAGATCATGCATACCTGTTACAGGTAGTATGGTAGTACGTGAATTAGGAGACGTCGTCTAGCCAGTTCTAAACATGGCGATATTTAGCGATGTATAATAGCCGCTGTATACGGTTAGACCACCAACTATTTTAAAACTAAACTAAACAATTAATTGTCTATTTTGTACAAGTTTTATAATCGTTTTATAAATTGTTATTTCACCATTTCAATTAATAATTTAACAAAAAGAAAAATTCATGAACAAATTGTTATTTGTCCGTATGGGGCAGGACTTTTTTTTCTATTTTCATATGAAATTGTTCGACCAGAATTCCATAAAACTAGAGGTGTTTGTTTCATCATTCAATTCAACTGTCGCTTTTATATATATGACTGTATAGAATGTGACTGTGAGAGAAAATTATGTGAATGTTTGACACTAGAATTCGTGAATTCTTCCACTGTTTGAAAAGAACGCATTAAACAAGAGATTACACTAAAACAAAGGGACAGAGAGAAACAGTTGTTATTATTTACAATACCAGGTAAAACACCAAGAACATCTCTGGGGAAAAAAGGATTCATTTCTCTAACTTCACACACACACACACACACACACACACACCACATACACACATATATATATATATGCAGAGAAAATCCTGCAGGGCGGATCACAAGAAAGGAGACGCTAATTTTATGTACAGGTGGGATGATGGACGACGAGGTTAGACTATCATCTCGTGTTTTTTGCTAGAGGGAGGGATAAGGTCGAATACATTCACGTCCGTACATTTCCGGGTAAATGGCTTTACAAGGGCAATTGGTAAAAACAAGGCGCCGACAATAAACTGACAGAATTGTGGGTTGGTGTATATTGGCAGTTTTTTTTTATTTTTTTATTTTTTAGAGTAACTACTTTATTCTTTATTCTATTTTGCTTTCATTTCCTGATTTTGAACTTTTAAAATGTCACCCTCGCTCTATTATTATACTGCGAAAGGAGGAAGGGTAAGTAATAAGGAATGCTGGTTAATGCCTTTTTTCTTATTCAAGGAATCTCAGATTGTATCGAGAGCTTTTAAAATAATAAAGTTTAATAATTAGGTTTATTACGAAATTATTAGTTTGGTTTATAAATAAATAACTTGAATGGCATTCTCTTGGACGACAATTCATTTCATTCACCCAAAATTCGGGGCACAAATTTTCCTTTAAAGGTGAAATTTTTATTTCATATTCAGTTCCCCTATCTCCCACCAGATGGTACATTGCACCCAAATGATATTATAGACGGAAGCTACCGCTTCAACCCATAGGGCTCTAAAAAAAAAAAATATTACATAGAATTGAAATAGTTTGGAGGCACCTCAATGTTACTGTGTCCCATCAGAGACATTTTCCGTGGTAGCCTGCTTCATTTTGTGGTCATCGACCGGTTTCAGGCGTTCGCCCATCCTGACCACAAAATGAAGCAGGCTACCAAGGAAAGTGTCTCTGATGCTTGGTAGCCAACCACCAAACAATTACTGTGTCCCCCTCGTCTGAAACCAACAAAAAATAAATTTTCCCTCAAAAATATTTCAAATAAAAGTTTGCAGATATTTATAGATGCAGATATATACCAAGTTTAAAGAAAATCGCGAAAACTGAAGAGTAACAAATATACACTCAGTAAAGACGCACTTCTAGTTGATGGATGGATTTTGCTCGAAACCTTTGTGTCAGATGTGGTGGTATATCGATCGACATCTGGACGGAATATCGAGTTGCTGCGACTTTTCGTTTTTGAAATATTTTGTTCACAAAGCGCGCGCACACACAGACCATTCGCTAAAAATATTTGATCGAGCGCCAAACTTGCGAAGTGAAAACTTGTTTTTCCAGTGGAAAAACGATTTCAAAAATTTGACAAGATCGCAATATTTCCTCTTAATAAGACTAAAAGAAAAAAAAAAGTTTTTATCGAACTATATGTGTACCCGTCTATAAGGATGCTGTTGGTACACTTATAGACGGATCACTCTTCTTAGATTGAAACATTTTCCTGGGAAAATTGAATTTTAGGGGGATTTTCTGGAATCTATGCCGTTAAAATTCAAATGTTATATAGGTTTGTTCGATATTGTTGGCGCTCTCTTCTAGACTTCAATGTAATCACTTTAACTATTACTCTTTTTTTAAATATTGAAAATAGCTAGTGGAATATTTCTATAAATGAATTTTTGCCATTTGACTGACAGACAAACATACACAAAAATGAATTTATAAATCATTTCTAGGTAGAAGATGACGCACACTCAATTACTCAATTGTATGGAATCTGAAGGTATTTTTGTTTCCTAGATAATTTGTAATAATGGAGTCTAACAAAGAGAGAAAATAATAAATATAACAAGGTGAGCTCTGTAACACCGCCCAATAGTACTCACCACTACAAACTACACTATTTGTGTTGTGTAATCACTGTTCTGTGTTTGTGTGTGTGTGTAGTATTGATAGTATACAATGTTCTACTACCGTTGCCTCCAAACATTACAGTTACTGTACGCGTATTACCTTCCCACGATTCGATCAGGTTATAAATATGTTATCGATATATAACTGTCGTCTCTAGCAGAAAAGAATTTCCTAGCATCTTCATCTTTGGATATTTCTTTTAGTTAAAGTCAAAACTTACCATAACTATCAAAGGAAAATTTTGGAATAGGCCTTTCTTTTAATTTCGGTCTGAAATTGAAAGGTCTTATTTAATCTTAAATGTCTAATCTTACATTTAAGTGACATTTTAGAGAAACTTTTAATATTCCATTCCATCTTTCAGATAAATCCCATCCAAAAAAAAATTTCTCCCAAAAAAATGGTGTGAAACAACAATCGTATATAAAATGACAAATTTTCTTCAAATGTTGTACATAAGTCCTTAAATAAATATAGGGGGAGGGGGGAGACATGAGCCAATATACCATCCCAGACAGGTAGAGTATGATTACATTATACAGACATCATCAATAATATTGAATAAACACAATTTTTGTATTTTTGAGTCTCAGATTCCTCAGCTCCACTAAAAGCAACTTTTTTCAGAAAAAATGTTACAAATAGAAGTGATGGTGTCTGAGCAGTTAGTATCCAAGTTTAAAGGGAATTCAAGAATAGAATATTAATATAATATAATTAATATTATACATTATAATATTATAATTCAAGAACAGAATATTATCCAGGGAAAAGAGTTGGTCATTTTGAACAATGGAACGTGCAGTAAGAGAAAGTTGTGTATGTGATTCACAACAGATTTTCTTTTTGAAATTTCACACGGTCACAATGGTTCCTCTTACAGCAATAAGAAAGACGAAAATAAAAATTAGGAACGTAGGATCTAACTGTTTGTTACAACTCACTGCCTCCTAGATATTTAAAAGATGCTTTTCTTTTGTTTTTCCGTAAAACAAAAAAGTGGCATTTAAGCCGTTATCTGCCCTAATAGTGTTCAGTCCCAACACTACACCACTTTAACTTCTGTTGAAGTTTTATTTTTCTCTAGCATTTTATTCATGGAAATGAATGAACAATCGTTAATATTTTTTTTGCGTTATTTAATTAATTAAGTTATTTTTTTGATCCTTTATTTATAATGAAATTAAAACATTATGCTCTTAAAGTAGTTTAAACAAAAAAAACTAAGAGAGAGAAAGCCAGCAAAGAACAAAATTAAATTTGTCTAATAAAAAGTAATAAATGAATAGAATTTATATGGTCAAAGTAATTAAATTGCTCAGTTTTATTGTTGATATCATGTATGGACAATGAACATTTCAGTCATGCAATGAATTGTTCGAGATATGGGCAGTATTCTTTGCATAAAACAGGAAATGAGTTTTAGAGATGAATGGTTCTTTTTTGCGCCGCCTTGCAAAACTAAAACTATATTTTATTATGGGAAGATTTTATCTGTTATTCTTTCTTTTTCTGGTGATAAAAAATCAATATTTAACGGCGTTATATCAATTGAAGCTCCATCCTAAACCTAATCCTAATAGTGAACTTTAAAAAAAAAGTTTGATATGAAACGCTCAAAAGACGTACTCTTACTCCAATACAATTTAATTAACAAACTTTCTTTAGAATTGCAACATTTACGACGTTTAGTTGAGCTGGCTATGAAAAAAGTGGTAGGGATTATAATTGTATACTTTATCGGGGTTGCACTAGAGTGCCCCCTGTGTAGTTTAAATTTAATCTTAACTGCCAAGACTCCACAAAACCCCACTAAAATCAAATTTTTTTCGGAAAAATATTTTAAATAAAAGTGATATACATTGTTTATCTGTGCGAAGGACACACTCCGAGTTTGAAGAAAATCGTTTTCATAGTTTTCCAAGACAATTTCATAGTTTTCCAAGACAATTCCAAAAAACACCAAATCCTACAGTGGAAAGTCGCACTTCCAGTTAGCCGAATTTCTTCAAATTCAATCAATTCTTCCAATATGTATATTTTTATTATATAGATGGTTAAACCATACATTGTACTGAAGTGGTACTTTCATAAATCAATTTTCCCAGGGAAATATTTCAAATAAAAGTGGTAGGTATTTATGTGAGATGTAATAATACGACGTTTATAGAAAATTATTGCAACCGTTTCGCGAGAAAATTGCGAAAAATTAAATTAAAAAAACCTTCATTAAAATCATATTTCCGGGTGATGGAATATGTCCGAAACCTTTGTCAGATGCGGTGGTATTAGTTACATGGAATAACAAGTTTGAGCTTTCTGTGATTTCATTGAGGGACTTTAAAAAATGTATTTTCGGTGAACACTCAATTCCGAAAATTTGCACGAATGATATCTGTTTTGCGCTGGATACCAACACGTACCACTGCCTCCACTATATATTTGTTTGAAATGTTAAGACTGTGAACTGTACTTTGAATACAATTCCCAAGGAGACTGACTTACACTTTATTGTAAGAATGTCACTTTAAGCCGATGTCAGATAAGGCATTCTTCTTTTTACTCTTACTCTTAGAAATAGAGATTTCAAGCAAAATCCATCAAGTGAAAGTGCGTCTTTACTGATTTTCTTGAAAACGGCTTCAGCAATTTTCTTTAAACTTCGTATACTATCTACACACACAAATAATTGTAGCTATACGTTTTATTTGAAAATTGACTGCTTTAAGTCAAAATTGGGTCAGTTCAAAAACTCCTTTTATAGGGTAGACGGGTCGAATTTAACGAAAACAGCTCCAATGATTTTTGTTCTTAATTTTGTATACTAACTGCAACTACCACACGCGCGCGCGCACACACGCACACGCACGCACACACACGCACACACTACATGTGCTGAGGTACTGACTACAACAAAAAGTGTTTTTAGGGAAAAGTGTCTGAACAAAATATCTCAAAAACGAAAAATCGCAATAAGTTCAAACTTGATATTCCGTTACGTACCACCACCGCATCCGAATAGAAGATTTTGAGCAAAAACCAGCCAACTGGAAGTTCAGAACTTACTGAGTGTTTTTTTCTTCCGTTTTTCGTGATTTTCTTGAAAACGTCTCCAACGATTTTCTTCGTGGTACTATCTAGGTACACAAATACTTCCTGTCTATACACTATATACCATAATTTGATCAATTTTCCTGGGAAAACTGATTTTTGGGGGGGCGTTTGAGAGAACAGTGGCGTTAAGCTTACCTCTTAACGACCATTTCAGTATACTGTATGGTTATGGCGCCTAAATAATATTAATATATATTAGAAGCATTACCTGAATTCCAAATTTGAAAAACTATAATGTTTATCTTTAAACTTGAAATGCTCACTGCACATATATAAAAGAATCACTTTTATTTGAAACATACTTTTTTAACTGATTTTAAGGTAATTGGCGCCATCTTTTGGACCACAATGTACCTACATTTAATGACTACCTGGCAAGAGTTCCTACAAAGATGTAACCCCCATCCTTTTGAATTTACTTTAGAGCTCCGGGGGGTAAAAAAAAGTGCAAGTTTAAAGAATATTTGTGAATTTTGTAATTGCAGTGAGAGACGGTCGTGTGAATATTTCACACCAGATTTGTTTATACTCAGGAATCATGGTCACAGCATAGTATTTCCGGTTATAAAAATTCTTTTTAGACACTTTTTTAAAATCGACAATAATTCTCACTTGTCAAGCAGTAAGAAAAGATAAAAGCCTTAAAAACTATTTTACAAGTAATTCTTTTTAGGCCACTGCCTCATAAATATTACATATTTTATAAATACAACATATAGAAAAATAATAAAAAGAGCATCTATTCTTTAGTGAGGTTATACATGTACAGGTGCGGCTTCCTAAAAACCTGGATCAAGTTTAATTGAGCTGGAAAAGGTCAACATACAAAGCGCCCCAATACTTGTGTGTGTATAAATGTATGTATGAAAGAAGCAAGACTGAGTATTATGAGATACTTGTAAAAAAAAAAACAAATTCCTGCATCTATTTCGAAATGTTAAGGTCATTATATAATACATTTTATGAAAGGCCTACCCAGTTTTTTTTTTTAACTCATTACATATATTAGAAATAAACCAACCATAATGTAAAATTTTACCCATTTAAAGTTTTTTTTTAATTTAGAGTAAAATTACTGGAGAAGCCACTTTTCTTTCATCTCACCTTTATTGAAGTTAATAGAAACAAAATATGGTATGGAACATACGACTTTCTTTTAGTAGAGATACAGAGAGATACAACTTTGAGTGGCAAATTCGCTTCAAATTTGGAATGTTTACTTAAAGTTTAGCTGCTGTAATAGTGGTAGGTGTAATAGACAAATTTGGAATGTTTACTTAAAGTTTAGCTGCTGTAATAGTGGTAGGTGTAATAGACAAATTTGGAATGTTTACTTAAAGTTTAGCTGCTGTAATAGTGGTAGGTGTAATAGACAAATTTGGAATGTTTACTTAAAGTTTAGCTGCTGTAATAGTGGCAGGTGTAATAGACAAACTAACTATTGCATTTTTCTCACAATTATATTATTCGTTTATAGGAAAACAAGTTGATTAAGGAGTGATTAAAAACTGTACTGGGATATAGACAAGCTCAGCATTTGGTGACCGGTTTGAGAAATTTCTCTGGCTTCTACAAGTGCTTCTTGGTAGATTCCTTAAAGAGGTGACTGATGAGAAAATGGCTTGACTGTTTGGAAGCTGAGCTGGTGTCAGGAGGATGTGGTAAAATCGTAGGTCATGTTCAGGCGTGACTTGTCCATTGCCGGGTTAGTGACCATTCTAGGCCTTTAAGTAGGGGACTTGATTCCTAGGGCAGAATGGTACCACGGGATCGTGAGCCACCCCTGCGGAGTTCTGTCTCCGTGCTCGAGAGTTGAGGAAAAGTTTCTGGTGGTCGAGGTTTCGCAATGATGTTAGTAGAGTCCCAGTATTTCTGTTCTGTGGAACGAAGTTGGCTGGTTTGCCTTCGGGAAAAGTTCCACCCATCGCCTCACAACAATATGTTTGGAAGCTGAGTGAAGCTTGTTCATTGAAACTTGATTATAGATTGACTAATGCTTGTTTAAAAAAGTGATTCAACACTGAATTAAGCGCCGAATATGGCTTCGTGAGATGCGCCGTGCATAGCGTCGAGAGCGCATGTTTTGAGGTCCTATGAGTACGAAAAAACATGTTCAAAAATGAAAAAAATCATAGTAAGTGCAAACCTATTCTGTTTAAGTTCGACCGTTCTTACTTTTATTTCTAATATTTTTCCAGGAAAGTTTATTGTAGGGGACCTACTCGGGACAATAACGGGGGGTCCTACTCGGGAAATAACGGGGGAGCCTACTCGGGACAATAACGGGGGGGGGACCTACTCGGGACAATAACGGGGGGTCCTACTCGGGACAATAACGGGGGGGCCTATTCGGGACAATAACGGGGGGGCCTATTCGGGACAATAACGTCAAGTTTTTCTCTAAAGTACCACTTCAGTATTCAAGTGAACTTTACAAAATAGACTTCTGTGAGTTTATTGTTTTTTTTTCTCAAAAACTAGGTAATCCTAAATGCACGATAATACAACTTTTAAATTTTACTTGAACAGTTTTCCCGGAAAAATTGATTTTAGGGAATTCTACGGATTCTGTGACATTACATTTCAAATGTTAGTTCGGTTTTGGGTCTGCCTTTGGACTACAATTTAAACATACTCAATTTCTACCTGCTATGTGTGCTAAGCAACAGGCAGCCTCACCAGCTCTATATTTATATAAGAGCAACTGAATAAAAATGTCCTTGTTTAATGAAAGTTAGTTAATATTATGTTGTATTAACGGTAGTAATAATAAGTCATATGAGTGTTTCACTCCAGACTTTTTCATACTTCGAGGGCTTGAAAATAGGTAGTGCTAGTCTCTAAATTAGACGCGATCGCAATAGTTGCCCTTACAGTAAGTAAATGAAAGTAACAAAGTGCTAGTAGTGGGGTAGATTTCCCCAAAATAGCAAACGTACTATATTATACTTAAGCCAAAGCTCACACTATTACACTGTGACCCAACTTCTTTCTACTTCATCCAGTTGTAAAGTCTTCTCGCTGATTGGTTGCTTTGTATATATTATACAAAAACCTGTTTCGTTGCTATGGTTTCTAAAGTTTTTGCAACACGCACACTACCCCACCCCAACCCCTTCGCTGTATGCTAAATATTTCTCTAACCGCTTCAAGGTCTCTTCTTCATGGCCTTAAATGGTTTTAGAGATCTTTGTCTAGTTTATTTTAAAAAAACCAAAAACAATAGTTATTTCTATTATTTGGATTTTTTTCTTTGTCTGTTTGTATAAATAGGATATAATTATTGTTAGTGGACATTTGTTTTTCTATGTTGTAACATATATTCAATGTATTTTACATGGAAAAAAACAAAACAAAAGATAAGACATTCCATCACTAATCACTTTTTTCAGATCGTCTCTTTATTTTTTAAAGAACAGTTTAAATAAAGTCATTTAAAAACAAAACACGTAACATGTATCTAAAATGTTAATTTATTCAGTGGAGAAGTTTGAACATTGTTGATTTGTTTGTATGTTTTGTTCTTCTTGTTTCTATTTTTAAACATTCTTTAGATTGCAATATATTTTAACGACTAATTCTGTCACTTCCGTTTATTTGTTGTTTTTTTTTTTTTAAATTTTATTCCCAAATTTTCTACGTTTAAACACGTTCAATGAAAACTGCAGTAAGAGAAAGTCGAGTGAGTGTTCACAACAGAATTTGTTTGCAATTTATTTTGATGACAATTTTGAAGAAAACAAAATCTGGTGTGAAACACTCACATGACTTGCTTCTACTGCAATTAACATAGTTATAATTGACTATTCCATGTACATAGTTTACGTAATTGGACTGTTGACTCTTCAAACATAATATAAACCTTGCTAGATGTAGTTGCCTTCAATTTACATGAATGGGAGAATTGTAAACTTTAAACAACGGCTATTTTGAGGAAAGTATACCAGTATCCTCAGGACATGCAGAGTAAAAACTTAAGGCAAAAAAAAGGAATGCTAAGTGCAAGCATTTTTCAAGGAGTGAAATGCAAGGAATTTCACTGGTTTGCTCCAGTCACTCCAGCATGGAACCAATGATTGTAGTTGTCCCTCGCCTCAGTATGGACTTCAATAATCATACTATTCTTGAGTGTGGTGAAATCGCGGAGCTAATTGAAACTTTGGACAGTTGGTATCTACTTCTGTTGCAAGGATCCGAAGATTATATTTCTAGAATTAGTATTTTTATGATGTCCAAAGTAATAAACCCGAAGTAGTCAACAGTCGTACTCTAGATGGCGAATTTTCCGCGGCGAGACATGACATCGCTGCTTCCTTCGGTTAATCTTTTTTTTTTCACAACTTAGTTCCGTTACTAACTGCAACTTTCCTTCCAACTTTAAGATCCACGTTAGTCCCTAAATGAAGCTTAGCCAATCAGCTAAGTTAACCTTATACTATCAGGATTCCATAACAGGTAAATCTGGAAAAACTAGAAAGTGCATATGTATTTGATACTTTGATCAGAAAAGAGCAAATCTGTGTAGGTAGTACAAGAAAAATCAATTAAATAAATCTAATCATATATATATATATATGTGTGTGTGTGTGTGTGTGTGTGTGTACGTCACACTTACATATTGCAGTCTATCACCCACGGACTTCCTACACGAGGTTACAATGTAATGTTAGCTGTATTTGCAAACCCAGCGTGGGTTTCAGTACACATTCACACGTGCATAGGTGGTACTTTCGTTGTTTGTTTGTTGTTTTTTTTTTGCAACTGTTAGTAATCTGGTATTTTTAGAACAATCTCACTTTTTTAGATTTTTCACTTTTAATATATTACATATCCGTTCCAAGTATTAGACTAAATGAAACAAGAACATGTGAGTACTTGGTCTTACTTCAATCTGATCATTGTCTATAATCGTCCGCCACTGAATTAAACATTATCGAAGAAATAGAAGGCAATGGTATGTGTAAAGTTTTGGGGGCTTCTATCTTTAGTAGGTTCCAAAGTTCTGCGCTGTCCATTGGTCCTAGATCAGAAATCTATCAGGATCTGATTTACCGACCTTTGTACTGATGCCCAAACAAACAGACAATTGATCTGAAAGCCTTTCCAAAGACATTAATAGCTATACCAACTTCTATTCCACAAACTCTACAAAAGAAATCACCCGGCTAAAGCTCAAAATCATCCATCCACGAGTTAAATTTCCTTGAAACAACTCACTGACGATGTCTTATTGAGACTCTTAATTCGAATTTCACCCACCGTAATAATGTAACTGTATGAGGTAAAAAAGCTTTGAAAGTTTTGGCCAAAATCGATAAACCGGAAGTGCCGAAAGTGATAAGTTTTTTTTTCAATATTCTTTAAAATGTCACCAAAAATTACGTTAAACTTAGTATATCAACTACAAATATTGAAATTTTCGAACAACTTTTATTTCAAACATTTTTCATTAAAGAGAAACTTTGATTGAGGGGTTTCCCACGCGTACTTTGAATTACTCTTTTCTAATATTATTGGGTCATGTAAAATATTTAGTTTTTCCATACCTGCTGAAATTTCAAGGATATTATAAACACATAGCAAAAATTCCATTTTTTTAATAAACATTTATAATAAGAGAAAGCCATGGGCGTGAATCACATTATATTTTTAATAAATTATTAAATTAGCTGATATATATAAAAAACAATTGCACAGCTGATCATAATAAACTATTTTAGATACCAGTAAATGAACTAGTAATAAATTTTGAAAAACTATTCATTGCCCTATAATAAAGTTAGTATTTGATTACAGCTGCAATATTATGTAATAAAGAAATAAAAAGTATAGAGCATAATACAAAATTTTTGTTTCTCTTGTTTTATTAATGTTCATATAATAACCATCAGTCAGTCATAATGTTTCGCTGCTGGAGAAAAGTCATCTATCTCTTATATATATATATATATATATATATTATGTTTCAAAAGTATATTATGGTGATGAAACATAATCAATAGGGTTTTTTCTTTAATAATTAACTCGTTATATCAAATTTATTACAGTACTTTTGTTAGTATTCTAGTTTATTTCACTAAAAATATACATTAATAACAATTATTTGTACCATACGCTTTTTTTTCCATATTTTATTTATCTATTTGTTTCGTAATTAGGCCAAAATTATTGAAAAACAATTATACATAAAGGACGTTGTGGGCGCCCTCTATCAACACTCATAAACCTAGTGGCGCCAATTTGAATTGCTTAAATTTAGCTTCAATTCTCAAATTCCACCAAACAAAGCATCCCAAATCCCCCAAATCCCCCAAAAAACACAAAAACTATTCCGTAAAATGTCACTACTGGTTTTACGATTTTCTTTAAAATTTCGAGTCCTAGGAGTGCTTGAATCCATGTTACTATTAGTAACTATTGCTAGTTACTATTAGTAGTTGCTAGAACCATACACTGTAATGAAGTGGCACTTTAATGGAAACCTTAACGTAACTGTTCCCTCAGAATTCCCCTAAAAAAAAACAATTTTCCCTGAAACAAATGTTTCAAATAAAATGAAAACAAGAATTTGTTGGCTTATCGACCAATTCAAGGTGAAAAACAAAAAATAAAAGAGTAATTTTGTAATTGTTTTTTAATTATAAACAAGTTCGACGTTTCGACAAACTTTGTTTGCCTTTTTCAGGAACAATGCAAAAATAAAGAGAAAAAATTATAACTCAAAACACAAACAAAAAACAAAATATATAGTTGCGATTACTGTGGAACTGCTAAGTCTGTAATGAATGGGTGTATGTTGTAATGTAGAAAGCCAGGAGAAGGGGGGACCGTTATGTAATATCGTTATGTGTGGAGAAAGTTATGTATGGAGTGGGGGTAGAAATTGCTTCTTTTTTTTCTTTTTTTTTCCTCAGGATTTTTTAAGGGAACATTGTAATGGGAAGAAATTAGGTCTTTGTCTTTTTTATGATTAACGGGGTCAGGTTGGAGATGGATGTGTATGGACTCCTTAAGGAGTCGCTTGGTGTAATTGGGCTGGGTAGCGAGGATAGAAGGATTATGGAAATCAAAAGTATGGTTCAAGGATAGAGCGTCTTGGAAAGTGCTGTACTTCTATTTTCTTAGAAGTAATGTCGTATTTGTGCTGTTTCGAGTCTTTCGTGTAAGTATTGTGAACTTTCTCCTACATAGGAAGCATTGCAATTGGGAGTAGAGCATTTCAATTTATAGACCGTGTGTGTTTTGTTGGTTTGGGAGTAGGATCTTTAAGTTTGGAGTAGAGTTTGTAAAGTTTGTTTGAAGTGGTGAAGCCTATGGTGAGATTGGGAATCTGTTTCTTAAGGGATTTGTTGATTTTTTGCGAGAGAGAATTGATATGTGTGAGGGATCTATAGATGGGTGGGTTATTGCTAAGATTTTGACTGGGTAACCTATGTACGGATATAGGTGAGGCGGAATTTTTGATAATTTTGTTTATGATATGGGGAGGGTACCCGTTGGAGGCAAGGATTTCCCTAGATTTTTTAAGGTTTTTCTTGTGGAAAGTAGGATGAGAAAGAGAGATGGGAAGCCCGGTGAACTAGATTTTTGGCTGTGTTGAAATTTTGATGGAAAGGGTGGTTAGAGAGATAGTAGAGAAGGCGTCCGGAGTAAGTAAATTTAGTGTACCAATCGTAAGTTAAGGTATTGTCGGGATTCCGTATAATGAGTGTTTCAAGGAAAGGAAGTATGTTATGTTTTTTTTCAATAGTGAATTGTAGTTTGTTGTGGTAAGAGTTGAAATGCTGAAGGATCTTTGATGTATCTGTTGGGTTGACGACAAGAAAAAGATCATCAACATATTTAAAAATATGAGAAATAGAGGGGCAAAGAGTTGGAAGGACTTTATCTAAAAGGTCATTCATAATAATGTTGGCCAGACAAGG
The DNA here is from genome assembly GCA_011037195.1 of Triatoma infestans. NCBI lineage: Eukaryota > Metazoa > Arthropoda > Insecta > Hemiptera > Reduviidae > Triatoma > Triatoma infestans. The sequence goes on along the minus strand of JAAEAF010014409.1, from coordinate 130,618 downwards.
AGCAAGACAACTGCCCATGGCCAAGCCGTTCTTTTGCAGATAAAAGCGCTCTTGGAAGACAAAATATCCTCATTTGCAGCACAGGTCAAGTGTTTCAATAAAGAGATCTCGTGGGATAGTCGTGTGAGGATGAATGGATGGCCAGTTGAGAGAAACTAAAGAGATAACTAGGTCAAGTGGAATGTTCGTGAACAGAGAGGTGACATCAAGAGAAATCAAGATGTATTTGGGGGGGGGTTGTTATGGGTTTTATTTTCTCAATGAAATCAAAGGAATTTTTGACGTCGTAAGTGTTTTGGGAACTAATAGGTTGAAGAGCGGGAAGTATGAATTTACTGAGATTGGAAGAAAGGCTATTAATGGAGGAGATGATGGGACGAATAGGGCAAAGGGGCTTATGAATTTTGGGCAGTCCATAGGCACAAGGAGGTGCACTGTGATGGTTGATAAGTCTGTAATAAGTGTTTATATCAATGTGGCCAAGATTTTTCAATTTCTTTATGTGCTGGTTGAATAAGTTTTGCTGTTTAGCGGTGATGTCTCTGTCCAAAAGGGAGTAAGTATTAGTGTCAGAGAAGAGGTTAGTCATTTTGTCAATGTAATCATGTTTGTCCATAATGACAGTGGAATTGCCTTTGTCTGCCTTTGTGACGATAATATCGTCATGGTGAGATTGTATAAACTGTTTAGTGGCGAAAAAACTGTTTAGTGGGGTCATGAAAAAAACTTTTTGGAAGAGATGTGGTCTGGATGTGCAATTATTTTTGTGTAAGTAGTTAGTCATAATGTTGACAATTTCTAGTCTAAGGCACTCTTTGTTGTCGTCTGAGATGTCAGTAGTCCGTAGGATGTATTCAGTGTCGATGATAAGGTTGGGCATGCTATGTTTAGGAGAACGGCTGGGGAGGTTAAAGTTAGGGCCAAAACTTAGGATTTTTTGGACATCATTAGGAATAGTGATGGAGGAAATATTTTTCAACCAAGAAGGTTTAGAGGTGGGATAATTATCGAAACCAATGGTACTTACAATGTGGGTGAATTTTCTGTGTAAGGTAGGTCTGTGGTGTTTTTTGTATGTAGTGTGCAGCTGGTCAACTATGTTTTGAAAAACTAAAAAATCGGTGTCGCCGAGGATGCCGCGGAGTTTGGAGCCTGAATTCTTGAAATCTTGATCCAGGAACTTAATTTCCCAACTGACGGAGCTGATTTCGCAGTTGAGCAAGAACTTCTTGAAAAGAAATACACAGCGCTTCAATTGTTCTGACAGTCCCAATGTGTTATGTCGGAATATTGCTAAGGGCGTTGTCTATATGTTTCGGGAAAACCCGACTAGTTCTGCATTTAAGCAAAAAAACCCTGGTGTTTTCCCGAGAGGCTAATTTCTTTAATGTAGAAGTAATGTGGTTAACCATCTCACCGCAGTCGTATTTCTTCCTAAGATAACTGAATGTGAATTTGGACACTGGAATGTTCTGCGCCATTATTTATATGATTATCAGATGATTTTCTTTGTTGGCCGTTAGTTGTAATATGAAAACAAGAATTTGTTGGCTTATCGACCAATTCAAGGTAAAAAACAAATATAGTGTACAGGCTAGGTGTTTAAGTGGGTACATAGTGTACAGGCTAGGTGTTTAAGTGGGTATATAGTGTACAAAGTGTCATGGAAATGTTTGGAGCCGTATTCGAGAAATTGTGAAAAACTAAAACAAAAGCATTAAGAAAATTTGCACTTTCGGTATACAGGTTTGTCCGAGACCGTCCATGACAGATGCGGTGGTAGGACCTACATGCAATACCAAGTTTGAGCTTCCTGCGATTGTTCGTTTTTGAGACACACACACACACGCGCGCGCGCGCATACGTATACAGATCACATTCGATAGATATTGTTTTCGTACTCAGGGGCTTTGAAAACATGTATTTCCGGTGGAAACAATTTTGAAAATTTAACCCAATCACAGTCCTGTACTGTGGGAGTAAGAGAATGTAAAGAAGTGCGTTTTATTATTTACTTATTCTAACTTTAATGCATACAATACTATGTCCTAATTTCTAGTGTTGACTAACGGTTTTTATTTTACTTAATTATATCTTACTTTTTCTTTTTTTACTTTTTTACTGAATAAAATTCAGTACTCTATGATTCAGTAGAGTTTATTACGTGCAAAGAATTCAGTAAAGATAAGGTCAGTATTATGGGGAAGTCGGTCATGTGGCTGCATCACGGACAACTTGAACAACAGGTGTGTAATTTAATTATCAAATTATACGTTCTCATATTTCTTTTTTATAACATACTTCCATCGATTATATATTTCGATAATGATTATTAATGCGATCATTTACGTATGGATTAGATTTTTTTTTTTATTTTTGCAATAAAGTAGCAATTTTGCCAATCGTCAAATAGACGTAACAGTGAGCATAAATTTGTCTTTTCGTTAAACTTTGCTCACAAACTGTACACATATAGGACTAGTACTTTTATATAGGTCATTTTTACAGGAAATTTGAATTTGGGAGGCAGAACCAATTTCGAAAGTTAGCTCTCCTCTAAATGCTTTAGAAGGAAAAACAAAATCTGATGTGAAACACTCACACGACTTTCTCTTACTCCGGGTTGAGAGCGCGTTTGCTAGAAACCGACGTTTCGCCCATGTTGCTATGAGCCTCTTCAGGGTCGTTACACCTTGGTCAATGAAGCTAATAAGGAGGGATTGCCTTATGGTCTTTCAAGATGTAGCAGCACGAAGAGGCTCATTGCAAAATGCACGATTCGTCGGTTTTTAGCAAACCACAGACGCGGTCTCAACCCAGAAGCTCAAGTGTTTTTCATTAAAATGGCCGCGCAAACCTAAAAGACCTTATTATATATCAAATGACTATTTTTCTTTAATCTACAAATTTTACTCATTTCTCCTAAATAGTGAGGTGGGGGACAAGTATCAATCTACTAAACCCAACCAGGTAGGGAAGTGAAGAGCACGCCAATAATATAGAACCAACCCCCCCCCCCCCGTATATTTGAAATTTAACTCCACGAATTCCGCAAAACTATCTAAAAATCAACTTTTTTTAGACCAATGTGTTCAATGTTTGTCTGTGTAGTGAGCATCCCAAATTTAAAGAAAATCGTGATGGCAATTTTCGAGAAAATTCCATGAAAATTCGACAACCTTCTGTAAAGTTGCATTTCCGGTCAACAATTGTATTATTTAAATTTGAATGTCTATGCTTTATAGCTTCTTATAAACATATTAATATTATATAACCGATAAAATCATATTATAGTAAAACGGTACTTCAGAAGAAAGTACTAGTAGAATAACACTACTTTCCCTCAGAGCCTCCCAAAAAAGTCAATTTTCCCAGCAAAATGCTTCATGAAAGTGATAGAGATTCATTTGAGTAGATAGTACACGAAGTTCAAAGAAAATCTTCGCGTCGTTTTTGTGAAAAACTGGAAAAAAAAACATTCAGTAATGTCACACTTGCGGTTGGTGGAATTTAACTGGAGCCTCCGTGTCTAGTGCGGCAGTAATACAAAACCTAGGGCACAACAACCTGTGAAGGGCCAGTGTGTGATTTGTATTAGGGTGCGTGTGGTAATCACGCCGCAGTTCCCTCGCCGTTCAGTTCCGGCCTTCGCTATCTACGTGCGCTACAAACTGAAACTTTCCACTTTATCTCTCGATGCTGGGTCAACACCGACTTTGCCCTCAAGCGAATCGAGCTCTGAATTCCCGCACCAAAGGCGATTGCACCTACAACAACGCATTTGACCTTCCTGCGATTTTTCGTTTTTGAGATTTCTGTAAACATCCAATCAATAAAATTTCACGAAAAACATTTTTTTGTTCGAACTCAGGGGACCTCCAAACATGTATTCCCGATGAAAGTTCAATTTCGAGAATTAGACACGATCACAATACTTGTTGTTACCAGGTCTAAGAGAATGTAATTCATGTTTTGACATCCTTTGAGTATAAGAAAATTGTTTTCCTGTTTGAGTGTGATTGTGTGTGTGTGTGTGTGTTTAACAAAATATCTCGACCGGAAGTGCAACGTCATTGATATTTTTTCACGATTTCCTTGAAAATGACTGCAACGATTTTCTTTAAACTTCGCTACTAACTACACACAGAAATGCCTATCATTTTTTCATGAAAATTGACAGTTTCACAGAAAAATGGATTTTCTTGAGGCGGTACTGCTTCTGAGAAACTCGCAGCGTTTACACTTTTGCCCAAAATTGCTAATTCCGAATGATGTATCCAACCATCTATATAATATAAAGTTTGTTATATTCGTTATTCAGGATAGAAACGAGTACTGCATGAGTTCTGCCAAAATGTAGTTTGTTCCCTTCGAACACCCCCCCCCCCCCCCCCCCCCCCCCCCCAATAGAAATCTAACCTTCACCCCGCAAAAATAAATCCTTCTTAATTTAACCTTTACATAAATATTAAAATACTTAATTTATTATCACAATTAATTATTTATTTCACATAGGAACTAAAAACATATTTTATGTTAAATTAAAAAAAAAAAATTGTTATTGAGATTCAATGCCGCAGGTATTTTTTATGGATCTGACACAATGAAACACTGTAAATATCATCATTAAAAAAGATATATTATCTTCATTATAATACAATGCAATAGTTAACAGCTGTTTTGTATTTAATTAAGAAAGTATATTTTTATTTAAAACAGCTGTTTTTTGTTGTTTTCTTTTTTAATACAAAACAGCTGATTTGAGATTTTTTCAACGGTCCTTATATTTATTTCTATTTATTGTCGGCATTTGTGTTTATGTCTATTTTTACTCTTTTTTTTTACTATTTGCAATACTCCATCAATCTATTATTTTTCTAAGAAATATCTTATCTTGACCATCAATCTTGTTATCTCTCCACAATATCAAAGTCTTTGTAGTCTGCAATAAGATTTTTTTCCCCCTTAGATAAGCAATCTAAAAGACGTGTTCCATTCCATGGAAGATTTCTGAAAGTCTATTCTTTTTCCACCAATAATGCAGGATTTCGAAGGTCCTTTTGGACAGAAACGTTATTTGATTGTTTTTACTTTTTTGATTTAATGTTCTCGTTTTTTTGGGACGATTTTCTCAAAAACTTTTCTTTGGATTTCCATTTATCTTTCTTTTGTTTTTTTGAGGAGAGGAGAAATATTGTTTTAAAGGTACTGTTGAGAAGATCTTCACTGTCAAAGGTCTGGCATCGTTTCCATTATGAACATAAAAAGCATCCTAAAGGATATGCAAGTTCGGATATTGAACCGGCTGTATGGATGATCTAGCGCACCAAGAAATTTTAGTTTCCCTGAACGCGCAACACAATATTTAAAGAACTCCCATATTCCAGATATCTAGTGGGAGACGGAAAGTTTGTAGGCTTGTGGGTTCGGCACCAAACGACTTTAAGTTAACCTCTCTCCGGTAAGGGCGGGGTCTGGCAGCATGCTGGATTGGAAAGCGGAGGGCTCAGAGTTCGAGTGGCGGAGAAGGCTCCAGATGCCTTAGTTTAATAAAAAATAAAGTCAACGAACACAGCATACCAATTAGAAGACCAATTCCTGATGGCGATCTGTGAAGAAGAATGGATAATTTTCAAGACATTCAATCCCATAGTTTATTTAATTTCCTAAAATCTTTTATCCTGAACAGAAACTAAAACTTGAAGAATTGGTTCATTTGCTAATAAAAACGAAATCAAATAAGTAAAAAGACAAATTTCTTTGCTAGACTTGAAAGCTCAAAGGGCTGAAATTGTGGGTGGAAAGCAAAGGGGAAGAAGTAATAATTAAATTATAAATCGTCAAAAAATTTTGAGAATGAGATTAAGAGAAAGTGGCGTATGTATTTGATGGTAACGTTTTTTGTTTCTTACTAGGGATGATATAATAGATAACCGGTTTTGTTGACACTAACTGGAGACAAACTGTTATTGGAGACTGAGAGATATACATTTCTAATATAACATTAAAACAAATACACACATACACACACACACACACACACACACACACACAGAGAGGAGTATAATATTGAGTCACATGAAACGTTCAATAAATAAATCATAAATAATGGTTTCCATTAATTCAATTCATTTCTACAATAAGTTACACAAGTAGAAGAGCAACCAAATTTTCTTGGTTGGCCACAAATCACTGTGTATTACTTATTACGTAGTCTAAGTTTATTAATATCTACTTAAATCATTACTTTCTCCTTAATGCCGGTAAAGAGGAAGTAGTATTGCGATCGTGTCCAAATTTTAGAAATTAAATTTTCACCGGAAATACTAATATTTTCAGATCCCTTGAATAGCGACTGTCTGAATGCGTGCACAGGATAACAGGAACCGAAACTAGATAGACAGACAATAATGTATATGTTTAAACTTTAGATTTTACAAATAGAGATGGGTCAGTACAATAACTTACAAAAATGAAAAATAAATAGAATGCAATAAATCAAGGTAAAATAAAAGATGACTCATTTAGTTTACAAAACTGAAACAAACTTCACAAAATAAATTAAAGGAAATTAAATATGTTACCTAATTATATATTTATCAATTTATAAATTGCCTTAGAGACATGGCGCGTAGTAAGTTATTGTAAATGTTGTTCAGTTTTTGAATGTGCTGAAGATCGCTTAATAGTGAGCTAACGACACATTCATAGTCATGCAAATATATCAATCTTAAATGATTCAAGGCAGGGCAAGTAAATAAAATATGGTTCAACGAAACGGCTCCGAAACTAATGTTACAATCAAAATCTATCAAGCGGAACCGCGACTTTGCAATTTATTTTTCTTTTCTGTTCGTCGCGATTTTCTCAACACACACACACACATACATTCTTATTACTTCTATTTCTGGGGGGAGGGTGTTTGCAACGTTAAGCTTTCCTCTAAAGTATCATTTCTGTGAAATGTATAAAATTAAGGTTACATAATAATATAATAATCACGGTTAGAACTCTAAAATTGAAGAAAATCTTTAAACCGCAAGTGTAGGCTAACTTTATACAGTAGGTTTCTCGATTTTGGTGTGGGGCGGGATGAACAAACAAAGTCACACTTCCGGTTTCCAGATCTGAATTGTAATCATCGTGTCAAATACGTTGAGTTATGTAAACGGAATCAATAGTTCGTACTTGGTATTCTATTGAGCATCCTGCGTGTTGTGTTCGCACGGCAGTTTTTTCTGAGAGCTAAATAATCTATTTAACAGATGGATCTCCCCAATTACTTTCTGCCATCATTTCCTCTGCATCTTCAATAGTTCATAAAAGCTTACTTTCTCAATAACGTACATAGTAGGAAGATTTTTTGGTGATATTACTAAAGCATTTTGAAACAAAAACTAGGCAGCGCCTTTATTAATTCTCAACGAAACCAAAATTGGCAGTTTAATTTTTGAACACCACGGATATTCCAATTCATTTCTTTGGATACCGGAAAAGCTCACCAACTTGCACTTCCAGTTAACTAATTTTCTTCAAACTTGGTAATCTAGCAACGCACTTATTGTACCTTAATTTTAGTGAGTGGTAATTGGCATTGGTAAAAAGGAATATTTACCGTGCAGCTCTCCCACAAATACAAAACATATTTTCCTGAAATCATGATTCAAATGAAAGTTATATGGCCGATATATTGGCAGGAAATTCAGAGAAAACAAAACCAATGTTGCAGCTTCATCAGAGAACTCTCTACAATCAATTTCCCTGGCAAACTCTTTACCAATTTCGAATAACATGATCCGCAAAGCTATTTATTCCTTTCGTATAATTCACTGCTATAAATTAAGAGACTTTAATGCCGTAGCAACAAGTAAGGTTCCTTGTAATAGATCAGACCTGTAAAATAGGTATTTTGCCAAAAACAGGTAGGTAACTGAGTTTTTACTATAAGCGGATGCTGAACAATATGAGATGCTTTAACAAAAGCGTAGGTAGGTCAGGGTTCAGGTGTCCTTAGCAAAGCCATATATGGTATACGAGGCCATTTATACAATGCAAACAGCGTGGGTTACAAGTCTTCGATTAGTGTATAATTTATTTTTTTGTCTTAAAACAAAAATTAATAACGGCCTGTGACAGCATTCTATTAAAAGCTAAGCAATTCATCGTAATAAAAAGAGCAATAAAACAATGAAAATTAATTGGACTCTCAGTGGAAGGATTTTTCTTATTTTGTGAGTTGGGTTAATGGGGGATATTTTCATTTATGGAAAACAGCTGGACGAATCGAATAAATAGGGAGAATTTCAGAAAGGGAAACTTTGTAAATATCGATAAAAGTTTACTTAGAAAAAAAAATTGTTAAAATTTCTCGTCAATATGGCAAGGAATTAAATATTATTAATTAATAAAATCTAATAATTTCTATGTGCGATTGGATTAAAACTGTACAGACAGACAAAAAAGAAGTTCTGTTTAATGTAAGATTTTATATAAATAAAAGACAGAAAAAATAATCGATTTGAAAATAATCCATTCTTTTATTTATTGTTAGAATAAGAGGCACAAAGTTTTAATGCTTTTTAAACAATTTCAAATCGATTTCAAAGTCGATGAAAAAGAAAAATGTATAAAAATAAATAAATAATAAAAAATCTTTACTTACAATTATATGCATTTGGTATCCATTGTAGGAAAACAATGTAAAGCAAATATCGTTGAAAGTTCGTCGTACAAAGAAACAAAAAATAAAAGTGACAAAGAAAAATGATAAGCGCAAAATTACTGACAATCTGCAATGTTTGAAAGTTACACGATGACTGAAGAAATAGGAGATTTCTTGAACAAGAGAGAGTAGTAGTGGGGAGGGTTGTTGATGCAAAGCCGGCAGATCTTATGCGGTTATGTTCCAATCCCTTCCACTTTTTAACAAGTTTTTCAAATAAACACAGACACAGGAAAATAAACGATTTCTTGCGGCATTTACCGAAGAATCTCAAAATGTGCGGTATAATCTTTTTACTTTTTCGTTACAATTATAATTCCTTTTGTTTTTAATGGATTTAAAAAAATAACAGTCATAAGACGAACTAACGTATAAATATTTTCCGTAATTTTAACATTACTCTTCATTTCGTGGGTAGGGTTTCTTCAAATGTTTTCTTTTAGTGTTTTTTATTTTAATTTAAGGCGCGTCAACATCTTGGTCATTAGCGCCCGGAGCCTTCTCAGTGCACTGCCGGCCTCCGGACAGCGTTCTCTCGCTACAGACAACACTGTCCATTACCGAACAGTGAGCTGCAGAGGCTCCTAGGAAGAAAAAATCTAAGGGTAGCACTGGACTCGAACCCGGGACCTCCGCGTGGGAGTCCAATGCGCTAACCACTTAGCTAATCCCTCCCCTCTTTTAGTTTCAAACGCCCTTAGAAATATCAGAGAAGCTCGACGATTAGTTGCAAAATAAAGTTACAAGGGGGTTTCTGGTGAGATTTACATTGTTACTTTTGATAAGAGGAGGTACTGCGATTTTATTAAATTTTCGATATCCTTTTTATCAAAAATACACGTTTTAAGGTCTTTTGAGTCCGTAATAGTGTTTAGAAAATGATCTGAGTGTGTGTGTGAAAAAAATTCTTTAAAAAACGTGAAATCGCAGGAATCTCAACTTTGATATTCCGTTTATTTCACCGGATCTGACTCCGCGGTTTCAACCAAAACTCATCAACCGGAAGTGCGACTTTACAGAATTTTTTTTTTCAGTTTTTCGCGATTTTTTTCGAAAACACCTCCAACTATTTTCTTTAAACTTAGTAAACTATTTACATAAATGAGGAACAGTAACGCTAGCTTCCCTACAAAGTACCAAATCAATACAATATATGGTTACATCACATATGTAATATTAATATACATTAAAAGTATTGCTAGAATTCCAAATTTGAAGACAATCGATTAACCGGAAGTGCATCTTTACAGATTGGTTTCCGAGATTTTTTGAATTTTGCGAAAACGTCTATAACGATGCTGAGCATGTTAACTGCACAGATATAAATGTATCACTTTTATTTGAAACTTAAAAAAAGAAAGATTTTAGATAGGTGTACGGAATTATAAAATCAATATCTTCCATAAATCGGCAGTTTTCAAAAAGTTAAGGATTCGTTAAGTCATCTGATCTCACGCAGTTGTGTCCAATTCGCCAATCACACTATTTTAACGAAGCTACATAATTCCAAATAAACAGCTAAACCATGCAAACATTAAAAATGTATAAATCACTATCTTCGACAAATGTGCAATTTTCTTAACTTTAACGGTCGATAAATTGTCTGTTAAAGCATCTTAATTGTTCCGTGCTATTGGCGAATGCCTGTCAAACACAGTATTTGTAACATCTCAATACGTTCCAACTAGATAATGAATCCTTGCAAATTGAAAAATTTAAAAATCCATTACTTCGACAAATGTGCAGCTTTCTCAAATTTAACGGTTCGTTAAATAGGCTCTTAAAATTATCTGATCCAGCTCCTCCCTAAGTCGCGAATGTATATCATTTTATTGTACATAAGTAAGTATATTGCGACGTTATAATTAGATTGTTTGAAATACATTCGCTAATTTGTCGGGCCAAACCGTTAAATTTAAGACCGTTAAGAGCAGTTAAATTTGAGAAAACTTCTGATTTTTGGAGGATATTGAATTATAAATTTTTTGTTAGGATTTCATTATTGTAAATATGGCAGTTATATTGCAGTGTTATAGTGGTAGTGTTTGTATTGCATTATTTGTCAGAACTGCTTGTACCTGTTTAACAGGCGAACCGTTTAATTGGAGAAGACATCTGATTTGTCAAGGGTGCCGATTATAAATTGGACATGTTAGCATGCTTTTTATTTTATATTTGCAACTATATTAAGGTGGTATAAATACTGTGACTGACATAAATTGGCGACTTGGTCGGAACTGGGTGGGATAATTATTTAAAAGACGAATTAACGAACCGTTAAATTTGAGAAAACTGCAGATTTGTCAAAGTTATTGATTTATAAATTTTTCATGATGGCACGAACTTACTGTACATTTCGATCTCGAGACTGACATACATTTCCGACTTGGGACATGCGGCTTAGGTCTATACTGCGATGGTTTGCATTATAAGTCCATGAAATATGAAAAATTTATAAATTAATAACTTCGACAAATCTATAAGCTTTCTCAAATTTAAGGTCTTAATCGTCTGTTAAAGCATTTCAGCCAGTTCCGCCCAAGTTGGCAATGTATGCCAGTCACAGCACATTTTTTAATTTATGTCATACACACAGAACATTTTCCCAAAATCAGTTTTTCGGTCTCAGAAGATCTTAAAAATGGGCCTTTCCGGTGTAAACTCGATATTCGAAAATTTGAATCTCAATAAATAATCTGTTTCCAGCAGTTGAAAGATGGTAAAAAATGAAAAGTCCCTAGTATATAGTTTGTGCAAAATTTAAAACAGACTTATTGCAACCGATTTTTAAAGAAATCTTTAAAAACTGAAACTAGTTAGCAAAGTCGCACTTCCGGTTGACGTATTTTTAAGTCAAAATCTTTGTGTAAGAAGTGGTGGTTGCAGCATCAACTTTGAGCTTCCTGTGATTTTATGTTTTTAAGATGGGAGGGTGAAGTTGTTCGCGTCCCAGATTGTTCTCACGTGCCCCCTGGATATCCAACTAAACGAACATCAACCGCCAGAGCAGTCTAAGTTCTTTTATACTGGGCTGCGTGACGCAGAATGGCTGAATAGCCGAAGTCATGGCGCAAGGGAAAAAAATGTTTTTTAAGATATTTTGTTCACATACACAGGCACGCACACTCCTACAGAATATTAAATAAATGAAAATCAATTTGTGAACAATAATATTGCATTTTATATATTGTGTTCACTAATATATTTTTATTTTGTTATTATAATTATCTAACACTTAGACATTCACAGAATTAGTAACTTTCACTTCCCGCAAAATTTCCGGTAACATTAATAAATGAAATCACAAATTACTTCCGCATTAAAATCGCAAGTTGTGACGTACTGTTCTTACAAATATGGTTGGTATTTCCTAATAAATATTTCATCTCAGCTTCAAATTTACATTTTTTTTGTATATATAATTGAATAAATGATATAATAAATAATACTTTTAAACTCATTTATAATATTTTGTGTTAAAATTTAGTCAAATATGTTTAAACTAATGAACCAATTATTATAAAATTATCTTAAAGATGGGGGAGAAAAACAAAATGGCAACTACGCACGGGGTGTTTCCGAGCGGCAGTCACTCATCCAGGTATTAACGACACACGTTGTTGCTTAACTTCGGTGAGAGTCGGAAGAGATTGATGGTATGGCCGTAGTGTCGGTTTTGCGTAAACATTATCAATTTAATAGTGCCTACTGTGATCAATTAAATGAAAGTTTTCAGCCCGTCATCTTGAATCGTTAAAAAAAAAACAATAAAAAAATATCTGTCTTGAAACACTCACACGACTTTCTCTCACTGCGGTTAGTACAATAATTATATATAGATGACCAGTCATTTTCTTGTCACTTTAAATTTTATTCATTTGTTTTAACATTAAACATAGAGTTGCGTGGGACAAGTGCCAAGAAGTGAGACTATATTGTTGTCCAGTACACAGTGCCAATAACACTGAAGAAACTAAATAATATTTAAAATGTTACGAATTACTCCGAATCCTCTAGAATCAAATTTTTCCAGATAAATGTATGGAATAATATTCGATATCGAAATAATATTCATATCTATGCAGTTAATATTCCAAATATAAAGATCATCGGCACACACTTTGCGAAAAAGAAGTCGCGCTTCCGGTTAACCGATTTCCTTCAAATTTGCATACCAGCAATTTTTATTTATTTCCTCCGTATACTATAGAAAGAAAGATCTTGCATTTCACCGGAAATACCTACTTGTTTTTGGGTCCGCTGAATATGAAAAAAATGTTTGTAGTGAATGATCTGTATGTGTGTGTGTGTGTGTTTTAACAGAATTTCACAAAAAGATAAGTCACAGGAACCTCAAACTTGGTATTCCGTTTAGGTATTGCCACTACATTAGACACAAAGATTTCGGGCAAAATACATCAACCGCAAGTGGGACTTTGAGTGGTTTTTTTTTTTCAGTTTTTCGTGATTTTCTCAAAAATGGCTCCAACGTTTTTCTTTAAACTTCGTAGACTGTCTACACACATAGATACCTAATACTTTTATTTTTGAAAAATTTATTTTTGGGAGGTTCTGGGGGGGGGCAGTAATGTTATGCTTTCCTCTAAAGCACTACCCTGCAGAGGTTCTGGGTTCGAGTCCAGCTGTGCTGTCCTTACATTTTCTCTTTCTAAGAGCCTCTACAGCTCACTGTCCGGTGATGGACACTGGTGTCTTTAACAAGAGAACGCTGTCCGGAAGCTAGCAGTGCACTGAGAAGGAAGGCTCTGGGCGCCAATGACCATATCTGGGAAGAAGTTGTCCCGCTTTAAAACAAAATACAGTGTATGATTCACCTCCTATATAATATGAAAATAGTTAGAAGCATTGCTAGATTTCCAGATTTGAGGAAAATCGGGTAACCGGAAGTGCAACTTCAGAGAATAGGTTTTTTTTCAGTTTGGGGGGGGGTTCTCGAAAACTTCTCTGACGATTCTGTAAACTTGGTGTGCCACCACACTTGGTATGCACAGCTTGGTATTCTGTGCCAACTGCACACATATAAACATATCACTTTTATTTGTTACATTTTCCAAAGAAAATTGATTTTCAACAGTTGTGCAGAATTTGTGGCGCTCAATTCCATGTGTTAAACGCAGCTGGTGCAGTGTTGTTGATGTGCTCTACTGGCTCACAATATACATCACTTCTCAACCTGCTAAGCTCGCCTCCAAAGTTGGTACTTAACCTCACAAATTTACAAACAGATATGTAAAATTTGAGTTTACAGAATATTCTATTAACAGGAGTAAGAGGATTTCTTTTTATCTTTATGTAAGTGGTAGAACGATATTTGTTCTAATGTGGTACTTAGAATAAAGCACATTACCGTTCCCCTGCAAACCTCCAAAAAATCCTTCGTGGAAAAACGTTGCAATACAAGTGATAGACATTTATGTGTTTTTTATAGGTGTAAAGTTCAGAGAAAATCGTTGGAACCATTAAGAAAATCGAAAAAGAAACTGAAAAAACATTCAGTAAAGTGGACATTCCGCTTGATAGAATTTCAACCAAAAATTGGATTGTCAGATGCTGTAGTTATCTAAACAGGATATCAAGTTTAAGCTATCTTAGTACTCCCAGCAGTAAGAGAAAGTAAAAAATTGGTGTGAACACTGACACAACTTTCTCGGACTGCAATTTACAAAATTTTAATTAACAAGTTTTTTTGTTACTATACCAAATTTAATGAATTCGTCGGTGTTTTTATGGAGAAAATCGTGAAAACTGAAAAAACTGTTCAGTAAAAATGCACCTACCCTTCCCAAAAAGTGCCTTTAACTGAATTTTCCTGGAGAAATGTTTCAAATAAAAGTTTGTAGATCATTGTATGTGTACTAGGTTTAAAGAAAATCGTTGAATCCATTTTCGAGTAAATCGTAAAAAAGTGAAAAGCACTTAGTAAAGTGGTACTTCCGGTAGAGGACAGTAAGACAGTAAGTTACGTCGGAACCCATTGTGATACCTAAACGGAATATCAAATTTGAATTTCCTGCAGTTTTTTGAGCTATACGGTTCACATACATACACACACCACACACACACACACGCACAGACCATTTTCTAAAAACCTTTTTTTTGGACCTCAAAACGTATATTTCCGGTGGAAACTCGATATCGAACTCCTTTTATTAGGAGTAAGAGAAAGTAAAAAACTGGTGAAAACATTCATACAATTTCTCTTTCTGCATTTCTTCCAGTGGTAATTGTAGTTTTCTTAAAATAGGAATTTATATTAAATATTTAGTTTTTTTAATTTCAACCAAAAGGTGGAATCATGTTGATACCATTATTAATAGTGTAGTCTAAGTCACAAAAACCTTCCAAACATCAATTTGCCCAGAAAAATATTAATGTAAACGATTTTGTAGGAAATTGTTTGATCCAATTGCGAAAACATTGCGAAAAACTACACAAAATAAAATAAATCAATAGTTGTACTTTCTCTTTGTAACGCATTCTGATGGAAATCATGTCCAATACAACAAACTAGCGATATCTGTGGACAATTATTAGAACTAATCAACATTAGCAGCTTAAGTGAACAAATGAGATATTAATTTAACATCTTCGCTCTATCACAAAGATAAAAAAAATTAAATAATTAGTTCTTGAAATATTCTAAATTAAATTGTTGAGAATAAATTTTTACTTTTTTTTTTACAAGCATTAAATTTGTTCGATTTTCAAAATTTACAATTTTAGCCACAAATAGTTTTCAATTGTGCTGATATACTTCTCTACAAACTAGATTGTTTTTATAATAATCCAAATTATAATAAAAAGAAAGAAAACTGGTATGATATACATGACTTTCTTAAATGTCAGAGCTTTTACAAATATGTAATCTCTTTATTCCCATTTTGGAAGTAGAGGAAGCTTTTACTAATGGGCCATTTTAGTGGCAAGCCAAACGCCTCAACAATCCCAGAACAATCCAACTTTCCTCCAACTAAAACCAAACTTTACTCAAAAAAAGATGCAACAATTTATATAGAAAAAAAAACCTGTTTAACCTAAAATTAGAATCCATTAGAATTATTTTCGATAAATCGTGAAAAACTTAGAAAAAAACTCAGTAAATTTGCTTTTCATAGATTTTGTATACGATATTTTGGTGTCAGATCAAATACTAGTACGTTTAGGCCAACCTGGCTTTTTTTCTTTTCAAACATAACTTTGTGGTCGTCAAATCAGAATTTTTTTGGGGGCCACTTCAAGATAGGTTCACTATTATGATCAACCTTCCCAACTTTCTTCTTAGCCTTCCTTTTTATTTGAACTCCTCGTTCGTCTTTAGTCCTAAGCTCCTTTATCCGATTCGATTTCATATTCTGAAGTAGTAGCGGTACCTGTCGATAAACACTCATCTTGATCTAATGCTTCCAATTCTTTTGCTCTTTACAGTACATAATTGATGAGATTAGTTTGCTATATTTTAATTACGCTGCATATTCCCGGCTTTGCGCATGTATAACAGCAATTATTTCTGTAAAATAGATTAGAAATCTATAAATGTTTTGATTTACATCCGGGAGCTAACGTTGACAAAGCACTAAATTTAATGTCTGAAACATTAAAAGAAGTAGCAAACTTAAAAACAAAATTTAAGCATTTAGTAGAGAGAAACTTGATTCTTAATCAAGTAAAAATTCTGAAGAGTTAAGTTGTATTCCGCAATATAACATTCTCAGAAAATGAGAATATTCATGACAAAGTTAAAAATATCTGTGCTAAAGTTGATGTAACTATTCCAGATTCTACAATGAATACCTGCTATAGAGAGTGGGCAGAATTGGTGATAGTGGTCCAATCATTGTCGCATTTAATAATAGTAACATAAAAGCGGAAATAATGAAGAAAATAAATTAATTTATGATAAACAACTATTCGGTGAGCCATGATCGTAGAGAAGAAGGCAAGCGGATTTATAATTGTATGAATCAGTTAAAACAGATAGATTTAAAAGTTAATCACGGATAAGCTTTTTAAAATTCTCTCTCTATTGTTGCAAAAGGGTGGGGACGTGCTGACGAAGGTATTGTTAAGATTGTTTAAAGTATGTTTGATGTTTGATTATGTACCAACATTATGGAGAGAAGTAAGGGTAGTCTTTATTCCCAAGCCGGGAAGAAATGACTACTCCGACCCCAAGGCATTTAGACCCATTAGTCTTATGTCTTTCCTCTTGAAAACTTTGGAAAGGTTGGTGGATAGGTATATTACTGATGGCCCATTAAGGGATCATCCACTCCATCCTAACCAACATGCTTATATTGTGGGTAAGTCGACAGAGACTGCATTACATTGTCTCGTCGGAAGGATAGAATCTGCTTTGGAAATAAAAGAATATGCCATAGGGTGTTTCTTTGATGTTGAGGGGGCATTTGACAGAGTATCGTTTGATGCTCTGGAAGATGCCTTGGTACGAAAAGGTATACATCCCGTCTTAATCAATTGGATAGGTGTCTATCTTAGGAGTAGGGTTATACAGGTTTCCCTTGGCGGGCGCACCATGATAGTACAAGTGGGGAGAGGTTGCCCTCAAGGGGGTTGTCTCTCACCTAAGTTGTGGTGCGTCGTCATGGATGACCTTTTGGATAGGATGAATTCATCGGGATTTTATGTGCAAGCATATGCCGATGATGGTGTTATTTTATTGTTAGGGCGCTGTTTGTCCACTATTTCGGACCTAATGCAAAGCGCCCTTAACATGGTGTATTGTTGGACACAGGATAAGGGTCTTTCTATTAATCCTATTAAGACCCAGGCAATTCTATTTACTCATAGAAGGAAGATAGTAGGTTTTACACCTCCTAGGTTGTTAGGTACTTCCATACAGGTTAGCAAATCAGTGAAGTTCCTTGGAGTAGTTCTCGACAGTAAATTGAACTGGTCGGAACATGTTAAGACACAACATCAAAAGGCGATAATCTCCTTTTGGCAATGTCGAAGAGTTGTAGGTAAGAACTGGGGAATCACTCCCAAGATGATGTTCTGGATTTATTGTATGGTCATTAAACCTAGATTGGTATATGCGGCTTTGGTGTGGTGGCGTCGCATTGAAACACGATCTGCTAGGCAGCTGTTGGAAGAAGTCCAACGCTTGGCTTGTCTGGCGGTGACTGGAGCGTTTCGGACGACACCGACCGCATCTATGGAGACTTTGTTAGGGATTCCACCTCTTTTTGTGGAGGTGAAAAACCAGGCAATGAAAGCCTGTTATAGAAATTAAACAGGCAGGTTTTTGGCAGGGTAAGCGATATGGTCATTCTACCATTTATCGTGAGATGCTTTTAAGGATTCCCATTACATGTTTCCCTTCTGATAGGAATTTGAAGACTTTTGTCTTTGGTCATTCCTACAGGGTTAGGTTGCCTTCTAGGGAAGATTGGTTGACCCTGGGTCCGTCTGGGGTGAACTATCTCCGATGCTACACGGACGGTTCCAGGATGGATGGTAGTCTGGGGCTGCCGTCTATTTTGAGACGGGAGATCATTTGGTAGCGCCTCTTGGTGAGCGGGCCACCGTTTTCCAGGCTGAGGTTTATGCAGTTCTATGCTGTATTTTGGATGAGAGGGTGCATAACACTAATTTAAAAGGTGTTTGTATCTGCTCGGACAGCCAGGCTGCGTTGAAGGCGCTTAATTCATGTGTCTTCACTTCCAGATTGGTGTTGGAATGTTCTAGAAGACTGGAAGATCTTTCTTTATTAAAGGATGTGCTTCTGGTCTGGGTTCCAGGTCATATGGAAATTTTTGGGAATGAGGAGGTGGATAGGTTTGCCAAATTAGGTGCCTTTCTCCCTTTCATTGGTCCAGAGCCTGCTGTTGGTGTGTCTTCTGACACATGTTTGTCGGGCTTTCAGACGTGGATGACCTCACAGCACTCATCCTTATGGATGAGTGCAGTGGGTTGTCGGCAGTCTAAAATGCTCATTGGGGGCCCGGACGGAGCTTTGAGTAGTGGGGTCCGGTGTCTTTCACGGACCTCCCTCAGGTATCTGGTTGGATTCCTCACTGGGCATTGTGGTTTAAGGAGACATCTCTATATAATGGGACTTGTGCCTGACCCTTTTTGTAGAGTTTGTGAAACTGAGGAGGAAACACCCATGCATTTGATGACGAATTGTTTGGGTTGTGAGGAGATTAGGTTTAGGACCTTCGGCCTGAATAGGATGTCGGTAGAGGATCTTAAGCTGTGTCCTTTTAAGGTTTTGGTCCGATTTGTTCGGTCTGTTGTGAAACTTAGATGGTTAAAACCTGGGTCTGGATTTTCATTCTAGTCCCAGTGGTAGGTATTCTTTAGGGGCAGCTATATGGGCCCGAGGGGGCTTTGGATAGCGTAGGGTTTACTTCCCTCCCCTTTTGGGAATATAATAAAATTTGGAGGAGCCTTTTAGAGACTTAAAGAGATTGAAAGTCTTTTAGCTGGCATAGAACATGAGAATCGTGAAGAATCCATCGAAGAGCTTAATAAGAAGAAGAGGAAGTTAGAGCTAGGTAATAAATTAGACCAATTCAAATGTAGACCTAGGTCTTCTTTACTTCGACCATCGCAGTTCCAAACTCCTTGATGTTAGCCGCATTCAAAACCCGAATGTTTAGCTACTTCTCAAAGCAACGGAACTGTGTAGCAACGACTTTTCAAATAATCGGAAACTGTAAGTTAAATCAAAATGCTAAATATGATAAAATTAAGTAACTTTTTGTAATATTAGTGGGTTTAAGAAATTATTTAAACTGGGAAATAATGAAATAAATGTATTATGTAATAATTAGTAATATGTTTTGCTGAAACTTGGCTATTAAGTGATCAGTTTCAATTATCTCAAATGTTTTCTAAATATATACCATATTTTAGTTCAGCCATTAAAACCAAAATAAAAGGCCGAACAAGTGGAGACCCACTAACTTCAGTCAAAAAACAATTGGAAAACGGTACATTAGTAATTTATAAAAATGATTATCTGTTTATAGGTATTTATAATGGGCATTCATTTATTATAATAGGAAATATCTATCTGACCCCCTCAAGCGATATAGAATTATTATTTGTATCATTAAACAATACGATCATTAAAGTTAAAACTGAATATTCAAATTTTAATATGATACTGCTTGGTGAATTTAACTCTAGTGTAGGGAACTTAAATAGTATTGGTGTTGAAAACTAGCAAATATTTAACATTAGAATGTCTTTAGATACAGTTATTAACAAACGTGGCAAATTGTTAGTCGAAACCATGGAGTCACTAGGTTTTTTTCTTATGTAATGGCCGATCATTATCAGATAATCCGGGCAAATATACATATATGACCACATTAGGTAAAAGTAAAACCTAGTCTGGATTAACGACAATATGTTGGTTTCTCGATTTGTCTGTAGATTTAACATCAGATTTATCTCATCATTTGTCATGTATCTGCAATATAGAGACACCCCATTCTGTTCCAGTCTATTCTAAGAATATGTGTATTCCATCTAAAGTCATAAAATGTGACAATAAAAAAAGTAGCTAATTTACAAAGTAACTTCAAACAATCACAGAAAATATACTTTAATGATATTAATAATCTTTATAATAACTTCATAGAAGCATTAGAACTGGCATTGTTCGATTCAGAGTTAATGTTCTATAAGAAGCAGAGTATTAACAATCAAAATTTTGCTAAAGCTGCTGGTAAACATCATAAAACTATCTTACGCCGCAAGGCCCCCAAATGCTGTTACACTGGTGGAAAGCCTCGGCGATGTGATGTCCGACATGGACATTCTTGCAGTCCGTCTGTCAGGCGCGTCCAACAGGCGGGTGCAAAGGTTAGTCGGTCAAGGCACTGATTTGGCAGTCGCAAGACGATCCATAATCAGGGAGAACCTTGTCCGGCAACAGGAAGAAAAGGCTCAGGCCGGAAAAAGGCCGCGTTCGGAGGAAAGTACCCCGAAAGCATCGCGGCCGACGAAGAGGGCGAGACCTCGTACTTATGGGGAGGCTTTGTCCTCGGAGAAGGTCGCGATTGCCGCGGCCGATTACCCGGACACGCAGTTGGAGCCGGATAGGCTGAAAGCCATCCAAAAATCCCTGCTGTCCACCATGGCGGCCTCCACGGATGACCGTCAAGTGCGCTTTCTTAAGTGCACCCATAAAGCAGGGTTTCTCCTGCTTACATGCGCAGACAAGGAGAGTGCGTCCTGGGTGACGGAGGTCCTCCCTACGCTGCGGCCCTGGGAGGGCGCTGCCCTCGGGGTCCTGGTGGGGGACGAGGTCCCGAAGCCAGTGACGTGCTCGGTCTTTGTACCCCATGAGGATGGCGAGCCGGTGACGGCGGAAAGGGCCTTCTTAAAAACAAAGGAGCATATATATATACACATGATTTTTAGAAAGTATTTGATTCTATCAAGCACAATCTATTATAGGAAAATTATTTAAAATTGGTCAAGTAGACAAATAATTAGGATAATTAAAACCTTTTATGAAAACGCCGTCTTACAAATCAAAATAAGTCAGGCGTTATCAGAGGAAATAGAGATTTCTACCGGCCTTCTGCAACGGGAAAGCTTTGGTCGTGTCCTTTTTATTTTATTCGGAGCGGATTTAGTGTCATATTTTGAAGAGAGTGAGTGTATCGGAATAAAAGTAGCCTCACCAGTTCAAACCATTATGCTATTATTTGCCAATGACCTGTCATTTACCAATTACTTGCCTAAGATTTAGATTCTCCTGGAAGGAGGCGCAAAATAATTTAAAACTTCTAGAGCAATATTGTACCGAAAATTGCCTTTCAATAAATCCAAGCAAAACAAAAGTTATGGTGTTCCATAAATCCCCAAAGCGCATGAAACTGAAACCACTTCTTTGGAATGGATTACAATTAGAATACGCGAAGAACTACACTTATTTGGGCGTAGTACCTTCTACACTTATTTGAACCTTTTTCTTCAAGTGGGAAATTCAAACTTGCTTCTGAATACTTTCTACAAAAGTCTTCAGTGGCCGGTAATAAAGTTAGGAATATTTTAATCAAAAGTAAAAGTAACGTTGTTAAAGTAAAAAGGACCTTCATTGATTCCATTGTGGCTTCTACGCTACTCTATTGCTGCGAAGTATGGTCATTAAGATTTAGAATTAATGAAACAGTCCAGGCAAACTTTTTATTGGCCTCGTTTTACCCCTTACTACATGATAAGGCTAGAATACGGTAGACTGCCGTTAATTGTTTTATTTTTAAAAGAATATGTAGTTAATTTTCGGATTAAACTTATCTCTCTTCCAGATGAAAGACTACTAAAAATGTTTTCAATTATTGTGCTCCTTAGATGATATAACAAGATAGCGTCTATATCCACTTACCGAGAAAACTGTAACCTCCTCTCTTTTAACCCAGTGTTGCCACCGCTACAGTACTCTCCCCCATTCAAGATAGATACTTGGAAGGGAAGTGAACTCTGCGCCCCGAGCGGGTAGTTTGTGCTGGTGTTGCTGCAGTCGGAGGTGAAGTTGAAAGCGTTGGCGCCGGTGTTGTAGCTGGTAGGTTGTCTTGATTTGCCATGTCAGTTGCTAGCGGGAAATCATCAGGGAGACTATGACAAGCCTTTAGCCTGTCTACTGAGACCATTACGCGCTCGCCTCGAACATCCAGTGTGAATGTTTTGTCAGACTTCTTGATGATGCGATAAGGGCCTTCATAAGGTGGTGCCAGAGGTGGCCGAACCGCGTCGACACGCAGAAAAACATGTGTAACTGAGGACAAACCCTTGTCTACGAAGCAACTGCGTCTGTTGGCTAGACGAGGCGGAACTGGTCGCATGTCCTTGAAGCAGTTACGGAGTTTGGTGATGAGGTCAGATTGCGGAGTAACCGAGGTCTCAGTGAAAAATTCCCCAGGAAGCCGTAGAGTTTGCCCGTATACTAACTCACATGGTGCCGCTCCCAAATCCTCTCGAACCATAGTACGGAGCCCCAAAAGCGTAGCTGGTAGCGCTTGGCCCCAATGCGAGGAATTACCCAGTGCCGCTGTTAATGCAGTCTTCAGAGTGCGGTGAAAACGTTCAACCATCCCGTTGGACTGTGGATGGTAGGGCGTTGTCCTCTGCCGTCGGAAACCAAAAAGTCGGGCTAATTCAGAAAAAAGCTCGGCTTCGAATTGCCTCCCCTGATCTGAAGTGATTACGGAAGGACTTCCAAATCTTGAGATCCATTCACGGAAAAATGCTTCTGCGACGGTTGCTGCAGCTATGTCCTGAAGCGGTATTGCTTCTAACCACCTTGTGTATCTGTCCACGATGGTTAGCAGGTACCGATTGCCTAAGGATGGCGTGAGAGGTCCTACGAGATCGATATGAATATGCGAGAATCTGTCACTGGGGGTTAGGAACTTTCCTATTGGTGTGCTGTTATGTCGTATTATTTTGCTGCGCTGACAGGCTAGGCAACCTTTTGTCCATAAACGAACATCGGCTTGCATCGACGGCCACACGAATTTACGGGTGACTAGCCTTACGGTAGATCTGATGCCTGGGTGTGCTTGTCCGTGAAGGCGTTGAAACACTTCTTTACGAAAAACTGCAGGCAGATAAGGCCGGTCGCTACCTGTTGATTTATCGCACCAAATTTGGAGTGGTGTGCCACACAAGGGTACCTGCTGTAGGTCCAATGAATTGTTATCGCTGGTGACAAGTTGCTGAAGTTCTTGATCTGATTCTTGAGCTGCTGCGACTTCTTTGAAGAATTCGGTATCAGACAACGATATGGCTGCGATGCGTGAGAGCGCATCCTCTGCTGTATTTTCACCTCCTGGCACGTATCTGATATCTGTTGTAAATTGAGCTATGAAGTCGAGATGTCGCAACTGTCGAGGCGAAGCTCTGTCTGGGTGTTGGAGAAAAGCGTTTACTAATGGTTTCTGGTCCGTGAAGATTGTGAATTCCCGGCCTTCTAACATTGAGCGAAAGTATTTTACCGCTTCATAGGCTGCTAGTAACTCTCTATCATATGTCGAGTATTTCCGTTGTGTAGGACTAAGTGATTTGGAAAAAAAACCCAAGGGTACAGTACGTGTCCCTTGTTTTTGTTGTAAAGCCGCACCAATGGCTGTCTGTGATGCATCTACTGTAAGAAATATTTGCTCATCCGGATGTGGGTGCGCGAGAAGTGTTGCATTCTCTAATGCTGATTTTAATGCGTGAAAGGCTTTTCTCGTCTCTTCGGTCCACCTTATTTCCCGGTTATCTCTTTTGACGTTGCCTGGAATCAACCCAAATAACAAATTTTGAACTTCTACGGTTTTGGGTAGGCACCGACGATAAAAATTTACCAGCCCCAGGAAGCGTCGAAGTTCTTGTACCGTCTTGGGTAAAGGAAAATTCTTAACGGCAGCTACTCGCTCGGCCATAGGGCGAATTCCTTCCGCCGATACACTATATCCCAGAAAATCTATTTTCTTAGCGCCGAAAACTGATTTGGAAATATTTACCTTAAGCCCAAATTTATTCAACACTTGCATAAGAGCGTGAAGGTGGGTCCGGTGGGATTCTTCATCTTTTGACGCTACCAGTATATCATCTATGTAGCAAAAGGCGAAGGGCAAGTCCCTTAAAGCTGAGTGCATAAACCGCTGAAAGGTTTGAGCAGCAAACGCAAAAATTCGAAAAGCCCAAAAGGTGTGACAATGGCCGTTTTGGGGATGTCATCCTTCTCTACCGGGAGGTTGTGGTATGCTCTAACGAGATCCACTTTTGAAAAAAAACGTGTGCCATTTAGTTCATTGTGAAAATCTGAAAGATGTGGGATAGGGTAACGATCGGGTACAGTCACCGAGTTCAGGGCGCGATAATCCCCACACGGTCGCCAATTGCCATCCTTTTTTTTGACCATATGAAGCGGTGATGCCCAAGAACTGCTTGATGGCCGGCAGATTCCGAGATTACAGAGGAGTTGGAATTCTGTGCGCGCAGCCATTAACTTATCAGGTGGTAGGCGGCGTGGTTTTGCAAAAACCGGTGGTCCATGGGTTTCAATGACGTGGGCAACAGGTGATTCTTCTATCGGAACATTTCGCGTTTCATTAAAGAGGTTGGGGTATTGACGCAATATGTCGCTGTACTTGCAGTTGGGTGGAACAGCGCATATAGATCCTATTGCCGGTAGGCGAGCAATTGTGCCTTTTGTATTTAGCCTGGTTGTTCCATCTATCAGGCACCGTTTTTTAAGATCAACTATGAGACCGAATGCTTCTATAAAGTCCGCGCCTAAGATTGGAGATGTAACATCAGCCACCACAAATACCCAGGTCATATCCCTCCGTAAGCCTAAATTAACAGCCACCAAACGCGTGCCGAATGTCGTTATGGGTGAACCAGTTGCGGAGTACAAGCGTTGGTGTCCACGCGTCGGCGTTCAGCCGGCGTTGGTGGCAGCACGGAGACCGCTGCACCAGTGTCCACCAAAAAATTTACTCCTAGCTTGTGGTCCTTAACATACAAACATGGTTGGCGATTATGTTTATGCCCATCGTTTACCGCCTTCAACGATGGGTGCTTGAGTTTACCTGTGGAGGTGTCTTATTGTTGTACGTACAGGGTTCTATGCATTTTCGCGCAGCGTCGCCAAAACGCCAGTGGTACCAGCACAGGCTGGGTACTCTAGAACGAGAGTCGGATCGTAGGCGGGTTCGAGGAGTGTGATCCATGCCACTCGATGATGTGTTCGCGCTATCTACCTTTTTAGTCAATGCGGCTACGGTGACATGTAGTTCTTCCAGTTGCTGTTTAATGTTGTCAAGTGCAGTTGTTGCTGAGGGGTTTTCCTGGCTGATATTGTAAATGTTGGGTGCCGAAGTAACTTCTAACACGCGGTCGGCTAATTGTGCTAGCTGGGGCAGGCTTTCATTGCTTACAGACAAAATAGCCTGAGCATTGGGGGGCAGCCGCTGCAGCCATAAACTTTTTAGTGCCTCTTCTGAAAGTGCCCCTTGGGCTAAATCCGTCATTGGTCGTAGTAGTTGAGACGGTTTCTTATCACCAAGGTGCGCGTCAGTGAGGAGGGTGCGCAATTTTTTATCTGGGGTATCAGAAAAACGCTTTATAAGTGCATTCTTGAGAACAGTGTACGCATCAGTAGAGGGTTCACTTTGTAGTATGTCTGATACTTGTTCAATGGCGTCAGGGTCTAAGGCGGCAATTACATAATTATATTTTGTTACCTCCTGCATCACGCCTGCTGTAAAAAAATTGGCCTCCACTTGACGAAACCACAATGCTGGTCTTTGCCTCCAAAATGGTGGTAGTTTAACCGCAACTCTGGAGACGGCCACATTTTCTTCGCTCTTAATTGAAAGTTCGCCCTTGTTTGAATATGACATATTCGACACCGGGTAATGAGATGATAAAAATAATATATTCCGACACCAAATATGGTAAAATAGAAGTAATAAAACTTATTTACGGGGTCACCAATATAACAAGATAGCGTCTATATCCACTTACCGAGAAAACTGTAACCTCCTCTCTTTTAACCCAGTGTTGCCACGGCTACAATGATAATAACCGACATAACAATGTATACAATTGGGTAACAATCGTTAGAATTTGGGGGGAACAATTGGGAGATCTCAATTTTTTCCAAACGGTGGATAAAGAATTTGCTTTAAATAACAACAAAATATAGGAAAATTGAAAAATAATCTACACAATTAAGATATAAATCGGGTATTTAACTTAATTCGTAAATTTATTCGTATTTACAGAAATTAATAAATTATAATTATTATTAATCACAAACGTATTTACATTTTTTTTCAACTAGATAAATAGAGCAGTAAGCCAATTGAGATTCGCCAGCAGTAATTCTGTAAAATTATTTTTTAAAGATTCATCTCTAGTTTTTACTTAAATGAAAATTACCCAATTCGTCAAGTCATTGTAATAAATCCATTAGAACATTTGTTACTGGAATACTTTGCTAATTTGACAAACATAAAACTACTTTTAGTATAACTTTGCCCAATGCGAATAATGATGAACGTATTGAATATATTTTAACATTAAAAATATAACTGACAAATTAAATTCTTTTTGTACACATCTTTTAAATATTTCCAAAGTAATACCCCAATTAAATATTCAAATACTGAGATATGTATGTGTGTATATATAATTCATTTAATACAAATAAGACTAATTCAGTTAAGATGTTCAGCCACAGTGTTTGGTAGTTTTAAGTATTTTTGTGTATATTTAATTATTTTTGATATGAAGAATATTATATTATAATCATATTATTATACTTTGAGTAAGTATTCAGTTATATTTTAGATTATAGGTATTTCTAATATTTTTCTTTCTTTTTTTTCCATTCCTCTTAGTTGTGTGCGTGACAATTCATTAAGATTAGTAATTCTTTAATTTGCATTGAAAAGAGTAATTCATTTTTACTTTTTATTATTACTATAAATAACAATACTTGTTCTTTTTTTATTCACAATATAATTTACTGTTGTTTTATTTTTTCTTTGTAAGAATCCGACTTATTGCACAACTTTATTACTTTGACAATAAAAATTAAAAAATGTTCCAGAAAACATCTTTTAACTACCTATTCATGATTTTCATGATCCATGATATCATGGTTTTAACTGCTTATTTCATGATATTATATTAATTTATTGATTTCGTTTGTTTAATAATATAATATGAAGACTATAGGTACATTTATTATGGTCTGCATAGGTAGAAAACAAGTATTGCCTGTTGCACAATGATTGATGCACAATGGTTAATCTATGAAATTCATAAAATATTATAATTAAGAATTATTTTTATAATAGAAGAATGAACAGAATTTTACTTATTTTAAGATTGTTTTACCGAAATATTATACTATGTTTTAGTATCTGGTATTTTATCCATCATAGCATGCATATTAATTTGTTCCTGATTGGTTTCGTATTTTCATCCATCAACAGAGCAAATTCACAAGTGTTAAGGTTTTATTTTGATGTCGGTGTTTATCAAAGATTCAGTTTAATACCAATGTTGCACGTTTGAGAGTGCGCTAGTAGCATTAGTAGGGAACTTTTTGTAAACATTTTTTTTGGCAGTACGAAAGGAAATTCTGTAGAGTATAAATGTGAGAGAAGAAAGGTCTGTATATGGTGATTGAAATAAACAAGGTTTTATTTTTCTTCTGGAACTACAATTCTAAGGATACTGCTTGCTAAATTATTATTATTTATCAGCATAAATCCTAACATTTGGTACCCTTGGTGGGACAGAAGAATTTATAAGGAAAAACGGACTTTTGGATTTCGACAGTTACCATGGCGTTGAGGTCATCGGGACTCAACAATTGGTTTCCTGGTTACGGACACCTACAACGGAGGTCAGGTGTGGCAGGGAAATTCCAGGTACTGTCCTTTACTTCTTTATCACTTTATTCGTGTGTAATTCTTCTGGTTAACGGGCATGGCTAACGAAGGATAAATAAAGTAATTAAAAAGAAAACGTGGCTTGGTTAAAGGTTCGTTAACTCGGGTAGAAAATTATGTTAAGAAAAATCAACTAACGGAGTTAAATAAATATAAATTTATTTCAAAATGGGAAATGTTAAAGGATTTATTCAATGGCTATCGGGCCATTCAGGGGCAAATTATTGTAATGTTAGAAGATGAAAAAGAAATTCAAATAGAGGAAACAGATTTTGAAGAATTCGAAGAAAGATACTTCGAAACAAAGGTCTTATTAGAGGGATTACTAGGTGTAGGAAGTAGGGAAAATATGAGCTTGACTTCCGTCAAGAAAATAAAGTAAAATCGAAATTCAATAGTGCGAATTTTGGATTGCCCAAAATAGAAATAGAACGGTTTAAGGGGCTTAGAAAAATGGTTGAAATTCTACGAAACGTTCAAATCCGTAATTCATGATAGTGATGATTTACCGGATATTCAGAAATTTCACTATTTAATTACTTTTCTAGAAGGTGAAGCGGCTAAATGCATTGCGAATGTCGATATTTCTAATGAAATTATCAATTCGCGTGGAAGGCTCTAGAGGATAGGTATAGTAACAATAGAATACTAATTGAGACCCATTTGCTAACATATTTAGCGCATCGGTATTAGAAACGCCGTCTGCAGAGAGCCTTCGGGATTTATTCAATTTATTCATTAAAAATCTTAATGCCCTCAAACCGGATATTCAGAAATTTCACTATTTAATTACTTTTCTAGAAGGTGAAGCGGCTAAATGCATTGCGAATGTCGATATTTCTAATGAAATTATCAATTCGCGTGGAAGGCTCTAGAGGATAGGTATAGTAACAATAGAATACTAATTGAGACCCATTTGCTAACATATTTAGCGCATCGGTATTAGAAACGCCGTCTGCAGAGAGCCTTCGGGATTTATTCAATTTATTCATTAAAAATCTTAATGCCCTCAAAAAGTTAAATATTGACATAGATCACAGTGATCCGTTTTTAGTATTTTTATTAACATCAAAATTAGATAACAAAACGTTAGAGGCGTGGGAAGCGGAAATATCGGGATATATGGAACTTACTACGTTTATAGAACAAAGATGCAACTACTTGGAGGCTTTAGAATTAAAGGCGGGCAATAAAAGGCGGCGTGTGATTGAAAAAAGAAAATCGGTTTATCTAACTAATACTTCACAACACTGCAGTATTTGCGACAAAGTTGATCATAAAGAGTTTAAATGCAAACTTTTTTTAAATTCAACAATAAACTATAGGCGGATTATCGTAAAAAATAAACATTTATGTTGGTTGTGTCTTTCTCACGGTCATTCAGTAGCCCAGTGTCAATTTAGGGTATGTTATCACTGTAAAGGTGTTCTTCAAGCAGCATTTAAAAGGAACTGGAAACAGAAAGAAAGGAGGCAAACGGTGAGGTGATAAATTAGAAAAAGAAGGCGAAATGGGAAATAGCAACTCAGTCGCGGATTCATCGAATCCAAGCTGCTATGTTGCTTCTGAACAGTTAATTGTTATTAAATCAGAATTCATTTTATTGGCAACCGTGGTAAAGTAAAGAGCTCTTCATGTAACCAGTGTCCTGGTCGCTTTATTTTAGATAGTGGGTTTAATTAATTAATTTAATATCTAAAAAATTGTAGATAAGCTAGGGTAGTATTTGAAGCCCAATTTAAATATAACATTGAATTTGCTCTAAATGATATTTTGGCTACGGGACCAAACTTGCAAAATGATATATGCACTTTACTCTTAGGTTTTCGAATTCCTAAATATGGACTCACCGCTGATATAGCTAAGGTGTTCAGGAAATCTGGGCGGATTCCTCGCAAACGGATTTACAAAGAATATTGTGGCGAGACTCTCCTGATAAAAAATTGGAACACTTCCGTTTAAAAACGGTAACTTACGGAACAGGCCCGCTTGGTATTTGGCCCCATGCCGTGCTTAAGGGAAATAGCACAAAGAGTAGAGAAAGAGGAGCCTAGAATTGCCCGCATTACAAACTCTCAATTTTATATGGACAATTTAATAACAGGTTCGAATGATTATCATGATTTAGTTCGTATAAAAACTCGCATAGAGGAGTAATTAAAAGAAAGAGGATTCAATTTACGGAAATGGTTTCTAACAATAAGGAATTATTAAGCGATTTTGGATACGATTCAAAAGAACAGTATTGTGTTGATCTAAGTGAAGAAGGTGCAGTAAAAACATTGGGGCTGCTTTTGAATCCATCTTCCGATAATTTAGTTGTAACCATTCGCAACTGGGAAGGTGGTAATGTCATTAAAGGAACCATACTTTCAGATGTCAAAGCATTATGGGATCCATTGAGTTTGTTAACGCCGGTTGTCATAAGGGGTAAAATGTTCTTTCAAAAATTGTAGCTATTGGGAATTGAATGGGACGAAATGATAGTTGCGTAACTTAAAAGGAAGTGGCTAAAATTTAAAGAAGACGTGAAATTGTTAAACAACTTTGAAATAGCACGGCGTGCAATATTGGATTATGTTTGGAAGGGAACAATGGAGTTGCACGGTTTTAGTGATGCGAGTAAAAAGGCGTATGGCTGCTGCATATATATTTGTGTTCTAGACGAGAAAAATAGCCGGTCGGGGAGACTGCTTTGTGCAAAGGGGAGAGTAGCGCCTCTGCAAGCTACTACGCTGCCGCGTTTAGAATTATCGGGAGCGTTAATGTTGTCTAGACTTATGAACAAAATTATTAAATTAGTAGAAAGAGAAGTTACTGTTTACTACTGGACGGATTCAAAAATAGTACCAAATTGGTTGAATGGGCATTCCCGACAGTGGAAAATGTTTGTGGCAAACCGAGTGCAGGCAATACAAGAATTAACGTATGTAAATAATTGGCACCATGCACCTTCCAAATTAAATCCTGCCGATATAATTTCTAGAGGTATTTGGCGGTGGAAGGGACCAACTGATTTGTTTGGGACATTGACATACTGGTGTGCTCAGACATTTAGAATTTTGGGAGAATTTCCAGAAAAAAAGAAGATAATGTACTCTTTATTACTTACTGAGAGGAATAATGAATTGTTAGAAAGATATTCATCCTGGCATAAACTTTTAAGAATAGTTGCGTATAGTTTAAGGTTCGTATATAACTCTCGAAGACCGTTGTCAGAGAGAAATCTGAAAGAACTTCAGTCAACGGAAATTAAGAGGGCTCGCTACAAAATAATTCAGGTTCTGAAGACAGGAATTTAATAACGATTATTTTTCTTTGAGTAGAAGAAAATGAACCTTGCACAAGGGGAATAAATTGAAGGAATCAGGTGTTTTAGATGAGGATGGCCTTATGAGAGTCGGAGGTAGATTGAATAGGGCGGAACACTTATCGACGGATAATAAAAATCCGATCCTGTTACTGCCAAACATCATATTAATAAAATAATTATGAGAGAACTTCGTAAACAAAATGCTCGTGTGTGGAAACAAACATTAATAGCCATTGTAAGATGTCAATATTGGCCTATAAGGGCAAAGGTTATAGCAGAGAATGTGGGGTCTGTACTCGAGCCAAACCTAATTTTCGAAGTACTATATTGGCAGACTTGCCAAAGGAGAGGCTTATACCAGGACGAGCATTCAACATAACAGGAGTAGATTTTTGTGGTCCATTTTTAATAAATGAGGAATACGGAAGTTGACCAAAATGAAGGTATACGTAGCTGTCTTTGCTTGTTTTGCTACCAAGGCAGTACATTTGGAACTAGTTACGGCTTTGAGTACGGATGCCTTAATGGCGGCACTTAAAAGATTTTTTGGTAGAAGAGGTATACCTAAAGTTATCTACTCCGATAATGGGACAAACTTTGTGGGTGCTCAAAAGGAATTGAGCAAACTAGTTTCAAATAGTGAGTTGTTAGAGCAACTAGGTTTTAAAGAAGGAATTGAATGGAGGTCATTCCACCTAGCGCTCCATATTTTTGGGGATTACGGAAAACCGTAGTTAAGAAAACCAAGTTTCACTTAGCTCAGGTAGTGGAGGTGCCTCGCTCGATTGGGAGGAGATGCACACCGTAATAGTTCAAATAGAATCCTGTTTAAATTCCAGACCCCTCACTCCCTTATCCTCAGATCCTAACGATTTTTCAGCCCTTACTCCTGACCATTTTTTAGTCGGAAGTCATCCCGCAGGAGCCTAATCTACTAGATGTTGCAGCTAATCGATTGAAGCGTTGGAAACTAGAAGAAAAAATACAGCACTTCTTTTGGAACAGATAGAGTATCGAGTATATCTCCCACTACTTCAGCAGAAGAATAAGTGGTTTACATCATCGCCAAATTTCAAGGTGGGCGATCTAGTATTGTCAAGGAAGACAGCATTAGTCCCTTGCATTGGAGGTTG
The DNA here is from genome assembly GCA_011037195.1 of Triatoma infestans. Taxonomy (NCBI): domain Eukaryota; kingdom Metazoa; phylum Arthropoda; class Insecta; order Hemiptera; family Reduviidae; genus Triatoma; species Triatoma infestans. Next base: position 97,987 of record JAAEAF010014409.1, on the reverse strand, counting down.
GCTAGGATCGCCGATATTCATCCAGGACAGGACAAAGTGGTCAGGGTGGTCACTATACGTTTTACTAATGGGCAACATTCGAGATCCGTAGTGAATTTGGCGCCTCTACTTAGGGAAGAAGAATCATTTATTGGACAGTGATGTTTTAATTATATTAAATTTTGTTATAATTAATTATTGTTTTGTACTTTTATGGTTTATACATAGATTATAATTTGGCAGGTTAAGACAGGATGGATATATTAGAGTTTTTGTTAAACTTGGATGGGGCTTTTATTAGAAATTTGTCTTCGTCATATGTATGCATCTTCAGTAATTGTTGAAAGCTGGCTTTCAAGGAGGGGGGGATGTTAAGGTTTTTATTTAGATGTCGGTGTTTATCAAAGGTTCAGTTTAATACCAGTTTGCACGTTAGAGAGTGTGCTTTAGTAGGGAACTTTTTGTAATACATTTTTTTTGACACTACGAAAGGAAATTCTGTAGAGTATTAATGTGAAAGAAGAAAGGTCTGTGTATGGTGATTGAAATAAACAAGGTTGCATTTTTCTTCTGGAACTACAATTCTAAGGATACTGCTTGCTATATTATTTATGGCATAAATCCTAACAACAAGTGTGAGTGTACCAGAAACATTATGTTGAAGTGAACTCTCTACACGAACTTGGTGAATTTGCTCTGACGATGGATGAAATTTCCGAAAGCGGTCAGGAACAAAATCAATATGCATGCTACGACGGATAAAATACCAGATGTTAACCAGCCTGCGGACCCACCCACATTTTCAACTTTGTTTCAGTATGTTCGAGATTCAGAACATTTTATTGATCGGCTCTATTCAAAACAGAAACAATAGATTCCAAGTTTCAGATTCTTTACTGATTATTTTCATTATATTTACTATGATATTGTCTAACATTAAATCCAAAAAAGTTTAATCATTTCTTTAAAATGATGTAAAAAGATCAAAATTGTATTATTATCACATCAAAATGATATGTTATCTTGCAATTTCTCTGTTGATCTCATAGCAAAAAATGTACAAAAATATTATTTCTAAAATTGGGGATGGAATAGTGTACAATGAAGTTTATTGTTTTAAATATTCAACTAATATATATTTAAAAGTTAAGTGTGCTTTTCTTCTTATCTTTTTTTAAATAATAAAACAGGTCTCCACGTATTGAAAATTTATGACTTCAATATGGTTTGGAAAGTAGGGTTAGCTTTTTTGTATGGCTATTTTGTTGCAAATGAATATATTATTCAAAACTTTTTGTCATGCCATCCATCATCATTTCGTGGATTCTGGTGCGTTAATTTTTTTCTCATATTATATAAACAAATAATAATTATAGCGTTGTATAATATTATCATGAATCATTCAAGATAACATTTTTCTATACGAGAAAGAATCTATACAAAACGTTGTATAGGGTCCCGAGCTTCCTACAGCCGGCCCTGCCACCTATGAAGAATAACTATCTGAAATTAACTTTATTTTGTAACACATTTTAGCATAAAATTAAATAGCTGAATTGGGAACTCATTTGCTGACCAATTTTTTGAAGTTTATGAAGCATAAAAAACAAATTTACTGTTTCATGAATATTCTTCTTTTGAACTTCCTGTTATTTCAATTTTGTAAATGAAAATTAGGAAATAGTTTTGCATAAAAGTGGGCTTATGCCCACATAAGGATTTAGAAACGTTGAGATGAAACGTTTTTAACATAAACATTTTATTAAAAGGCTGAAAACATTGTTGGTAAAAATAATTTTCAACACAACAAGTTTTGAAATGAAAACATACAGCTATAAACTACATTTAAACAAAGCCTGGAAAAAGAAAAAAGAAGAAACTCTAATTGTGTGGTACGTGAATTTGTTTCCACAAAATAATTGGAGAGATAAAACTGGCAAAGCTAGGAAATTACGACAGAAGAATGCTGAGGAGTTTACGATAAGGGTTGAGTAGAGTTTTGGATAGTATAGAAAACTGGAAATTGTAGAGATTTCAAAGGATTATGGAGAAATGTGGGAAAATATACAAATGAAGAGGATCTGAGTAAGGTGGACAAACCAAAGAGATTGCGCAAGAAAATAAACAACTTAGAACAAATCTGAAAGTGAGGGAAACCTTTGGATGAAATAGTAATAATAGAGAATAGACAACTTGTAGTCTCTCTCATTTCCACACATTAACCGAATGGCAGAACACGGAATATCACGGAAATGAGGGTATCGGGAAATTAGACAGTGAAATGATAAATAACTGAGCAAAAATTTGAAAATACAGAGCAAAAAACTGAAAATAAAGATGGCTCAAGAAAATTAGTGGAAATAGAGAAGAAAAGCAGAAGACTGTTCTTAAGCGGTAGCTAGAAATTATGAACATCAGAAAAAAGGAACAGTAGGAATTTAAAAAAAAACTCCGTGTGCTGTGTAAACTGAAATAAAACACTAAGATTGGTGAAATGGAAATGGAAATGTATGTAGAAATAAAATTAATTTTTATTTATTAAAAATTTTGCTCTTCTTTCAAATACTACAATAGGAATTATTATTATTTATATACATTTAACGAAATACCTAAAAAGTAACCATAAAATACTGTATTTCAAATAAATTCAACAGAATTTGTTTCTTATTATAATTTCAGACAAAAATGATATATATATAATCTATACGGTCCTTATCTTAAAATGGAACAAAAATTCCCCAAGTTAAACCAAAGGCACTCAAAATTTCATGTCCTCACTAATTTAAAACTCCTTAAGTCCTTAACTAATATGGAATGTTCTACACAGAAAACATAAAATTATTTAATATATAGAATTTTCTTTCAGAAAAATTATGAAATATTGTAATTTCAATTTTTTCCATATATTTAAAAAAAAACTTAATCAAATTAAGGCACAAAGTGAAAGATTCTTACTTGGTTTGAATTAATAAATACAAAACTTAATTGTCATTTTTTTTAAATTACATTAATTACTAATTAATATTTTAAAAACAAAAATAAAATATTTCTAAACATAAAGTAAATAAAAACACCGGGAAAACCATTTGAAATCAATTTATCAAATAAATACATTTTTGTACTTTTCACAAGCAAAAGAAAATTCACAAAAAAAAAAAAAAAAATTAAAAATGTCTTTTATTTTTATTCACTTAAGAATTAAGTGATTAATTATCTCAATATTTAAGTAGATCAAACTAAATATAAAAAAATGCCATTAAAAAGTTTAATTTCCCAGATGTTATTTATTAAAACAATCAGCTGTCCCATTAAATGGGATTGGGAAAAAATGGGTAAATTGGGAAAATGGGAAGGCGCTTCTACTTCTTTCTGGGATCTTGGTGTTTCTTAGGGGTGAGGTGGGGGTGTTATCTCCCAGCCTTAAATGTGAACAACGTTTACATAGATATCTCGCAATGTTCACACAATATGCATAGGGCCTGCTTAGACGGTAGATCTGTATAAGTAATTGGGTTTGAGAAACCCATAACTTTAGCTCATCACCGCAAACACACATTTTTATTCACACTCATTACACATTACGATAATATGTACAGAATAGTCCATTTCTATGCACAAACGCTGTAGCTTCTAGTCGCAGGAGATTTGGCTTTGACAGTCACTCTCTTTTTGACATTCAAAAATATTTTACATTTCACTATTTGAATTAAGTAGAAAGTTATAGTTTGTTGAAAAAAATTACAGCTTATTCAATCTTCCACAAAAACTTTTAACATAACAGCCAGCAACAGATCTGCATGTTCAAGATCTATGTGAGTACATGGTCTTGTAGAGGTGGAAAAACGGGCTAGCCACTTTTACAGAGATCTTGGCGTACCCCCATCTTGAGATGGTGGATATCCCCTATAGGATAACTGAGATCTCGCCAAAATTCACACTCAGCTCGACAGAGACAGCGGACACTACTTGAGTTTTTGGTTTTGAAGGTTAATTAAACTGGGAAAAAAAATCCCAGCTCACTATCACACAAAACACATCGGGAGCTGAAATGATGATAAGTAGCAACTACAATAAAATTTAATTTTAGAATTCCCAAATACTATCCCATCTCTCTAGTTCAGATATTTTTGTTTTTCTTGAAATAAAGTATAGAGTAAGTTAAACCATAAGACGACTGTGAATATTTCCAGAAAAGCAAAATTAAAATATAGGAACATTAGTTATCGGTTTGGTACATAAAATGGACAGTGAATATGACCGAGGATGGAAGACAACTAGAGGGTATCCAAGGCAGGCGAGAAGAAGCAGGCAAGCATGCTTCCTTATGAGACGAGAAAAACCGAAATGGCACTTTATTGAAAATGTCAATCGGGCCCCACCTTAGACCCGGGCAATATACGCCCTTTAATATGATCAATTTAATTAGCCTAAACTGAACTGAGTGACTTTTTAAACAAGAAATAAGAAAGACAATTTTTCTAGAAGACAATTTGAAAATAAGCTTTTTCTTTTCATATTTTTTTTAAAAAAAAATTCGTATTGTCATTTTAAACTTTTCCAAAAATAAAAACTTTCTTTCCAAAACAAAGAAATAAATAAACTAAAATTAACGTGCTGGCAGATTTGGTGCTATCATTTCAATAAGTCTGGTCAACCATTTTCTGATTTGAATTTCACGTTTTTGGGCATATTCCAAAACTTCAGCATGACTTGGTTCTTCGGGTGTATCATAATCCATTATGGCTTTATTTGTAATCAAACTGAATCCAAATACAATCATACCGGTTTGGTGTGCGGTAATTGTTTCAGCTACGGTGCTCATACCTGAAAATTAAAAATATCTGGTCTGAAATACTGACATGATTTTCCCTTTCTGCAATTTACATACTTGTGATTGACTAATTCTCTTCAAACATATCATTTCTTACTAGAGATGTTTAGTTACCTTCTATTTATATGAATTCTAAACTTTTTATATCCGACTTTTTTGAGGAAACCACAGAAGAGACACATTTTAAAACCACTTTTTTTGTTTCAGGGAACCACAAAATATAATTTCCGGTGAAAACTTTATATCGAATAACTGGCACGATCGCAATACTTCCTCCTATCAGTAGTGAGGGCGGCAACAAACTGAGTGACAAGCTTACATATACTTTTACTAACATAGACTATTAGTTAAAAAATCAAAAGAGGAGACTACCCACTTCTCAGGGATCTTAGGATCCTCCTGCGAGCCCCCTGCACATTACTTGTTATTCACGATGAATACTTTTTGTTTTTCTTTTTTCCTAAGCCATGACATCGGCTATTCTGTGTCGCGGGGCCCAGTATAAAACTTTGGCTGCGTTAGGGACTCATGTTGTTCGTTTAGTTGGATATCCAGGGGGCACGTAGAATAATCTTGGCGCGAACAACTTCACCCCCCCTGATGAATATTAAGACTCTATCCTAACTCGGTGGTAAGAATGAATGTATTCCAGTGACACGGCGATAGCAGGTTCGGCAGCAATGAAGGGAGTGAGAGAGAAACAGAGAGACGCATTATTTAGCAAGTTATTCATCCACTACTCTACTATTCATTATCAGAGATTACCATGAGATCTAATCTCCAGATAGGTCATCCTTGGAGATATTTCTACTGCTGAATGGAGTTTGCATTATTTGATACTCATTTTTACTCACACAATACACACAACAGAGCCAAAATGAGTAGTTGTTATGAAATCAACTTAAATTTAGCTCATCATCCCAAATATTGACTTAAATTATTTTAAAATATACTTTAAAAACGACTACATTCTGTGTACAAATAGTGACATCCAAAAAACCAATACTCCATAGTGACAATAGATCTTCTAGAACGTAGTGGCTTTGGTTTTATAGCCTCACGCCCTCTACAAAAATATAATCTTTTTCTACTTATTGCTATATTTGTCTGTGGAGAGGCCTCGTGTCTCACACAACAGTCACACTGAACCCTCATACCTACCCGCTGAGAAACTGTAAAACAAGCTGGGTTTAGATCCGAAAGTTCATCCCCTACGATCCACCTAATAATAGTTTAAATAAACCTGATAACTTTAAAGGAGTACACCCTAAGCTCTTCCACAGACATCCTTTCCGACCAATTGGTTCTAAGAAATCTGTCATTAGGATGAAAGAATTATTCTTTTTCGATGTTAGAAAGGAATCCCTGCAGGAGACCCATTATGTAGAGATGTCTCCTTAAACCATAATGTCGTATAAGGAATCGTACTAGTGGCTAAGAGAAGTCAATGTACATTCCGCCAACTCCTTAAACTCATCTACAAAAATAAAACAGCAGATTTGGATGTAATGTGAAGGAAGAGAAGCACCAAAAATGCTAAGAAAAGTCATTCGCTCGGGGAGTACTTCCATTTTAGGCTTCATAGGCGCAAAAAATTCACAGTCATTTCCAGGACAGTGTACTATAAAATCGCAGCTTCACGTTGTTCCCGTAAAATCTAATTTCTCCCACAAAAAAAAAGTTCAAATACAAATTGCGGACAATTCTAGATTTGCTGGGCCGTAACAGCTGCTGTAATGGAACCTTCATTTTGGAGCCCGTTTGCAGGAAAACCCATTTAAAATTTTGAACGTTCTGCAAATTTTCGGGAAGGAAATCATTTTCTAAAATGACACTCACCAACAGCATCAATGCCTAGTTGATGCATCAATCGACATTCAGCCACAGTCTCATAATTTGGTCCACCTACTATTGCGTAAACACCTTCTCTGATTATACTCTCAATACCAACTTCTTTAGCAGCCAGTTTAGCCTGTTTTCTTATTTCCAGTGAGTACGCTCTATTCATTGGAACGAATCTTGGTCCCCATCTGCAGTATAAAACAAAATTATCAGTTTATTAGTGTTTTATTACTAAAAAAAAAAAAAGTAGATATATAACTTCACTTTGGCGGGTTTTTGGAAGGTAAAACAATATGGTCATTCCACCATTCATTGCGAGATGCTTCTCAGAGTTGCTATTACAGACTACTCTTGCAATTGTTTTGTTTTTGTACCAGGGGGCCCCCAATGTAAACATGTATTTCCGGAGAAACTCAATTTCTCTAAAAGTTACCAAAAGAAAAATCTAACCTCTCATCATATGGTCCAATCAATGGATTTGCACCGCCAAATCCAAGAAAATTGACATGATCCTTCATCAACATAATATCTCCACAGTTAAATTCAGGATTCAGTCCACCGGCAGCATTGCTAATGATAATGTGAGATATTCCGCACAGCTTCATCATACGAACGGGCATTGTACACTGTAATAAAGAATCTGATGTGAAACATTCACACGGCTTTCTCTTACTCTAATTAATACAATTTAACTAATGAAATATTCTTTAAAATTGCAAACTTCGCAATGTTTAATTGGATTGCCCAGGAAAAAAAAAAGATGGTAGAGAAGCGGACTTGTGTTTGTCAAAATCAACAAAGATTGTGCAATTTAAATTTAAACCTAACTACAGATCCACAAAATCCTCTAAAAAAATCAATTTTTCCGGGAAAATGTTTTAAATAAAAGTGATAGGTATTCATGTATGTAGATAGAATACGAAGTTTAAAGAAAATTTTGGAGCTGTTTAGAAAAAATTGCGTAAAACTAAAGAAAAAATCTTATTCAATAAAGCCGCACTTCTGGTTGCTGGATTTCGTCCGAAATCTTCGTGTTAGATGCGATGGTAGTAATTAAATGGAATAGTAACTTTGAGCTTCCTGCGATTTTTCGTTTTTGAGAGATATTGTTCACACACACACACACACACACACACACATACATGGGCCATTCGTTAAGAACATTTTTCTCTCACTCAAGAGACGTCAAAACATGTGTTTCCAGTAAACTCAATTTCGAAAATCTCTCACGGTCGTAATACTTCCTGTTTATTAGGAACACTATTTCATTTAAAATTGCATAGAATCTTTATTGCCAGTCAAAACTTAATTTTATTAATAACAAATTCAGACTGAGTAAGCTAACCATGCCATATGATTTTTTACGAGCATTGTAGAAGTTCCGGAGTGGCTGTGTTAATAAGGAATTTTAATAGAGCGGAATGAAAAAGACAATGCTCCCTTACCAAACAAAATGACCTCCATTATAGAAAGATAAACTCTTTCCCTGTTTTTGCGAATAATCTTGATGCATATGCAATCCGAGATTCCGTACCACGTTGGATGCTTTGAAAATATTACCTTACCATCCTGGAATGGCTTGTGCTCTAAACTTATAAGCATCAGCAATGACTTCCCCTGCAGATTAGCATTATTTCATTTGCTGGCATTAACTACTGTATCACTTGGTAATTCAGGCATCCATTCCCGCAATTTGCCCAATCTTGGTAAGGAGTTGCAACTGGGCCTAGAAAGGATTGTAGCCTCTGCACAAATTTGACTGCAATAGTTTATAGACTTCAGAAATGGCTTTACTGTTTGTAACTTAGCGATGTCTACATTTCTGATAGTGGACTAATAATTCCATCCATCGCAGATTCCATAGGTCTTCTCTTATCCATTACCCAGCAGTGAGAGAAAAAATGTGACAGCAGCCTGCTTGGACTCAGGACTTCGGCAGCTAGTCCAACTAATCTAATTCCCAGGGCATTCCAGGTTTTTCCCTTTTTTTAGAGATTCCTGTGTTAAGGTTCCTCGCGACCAATCTTCTAGTATATCCTTCTGGATCTCTCTATAATTCACGCCTTTTGTTTGGCCTTATCCTGTGTAGCCTACATAACTCTTTCCCATCTCCCTTGGGACTATCTCTTCTCATTCTTTGTCTGATGGTTTTCTGGAAATGACCTTCATCTATCCTTTAACTAACCCTTTCAATTCCGACATATTTCTTATTTTCTATTTTTTGGATAGCGCTGATCTTCTTCAGTGTCTATTTTAGCAGACAATAGCCTCTTTTTTTGTTTATTAGGAATCCATGTTCTCCCTCCCTCCCACATTCCTCTTTCCGCTTCTTTTCATTCTCCACTACAGATCCTAGATGGTTAAAATTGTTGTCACCGTCAACTCTTTACATCATGGGCTCTATCTTGCGCTCTGTCAAATATTTTCCACATTTTGCACCAAGACTAAGCTGCTTGTCTGCAAAAAACAGACCATGCACATACAAATTTTCCCCTGATTTTTAATCGCGATGTTGTGTACACTCATTTTTCCAATATTTTTTAGTCTATATTCTGGTATACTTGTAGCAGCAGCCTTGTAAAATGCTCTTTGTTGTATGAAAGACTTCATGCAGCCTTTATTGAACTGCAGCAGCCACAGATGTAAAATCCTGTCAGTAATGATATCGGAGCGTAGAAATCAGGAACTACAGGACTTTCTTCTTCTTCTTCTTCTAATTTAAGAAATCCCTTTCAGTCCTTCCATCAAGCACTTCCAGAAACTCCAGCTCTACTTTTGGGAGATAATCTAAAATTCTATTATGAACCATTCGGTTTTTATTTTTTGTGCAGAAGGTTATGTTCACAAAATAGACTGATGAACTATCCAATTTGAATAGATGGATTCATATTTTTTTTACATTCGATCGAAGACCATTTGCGATCAAAATTAGTCCGACGACTCCATTCATTCTTTTAGTTTATTTCCCATCATTATGTCACTTCTGTCAGTGGTTTTTAGAACAGTATCTCCCTGATTTTTGTGATCTGCACCAATTTTACCTTCCCTGTCAGAAATAACATTGACTGGTCATTTTAAAAATATGACCAGCAATTAAACAGTAATTTTAAAAATTTTCCATCTTATTAGATAATCTGAATATCTTACAATGATATTTCTATAATAGTTGTTTTTTTTTTCTGCCTAATAACATACATATATATAAAGTTATCAGTAAGAAGATAACTATATCCAGAGAAATGTACACGTCAATAGTGGGCGTGGTTTTGTACTCTCTGTTAAGCAAGTTATTTTTCTGCTCATATGACTTTCATCATAACATTATCCTCATAACCTTTCTTTATCTTATCTTAATTTTGTTCAGTTTTGCTTTTCTATTCAGTCGTCTCTCTGCCCCCGCTCGTTCTCTCTCTTTTTTGCTTTTGGTTCACATTTCAACACTTTCTGATAACTGTAGTCATAAATATAATAATTAAAATGAAAAATGACGCAAAAAGAACACAATAGATTAATAAACTGGTTAAATCCAGATTGCTTTCTTTACGTGAATGCAGATTTAAAAAATAGCTAAACCCGTTAAAAATTATTTTGGATTTACCCGTTTTTGTATATCTTTCACTGAATGTTAACAAAACAAATTCTCTGGTGTTCAACATTCACTCGGTGATCATTACCTGCACTTTGAACATCCATAATCTTGATAAATTTTCTTCAGATGTTCCAAAATTTTATTTGTTTCTAAATGTTTTATTGACCGCAAATTATGTATGTAGATGGTGGTATCGACACTGCAATAAATTGACATAGTATGAACGGAAACGTAAAGCAAACCTTCCCCCACCCAACACAAAAAAAACTTCACCAAAATCAATTTCTCTCGGGTTTCAAAAAATTTTTCTCTCGGGAAAAAAGAAACGATAGTTTAGACATAGATATAAACATACTACATACATATGTGGGATGGAACCGTTCTTAAATGATGGATAAGGATAGTGAGGTTCGTTCTTTAAAAATAAAAAAACTGCCAACGTTTCGACAAATATATGTCTTTATCACGGCATAAAATTAAGAATTGTTAAAAAATCTTCAAAACATGAAAAATTTAACTTATATTTTAGAAAAAATAAATAGATGGGAACACCTCAACACCACAGAGACTAGTGAATGGGTGACCCCCATGTGAACGTTATCACGTTCGTGTAAAGAGATGTGACTTCAATTTATTTTCCGGTACACACTACATTTGTCGATTGTATGTACAGGAGGATTATATGGTTATATTATCATATGTATGTGTATGTTTTTAATGGCAAAGTGAAAATATTATAAATTATGATTAGACATTAGAAAATGGTGTACAATATATAGCATGTTTTGAAGAATACTTTATAATTAAATTATAATAAATTATGTATCCAACAAAAGGCCTTCACATAAAAACACACGAAAATACATATGTACATTGATATATAGCATATCGAGAAGCTTAAAAATATTCAGGGGATCTCAAAACGTGTATTTTCAGTGAAAACTCGTTTCGATAATTGGACAAGATCGCAATATTTCCTCTTACTAGGAGGAGTAATAGAAAGTAAAAATTAATATTTCTTTATAGAATTTAATAAATTTGTAATTAAAACAACTTCTTGTATTCTCAACTATCTTCACTTGTATAGTTCCACATTAAGCCTAGAGATGGCAGCAGCGTTCACTTTCTGCCATAACAGAACGTTTGAGTTAGTTAATAGCAAATATTTTTAATTGATAAATTTTTTGCCGCAATTTGACAAGGAAAAAAACTGTCATAACAATTTCTAACAAAATGCCCTACAAATAAGTGGCCATGTATTAGCTCAAGCAGATTCTTTCTTTTAGAAATAATTTCTTAAGAAAAGATAATACAGCTAGTTATTAATTATGATTAAATCATAATTTTGGAGATTTTTTTTAACGATTATGTTACTAAAATCGTGTTTAAATATTTAGATCGATTAAGTTTTCATATAAATCGATAAATTACTCTTAAAAAAATAAAATCAGAATTACACATCCATGCCTATAAATAACATGATTACGTTAGTAAACAAACATTATAAAGGTTTTTCGTCAAACTGTTTGTGATAAAGTAAACTGTATGTGGTAAAGTGATAAATATATCTGCAAACCAGAAATACCAATTAACTTAAATCACTCTATTACTGTTTTTCACAATAATCTCAAAAGCCTTTTTCCTCTTAAGTGCCTCGACAATATATTCTCAGTTCCACCGGTTGTTATAATACCTAAGTATTGAAAAAGATCCCAGTAAGTTTGAACAAAATGAATCAAAAGAAATGTACAGTGAAAGAAAACCATGTGAATTTTCTTCACACCAAGAATTTTTGTTTGTTTTTCATTAAGAAAATGAGGCATTAAAAAAAAAACCATCAGCTGCGAAACACACACACACACACACACAAACTTTCTTCAAACTTATAATTATTACTAAAAGTTTGGTAGCCTTCAACATTTTTTTTATGGAGCATCACTTTCCCAGATCCATTCTAAAATCAATCGCAGAAAATTGTTCCACTAAAGTTGTACTTCCAATGAACCGATTTTCTTTAAATTCAGAATTTATACACTGAAATTATACAGGAAAACATAACCCACCCCTCCTCCAAAACACCCTTAAATGAATTTTCCCGGAACACAGTTTCAAATAAAAGTCACAGACCTAGATGAATGTAGGAGTGCATATAAGTGCAGTTTAAATAAAATATATGTATATTAAGACAATTATTTAAAAAAAAAAACACGGACACGGATTCAGGAGATCTTAAAACATATATTTCCGGTGAAAGCGCGATGTCAAAAATTTGACACGATACTATCTCTTACTATTAACAAGTTTTTTACTTTCTCTTTTACTCCTGGTAATGTAATCGTGTCAAATTTTCTATCGCAAGTTTTCCCAGGAAATACACGTTTTGATGTCCCCTGAAACCGAAAAAGTTGTTTTTAGAAAATGGACTTTTTTGTACTCAATGGCATAGCAAGGGTAAATAGCTCACGAGGCATAGTATTTTTTTCTCGCCCCGCTCGACATATTTGTCGTCTTACAGACTTAACATATCAATTTAGCCATTTATAAATGTAAAAAATAAATGGGGGTTTCTTCTTTTATGCAAGTGCCAAAATATACAAAATTTTTCCATGAATATTTGTTAGAAACCGAGGGCGTTGGTTAATGTGACATTTAAGTAAACAAGATAGAAATAAAACCATATTTTGAAACATAAAAATGAGAGAGAGAGAGAGAATGGGGGGGAGAAAAAGAGCGAAAATCTGGTTTTATTACGTAAAGAATAAATAAATAAAAAAAATCTGCGGGGAGACAAAAGAGAAACCGCACATGTTTGACGGGGGGCTCGTCTTAATGGCAAAGTCAAGGGCACCTTTAAATAACCTTGACTAGTGTTACCTTTCTGGCCGTTCTCAACTTAAAACAGATAGCAGCGCCTCCTATCGCAGAGTTGCCACACTATTAATATACTTGATACGCTGGTATAACTTGTTCTCTGTTTGGTTGCTGTATCTTACACACCTCCAATTGCGTCATCAGATTTTTATTTTTTTTTGTTTATTCTTTCTCTCTCGCTCAGTCGAACACGCTCTCTATGTTGTAAATAAAAAAATAAACACAAAAGTGGTGGGTACAATTACTGGAGGCTCGTCCATCGGTATTTTTAGAACAGATATTTACTCGCACTGCTAAATATTCATTGTTAATTACAGTAAAACAAAACATTACAATGTTGCCATTTTTATTCTATTAAAAAATGTATAGAAACGTAATTTTAACTGTTTTTATATTTATTTTTATATAACTTTTTCCAATCAACAAATTTACAAGTTAGGAATTTTAAGCATACTGCATTTTCTCAACATAATATACATAAATGAAGCACTAAAAAGTACTAATTTTCAGGGTAACTTCTGTCATAGCTTTTCTGAATTCTAATTAATTTTCTCCATAAAAATGAAAATGCAATTCAGTAAACAGAGCTAAAAAGGGAGGGCGAAACATAAAACTTTTCCCCAAAATGACACATAAAATAGTAGTTCTACCATTTGCATAGTATTAAGTTTTATTAAATTCAAGTTTGAAGAAAATCAATCAACCGAAAGTAGGCCTTTACACGGTTTTTTTCGTAATTCTGAACATATTATAAATCTACCCGTTCCCATCTGAAACATTTCTCTGATAAAATTGTTTTGTGGAGGGGGATCAGTGTCGCTAAATTTCAAGTGTTGTTGAAGTACTTGAGATTAAAGAGCCCGCTGATTTCTATACTACAATCAGTGCCTCTATCTACAACATTTGAAATTCAACTACGTCACAAATTTCCCACAATCCTCCTCAAAAATAAAAAAAAAAATCGAAAAATTGTTGCAAACAAAAACAAATCGGTTTGTTATAAAGAAAATCGATGTAGAGGCCATGTTCTAGTAAAACATCAAAAACTTAGAAACCTTTTCTATTAAGTCGCACTTCCGGCTAATCGTTTTTTCAAATTAAAAATTTTAGCAATGCTGTTGATATAATCTTACTGTTGTATTAGAACTGTACATGTTCTGAAGTGGTGCTTTATGTTATTGTTCCCCCTGAATACTTAGTATATAATTGAAGTGATTATTTGTGTGTGTAGATAGCATACTATGTTTAAGAAAAATGGTTAGAGCCATTTTTGAGAAAAATCATTTAGAAAAGTCTCACTTCTGATTTGTGAATTTTGGACGACACCTTCATGTTACATGCGGTTGTAGTACCTAAACGCTTAACATTAATAAGAACTAGAAGACTTGGGATAAAAATCCGACAATCTAGTGCTTTAGAGTCGCAAGATCAAGGTTAACATTTGAAGGAGTCTTAACAAGCTGCCAAGAAGAGAACAGAGCTTACTATGAGTCTACAACTCTCAAAGAGTTATTCAAACTGCTTGCAACACGCAAGCGTCTGTCTCAACTCACTGTCTGCCAAAATAAGTATTTTCATAGGCCAGAGATCTTCACTGAGCTTGCCACATTAAGCAATCGGCTAGTGTAATTTGAACAAGCAGGTGTTTTAAATAGGCACATCGCTCTTCAAGCGACTCACAACAGCCAACGCTATCATTCTACATCACGCGGCCCACAATCATCACTGCTCACTCGGCCACTACCCTCTATATACTCTTTCTCCTCACTATTTTCATAAAAATATTAATTTTGTGTACATTATAGAATCAAATTTATATTGTGATCAAAATGTAAGATAGCATGCTCATTCGTCCTCCACAGTATCTTAAAAAATACGAAAAATGTGTGGCCTTTACCTTATCCATCTTTAGTAAAAGAAACCGATTACAAATAACTAATCAGATGATTTAAGAATGTGCAGACAATGATAGATATGAATATTAACAAACTGATAGCACAGCACCAAGTTCATCCTTATCATTAGAATTATTTTTAATTGTTATAACGTGATTTTTGTTATAATATTTTCCTTCTACCAAAAAAATGTTACTATGGTAGATTTCATAAATAGTTTTATAATTTCAAACTTCAACGTGTCTTATCTGCTACATCTTTTCTTGTTATATTGTGGAACTGAGGTACAAATATAAATATATAAAACAATGCAAAATTGTCAAATTTTTGTTTGTAGATTAAAGCTTGCAAATTTTCAGGGGGCTGAGAATAATTTATTACGCCCCTTTCCTATAATACCTATAATATTTGGACAGCTACTTGTCTATTAAAACTTGACATTTCATGAGAGAAAGGTGCGCATCATACTATATTTTATTTTATGTAAACACAGGTAAACAAATAGGTACACAGCTGGTTTCAGTAAATTGTAGTTAATTATATAGTAATAATTGGACACAGTGTAGCCATTTTTTTACAAAAAAAAAAAAAAAAAAAAATGATATGGGGGTGAGCCATACAAATGAGAATTTACGAAATATCTGTTTATATTACGTCAGATAAATTATTGTAAACAACCATATTATATAAACACAGCTTGAAAAACTGTCATAATTATAAAAATTTCTCCGCAATATTAAAATATCATAACGGTATAGCTTTATCTTCCTGATAATTTTATTTTATCAAGGCAAGTTAGCAGGATAACACTAATATCAATTTTTGGGGTAATCATTATGTGGCAAAAACTTGGCATTTTTTTCTTAAACAATAATACTTATCGATATAAAAATTTTATTTATAAAGATAGATTTATCGATTGTTGGATTCCATCTAAACTGCTTTTTGTTTATATTTCTTATTTTCGCATACTGATACCAGAGGAAGTGTCGCGATTTTCGAGATTGGAATTTTCACAGAGCAATACCATGTGTATGAGATGCCCTGATTCTGGAAAAGTGGTTTTTTAGAAGTCTATGTGTGTAAGTAAACAGCACAGCTCAAAAACGAAAACATGCAGAAAACTCAAATTTTATAATCCGTTTGAGTACCGCCAGGTACTGATATCAGTCAAACCCCTCAACCGGAAAAAACACTTTTCACAAGAGATTTATTTTTTTCAGTTTTTCCGGTTTCCCTAAAACGGCTCCTGTGATTTTCTTTAAATTTTGCAACTGTATTTTTAGTTACATATATATTATTACGTTTCTGGAAAAATTTATTTTTAAGAGTTTTGGGAAGGAATTGGCGTAACGACTGCCCTCTAATCAACAACTTTGTACAATTTTCTACTAATTATTAATATGAAAATTAAGTATGTTGCTAAAATCCCAAGTTAAAAGAAGAAAATAGATTGACTGAGTAGTATTTTGTAGAATCGGCTAGTGGGTCGAATATTTTGGTTTTCACCAGTTGGCGATTGTCTCGATAAGGACACCAACGAGTTTATTTGAATTTGGCATTCATATCTAGTAGACCTATTATGTTTTCTTTGAAATATTTTTTCCGAGGGGACTTTTTGGGGAAAACTGCAAGGCCCGGTTTCCCTCAAGTGTCCGTTTTTAAGTTTAGATTGTCCCCGCTTATAATATTGACGTCATAAAAATAGTTAAAATTGCAAATTTTGTAGGAAATTGATCATTAATCAATATGTAAATTGCAGTAAGGGAAAATCGTGTGATTGCTTCACCACATATTTTGTTTTTTCCTTAATTAACAGAGACAGAGATAACATTGTAACCTGACTGTGATAAAACACAACATTAAAAAAAAAGCCAAGGCAACGTCGAGCTATAAAACGATATATTGACAGCTCTTTGCACCTAATTGGCCATAAAGACATAATTTACCACTAATCATTAAATTTGTATTGGCAAAATAAATGTGCAATTATTTTTTCATTCGTTATTAAAGTATATCAATGAGATCATTAAAATTAATTTGTTTTAATTTGGCAATAAATATATGGCAATGTTTTATATGTATATATATTATTATAAGTTGTATATAACTTGGCAAAAAGGATTTTTCGTTTTTTTGCGAGTATGGCGATATAGCTCTGCGATATAGCTCTATCACTTTATTACAAATACTTTCCGGAAAAATTCATTTCAGCGGGATTCTGGGGTAGGATTGATCTTAGGTTTCGTCTAAAGTGGCATTGAGTATCCCTTAATTTGTGGCATAATAAGATTCCGGCCATTAATAAGTATAATAATACTTATTATTCTACTCTTATTATACACGATATAATACAATTATACTTATTATTATTCACGAACTTGGTGAATTTGCTTTGACGATGGATGAAAATCCGAAACCTGTCAGGAACCAAATAGAATATGCATGGTACGACGGATAAAATACCAGATGTTATCCAGCCTTGTGCGGATCCATCACATATTTAATAATAAGATTCTATTATCTATAAAATATTAATAAGAATTAAATGTGTTTACGTGCCAAAATACCGATATTTAAAGAAAACCGGTTGACTGAAATTGCGACTTTATTAGGTTTTCCTTCAGCTTTTCGCGATATACTCGAAACAGCTGCTACGATTTTCTTTAAACTTCCTATACATCTACATATATAAATATCTAATAACTTTGTTTTTCCAAAATTTTCCCCGGGAAAATTGATTTTTTGAGGACTGTGTGGAAACTGTAGTACAAGTTTTAATCTAACGTACCTGTGTAATATTAATATACATCACAAGCATCGATATAATAACAAATTTGAAGAAAATCGGAAGTGCGATTTTATGGAATAGATTTCTGAGGGTTTGGGGGGGAAGGGGATTTTTCTTTGAAGTGATAACTAAACAAGACATAAATTAACCTAACAAGTTTTATTTGCAACATTTTTCCGGAAAAAACTTGATTTTGTGCAGTTCTGCAGAATTTGTGGCGTCCATCAATATTACTGACGCTCTTTGCTACAATGTAATCAGTTCTACTACCTGCCTACGTAGGTACTCGTCCCACTTTCACCACTGTAGTTATGTTAGCACAAATGAGTAAAGTTTGAAGTTTAAAAAAAATACAGACATTTTGTATATCAAGTGTATTAACGGCTGTAAAGAGAAAGTCACATGGCCGTTTCACACTAATTTTCTTTTAAAGAAATACATTATCTTAATAAATATTCATTGAAACATTCCAGTACAGGATAATAAATAAATGAAAAATTATTTGGCATTTTCTATTAATTTCTTGGCAACACTGCTGGACACGTTGTTGTAACGGCAATGGCAGGTTTGGTTTTTAATTTCCCTTGTTATTTTATTTATAGATTTGCGCGCCCAAGGACATTATGGGCGGCAATTCAAGACACCTGTGTCCTTGATTACAGAATACCGTTTTATGCTTTAAAAGAAACATGTGAAACAATCACGTGACTTCCTCTAAATACAGCCAACCAAGTTACAGCAATGACAAATATTCTTCAAATCACCGGAATTTGTAATCAAATGTTTTATTTCTCTAAATTCCCACGAGATTTTGGTAATAACCATTATTGATTTTGATTAGTAATACTGGAAGGAAGTCTAACGTCTCAACTTACCACAGAAAATCATTGCTCCAGGAAAAAAGCTATAACTTTTGAACAGTTTCGAAGTAATTTATTTTTGCTATTATAACAAGCAAACGGAATTAAATTGTATAGAGTGTAAAAAAAAAAAAAATTTAGAATTTGTTGAGCAATGTTATTGTTAACAAGCAGATTTCTAAACTTACCGTAGACAGATGATAACCCTCGTAGTAATGTATCCTTCCTTGCATGCACATAACCTGTACTCCGGACATCAAGCCCAATACCAGTTTACCAGCGTGTCCATGCACCGTACTCTTGGGAAAGTTTGGAATATCTTCATACCTGATTTCTGTTCTATCCGTCAGCTCTTCCGGTATTGAACCTGTAATTCACATTAAAAAAAAAATTGGTGTGAAACACTTACAACTTACTGTTACAGCATTTACAAAATAGCAATTGAAACATTTTATAGTTAGTATACCAAATTTAATGAATTTTGTTGTAATGGGGTCCGAATCATTAAGATTCGTTAGGATCCGAAGAAGTAATAAGGGAGACTTCATATATATAGAGCTATGGAAGAATAGTTTTTAAAACCAGTCACAAGACATCATTCTACTTTCTAATACTCAGCCAGTCTGTCTCCCTCTCAGTTATTCTCTCGCTACCTTATTCTCTAACATCTATCAGCAGTGTAAAGTCATTTCAGTTATATTTAGTAGTTTATTTTATTATACAGTGTTAAGCACATCAACTAGTCTATTTCTTCTTCATTATTCCTAAATTCATTCTCTCTCCTACTCATATCCATTATAATCGTCGGTGTTTTTTATGGAGAATGCAGGGCATAGTCATAAATGGCAGGGTCATAGCAATGTCAAACCTTCACAACACATAACAAAGAAAGAATAATTTATAACTAGTGGCCTAGCCGGCTGCTGTCTTCAAGACAAGGCCGCGGCCAAACAAACAAAACAAAGGGTGAATACTTTACATCAAAGCAAGCAACCACTAAGGCT
The DNA here is from genome assembly GCA_011037195.1 of Triatoma infestans. Classification (NCBI taxonomy): domain Eukaryota; kingdom Metazoa; phylum Arthropoda; class Insecta; order Hemiptera; family Reduviidae; genus Triatoma; species Triatoma infestans. The sequence goes on along the minus strand of JAAEAF010014409.1, from coordinate 78,325 downwards.
GGCCACTGACCTAAATCACTGGTCACCGAAATAACCAAGGTCGCACATAGGACAGATGTCTTGGTGTGAGTGTTGCTAACACTAATATATAAACTTCGCCCCATTGGAAGAGGGGATGATTATATGATTATACTTCAGTACGTCTTCAAGATTATTATACGAGCAGCAGTTTCCGCGTCCCTATACAGGTTTTATTTATACTTATTTCCTTAGTTGTGCATCTTAGTTCATTTATTTTAATCATTCTAAATTATTAGTTATTTATCTCCTATTTATTTCTAAGTATTTCTTGTTAATAGTTACCATTCCTCACGTTTAAATTATTGTACAAATACAGACTATTTTTATCAATTCCGTGTTACTAATTCGAGCACTAACTTCCAAAAATCTCTAAACTAACTTTCGCCCTCTTCAAGACATCTACTACATACCTCAGGAATCGCAATAAACGATTCCACTACAGAGAAAATCGCGAAAACTGAAAACACTGTTCAGTAAAAATCGCATTTTCTGTTTACTAATTTTCTAGAAACTCGGAATTTTGGCGATCTATTGATTTTATAATTCAATTTGTTTAGATGGCAGAATTGTATTATAAACTAAGATGGCATTTTCGAGGACAACATAACCCTCCCCGTCCACTAAAAGTCTCCTTAAATGACTTTACCCGGAGAAACTTTCAAATAAAAATTGTAGCTCTTTATATGTGTAGTTCACATATTAAGTTTAAAGAAAATCGTTGGAGTCGTTTTAGAGAAAATACCAGAAAACTGAAAAATAAGAGAAAGTGTAACCTCACAAAAAAATCAATTTTTCAGGATTTGGGTATGTTTGTATGCAGATAGTGGACCAAGTTTATAGAATATCCTTGGAGCCGTTTTTGAGAAAATCAGAAAAACTGAAAAGAAAAAATCGGTAAAGTCGCAGTTCAGGTTGAAACCTTCGAGTCTGATGCAATGGAAAATACCTAAACGGTGTACCAAGTCTGATTTCTTGGAATTTTTCATTTTGAGTCATTTTGTTCACACATACCCACGCAGAGACTGTTCGCTAATAACATTTTTTTCCGTCCTCACGGGACCTCAAAACATGTACGAAAACTCAATTTCGAAAATCTGACACGATCGCAATGTTTCCTGTTACTAGGAATAAGAGAAAGTAAAAATATGACGTTTTACTGTGTTATATATGATGGGGAGAAAAATCTACTGAGGACCAATAGGAGAGAAGAAGTGGCAAGTATCCATGTAAGAAGTATGCAAAACTATGACCTGTCTGGAATGTCTCTGACGGAGAGAGGGGGTCTTTTGTCGACGTGCAAAATAAACAACCTGCTGCGCCAGGTGCATGGTTCTTAGAAATTTTATTCCCATCATTATATAAAGAATGCGAAAGCCTCTTGTGAAATTTATAGTGGAGATAACAAATAATAAAAATGCTTACTTACAATGGCGTAATATTGATGTAATAAATAAGGGCATATTAAACGTCTATATGGATTTAGAAAAATCTGTTATAAAATTTTCATAGGAAAATTTTCTTACTGCAATTACTAATTGATACATTTTCTTCAGACTTGGAATTTTGACAGAAATTATTACTTTCTCTTAATACGACATAAAATATAGGCGGAAGCAGCTACTCTCAACATGGTATTTCATTGGACATAGGATGAAGTCTTTCAATTAATCGTAAACCGGTATTTATTTACCCACAGGAGGAAGATCACAGGATTAACAACTCCTAGAAACTTCTGTTCAAATTAGTAAATCGGTGAAGTACCTTGAAGTAGTTTACGACAGTGAATTAAATTGGCCGGAACATGTTAAGACATCAAAAGGCCATCATTTCCTTTTAGCAGTGTCACAGAATTGAAGGGTAAGAATAGGAGGATCACTCCCAAGATGATGCTTTGCGTATATTCCATTTAATATATAAACCTAGGTATTGCATGCGACTGTGGTGTGGGTGGCGTCGCATTGGCAAAATCAATTTAAGTATCAAACTTGGAAATTCGTAGGTCTCAGTCTAATACAATAAAATTGAATTATAGTGTACAGATATACTCTGTACCGATTTCTACCAGTTGCTACAAAAAGTGTCTAGAACATTTGTTAGCAACAAGTGGTTATTGTGTGTATAAATGGTTACTGTGTCTCGGATGACTGGGTAATCAGGCTGAGTTAAAAGCACCGAGGCCTTCACTTGAAGGGTTATCTTCTTCAAAGTCTTATTCGAGACTGGGTACCATATTGGACATGTGTTTCGAGAAATAAGTCAGTGGATAGGTTGGCCAAATTAGGCGCTTCCTTGGCCTTCAATGGTTCTGAGGCTGCTGTTGGCTAACTTAAGGCAAATGTCTATCGAGCTTCCAAGCTTGGACGGTTTCACAGCACTCATCCCTCTGGATGTGCTCAGACGGTTGTCGGTAGCCCAAGTTGCTCATTAGGGCTCTGAATCGGGCTAGCAGGGAGATGTTGCTGTGTCTTTCTACGTGGACTTCTCTCAGCATCTGGTCGGATCCCTTATTGGGCATTGTGGTTTGAGGAGACATCTTTACGTAACAGGGCTTAGACCAGACCCCTTTTGTAGAGTTTGTGTTCATTCATTTCATGGCAGATTGCTTAGGTTGTGAGGAAATTAGATTCAAGACTTTTGGTCAGAACATAAGATCTTAAGCTGTTTCCCATTAAGGCTATGGTCCGATTGTTCGGACTATGGTAAATTTTGAAGGATCTATCTTATACCCGGGTCTGGATTCTTGTTCTAGATCCGGTATTGTTCTTTTGAGTGGCTATATGGGTATAGAGAGGCCTTAAATAGTTTTACGCAGTTTGGTTACCTTCCCCTCTTGTGAATAATACTAATAATTATAGGAGGGAGAAGGGGTAAATGTCACTTGTTGGTTTTAGGTCATATCAGGTATTGTTCTCAAATTGTAAAACAAACATCTTACAACTCTACAAAAACCTATTTAACAGGGCAAATATTTCAAATAAAAGTGATAAGCATTTCTGTAGGTAAACAGTAAGCGAATTTTGAAAAAAAAAACTCTTTGGGGCTGTGTGGGAGGAAATCGTGAAAAATTGGAATTCAGTAAAGTGGGGCACATCCGGTGGACGGATTTCGACCGAAATCTTCGTTGCAGTGAAAGTTAAGGTACAATTTGGGCTTCCTGAGACTATTCGTTTTTCCCAGATATTTCAACTACTCTTTGATAAATTACTGAAAACAAAAATCTGGTGTGAAACAATCACACTTCTTTCTCTTACTCCCATTAATACAATTTATCTGGGATTTTATACGGCTTGTGCATGCTTATTTTGGTTGTGCTTATTCACGGACCGGTTTCAGATCCTCTTCCAAAAGTCCAGAGTAAGGCTATCAAGTTCGTGTAGAGAGTTGACTTCAACTTTATGATTCTGTCACACAATACACTTGATGATTGTATGCGAGGGTTATAAAGTGATGTTAGTTTGTGTATATGCATAATAACAAAAATAGAATAATTATAAAAAAATATGATTAGACATTGGAAAAGGTTTATAATACATAGCGTGTTTGGAACAATATTTTACAATTAAATTGTAATAATTGGTGTTAAGTATGTTCTGTGTTCTTTCAAAGCCTTTTTAATAGGGGGCGCGAAAGGAAATGTCAAGAGTACTTTATACACATTAAAATAGATAAATTTTGAAAAAAAGGAATGTATAAAGTTAAAAGCACTTAAAAAATAAATACTTACTGATATGCATGCAAGGTAATACAAGAAACTATGTAGTAAAGTGGTATATGTAGGAAGGTTGGTAGTAAATGGTAAATTTGAGATAGAAACCGTATTGAAAGAAATAATTAGAACAAAGTCAAAATGTATTTGTTTTTTATTTATAATGCTTATTCATGGTTAAATGATACTAAAATATTGAGAGAAATGACGTAATAATCTGTAGTTTTATATTGAACTAGGGACGGGGGAAAATATGGAGTTGCATACAAGGAAAGGAGAATTGAATAATTAAATACTGAGGTAATAAGTTGGATGGAAATTTAAGAAGAGGTGTACGCATGTTTGTGTAATGCTTTAGTTAGACATTCTGGTTTGTTTTTTATTTAAGTGTAGTTTTGTGTGCGCGTGGACTACCTTTAAGAGTGTTATGACTAAAACTCTAAAATAAAATTGCCCTCCCCTCCCCCCAAAATTCAAATTTACCATTTTGATAGAATTACATGGAGCTACAAAATTTAAAGAAAATCGTTGGAGCCATTTTTGTAAAATCACAAAACAAACAAAAAAGGAAAATCTATTGATTCAGTAAAGTGAAATTCGGGTTAAAGAATTGTGTGGAGAAACGTCCTATTAGTTCTTCTGGTTTAAAAGGAACATCAAATTTAAGCTACTGGCTACTTTTCTTTTTGAGTCATGCTGTTCACAAACATACATACACAGCCTTTCGCTACAAACATTTCTTTTCGTGTCCTCCAACCCCAAAAAATATATTTTAGAAATGAAAACTCAATTTCGATAATTGGTAAGATAGATTGCGCTAGTCCCACTTACAAAACATTAAGAGAAAGTTAAAACAGCTGATATTAAAAAAACAAAAAAGTTACCATGGCAACAAATAAACAAGATGGCCACAAATATTGAAACAGCTGTTTAAATGAGAATTAAATATTTTTAAAAATAATAATAACAATAGATTATATATTTACCCAATCCAGATCCACAGATGATACCAATTTTTGGTCTGATATGCGTTCTTTTCAATACAAAATCTGCGATGACCTTGACCGATTCATAAGTGTATCTGTGGAGAAAATAAAAATTGTAATAATTTCAAGAGATACATAATCATATCGCGTTTACATTTTTAAACTTGACCTTCTAGAAATTAGGCTTTTTTTTTTTTTCTTTCAACGCATCAATTTTTTTTTTGATTACGAACGCATCAAATTTTCGAAGGTTGGTTTTTCACCGGAAATATAAGTTTCATGCAAGAAAGGAGTCTGGTGTGAAACACTCACACGACTTTCTCTTACTGCTCTTAATACAGTTACATAAAAAATGACAATTTTTTTTAAATTTCAAATTTTGCTCATATGTGTTAAGATAAATATGCAGGTGGTGGGGAGACATGTGGCAATGTACCAACAGTGGCAGGTAGGTAACGGATTGCACGGTAGAGAGCGTCAATCATGAACAAACACATTTGAATTTTTAACGTCTCTTGATTCCTCAGAAACAACTAAAAACAATTTTTTTGGAAAAATGTTTCAAATTAAAGTGATTAGATATTTGTGTGTTTACATAGTATAAGAAGTTTAAACAAAATCGTGCAAGCTACAAGCCGTTTTGGGGTAAAAAAAATCACGGAAAACTGAAAAAATATCATTCAGTAAATAGGCATGTCCTTTTGTTGGATTTTGCCCGAAATCTTCGTGTCTGATGCGGTGGTAGTAAACTAAAGGAAATATCAACATTGAGCTTCCTGCGACTTTTTATTTTCGAAATATTATGTTAACATACGCGCGCACACACACACATATATATATATATACACCAAGGTCATTCAATAAGTAACGAGACGAATCGCTGTAGCTCAGAAACGGTTTGTTTAATCAATAAAATAGTTTCAGTGTCAATAAAATAGCGTCCAGTTGGTATCCTTGTACTTAGTTTCTCATCAGCTGTTCGAGAGTATTAGGTAAGCATAACCTCAAATGTATTCAGGTAAAAATGGCGAGTCCGTTCGAGCATTGCACCTCGGAAGAATAACGCTCAGTGATTGGATTTTTAGTTGCAGAGGGTATCAAAGGTAGTGAAATCCACAAAAGAATGTTGAATGTGTACGGGAATAATTGTTTGAACTGTTCAAACGTTTACAAATGGGTAGAACAGTTTATATATAAATATATAGAACATTCGCTAAAAACATTTTTTCCTATTCAGGGGACCCCAAAACGTATTTCCGGTGAGAACTGAATTTCGAAAGTCTAGCACAATCGCAGTACTTCTTCTTACTAGGAGTAAGGGGAAGTAAAAAATGTCGTCAGCCAATTGTCTGTATGTATGTTATCAAAATATCTCGATAAAGCAAAAATTACAGGAAGTTCAAACTTGCTTTTTTTAAAAAAAATTTAAGGCGCGTCAACATCTAAGGTCATTGGCGCCCGGAGCCTTCTCAGTGCACTGCCGGCCTCCGGACAGTGTTCTCTCGATTCAGTCAACACTGTCCACCACCGGACAGTGAGCTAGAGGCTCCTAGGAAGAAAAAAATCTAAGGGTAGCACAGCTCAAACTTGTTCTGCTTAGGTACTGTCACCGCCACAACTGTTACGCCCTGATCAAAAATTCATTAACCGGAAGGGGCTACATATTGGATTTTTTTTTAATTGTCCACCATTTTCTTGAAACTTGAAATACTATCTAATGCCGATCACTTCTATTAGAAATAATTTTTCCGGAATAAAACTGATTTGCAGAGGAATCTGTGAGGTTTGGTTATTTGAAATATTATTTGGATTTGTTTAACGTTATTGGCGCGTCTTCTGGACTAAAATGTAATCATTTCAAGTACTATCTGGGTGCTAATCAACATGTACTCCCCCACCACTTCTGTACTTTTCCTTACTCCTTGGTATGAGGAAGAGTGCGATCTTGCCATATAAGTGTGTGTGGCTTCAAAATATCTGGAAAAAAAAACTGGTAGGAAGCTCAAAGGATATTCCGTCTAGATACTATTATCGCTCTAACACAAATATTTCGATCAAAATCTATCAGCCGAAAGTGCGATTTTACTAATTTTATTTCCTACCTAAACAACCATCACTATTTTTCTTTGAAACTTTTCCTTGGAAAATTAGACATTTTAATTTTTGTGGAGGTTTTGTGGGAACAGTATATAGCGTTCACCTTTTCTCTATAAAGTACTATGGGGTTCTACTCTAACTGTATAATATTAATTTCCATTAAAAACTGTTGCTAGAATTCCAAATTTAAACAATCGGTAAAACGGAAGTGTAATTTTACAAAATAGGTTTTCGAGTTGTTGGCCTTGTCTCTAAAAACGATTATAAGGATTTTTTTTAAAACTTGGAATGTTAATTGCAACCGATCAAAACGCATCACTTTTATTTTAAACATTCTCCCTCCTCAAAAAAAAAAAGATTGGGTACGGGTTTATGGGAAACCTGTCAGTAGAAACTGCTGTTATAATGTTCATTTAGGTATATATGTATTATCCAGAATTTTTTGGAATGACCAATCCAACTTATTGTTTATGAGAAAGGTGTGAGAAAGTGGTGTGAGTATTTCATATTAAATATTTATTTATTTAATTCTGCGCCAATCACATTTTACTTTAAAAGGTTAAAAGGTCTTATTACTTATTTCTAGTTTACTCAGTTTGGACAAAATAATATTTTTACAAGTCTAATAGGGTAATTATTTTAAAAACTATTTTGAAAGATGGGTAACAATTTCAAAGAAATGTTATTATTTAATTTTTTTAATATATTCAAATGTCGCAACTTATAATTAAAAAATAAATTTAAATACAAAAATAATAGTAATAATTAAAAAAAATATTAAGATAATGAATACCGTAATAATTATAATAGTTAAACCATAACAATAATATGGCCTCTACTCAACATAATATGACAATATGGCCTTTTCTATAATAACAAGTACCAAAGGCAATTAAAAGTAAAAACTATTTATTTCAGGAAAGAATATGGAGCATCATTTCAGACGGAAATTCAGATTAATCTGACTCGGACGGAGAGCTTCGTTCATATGCTAGCTCATGCACATACATATGTGTTTTTGGAGGGTTCTGAGGTAACTGATGGTTTTAGCACTTAAATAATATTAACATAATATTAATATTTACAAAGCATTTGTAGGATTCCAAATTTAAAGAAAGTGGTTGACTGGAAATGTGACTTTACACAATAAGTTTTAGAGTTTTTTGGAAATTTTCTTGAAAACGAATTTCTTTAAACATGGAGCTCAATGCAATATAACTCTATAACATTGGGAGATTTTCCCTGAAAAAAACTGTTTTGGGGGGGCTCTGGCGACCTGTCAATTAGGTAGAACTTTAAATTGCCGCTACAAGCTATAGGGGCGGCACAGGACTCTCCTATACTAGTTACATCAGGTATACATGAAAACCCCGTCCGCCTTTTTTTTTTGTGGCGAACCCATTTAAAAGTTCGTAAACATAGTAATTTTAAATAAACTTTTTCTATTAACTGAAGTGAGAAAAAGATGCGTAAGTGTTTCACAGCAGATTTCTTTTTTTGTAAAGTGTAATTGAAAGGAAGATATTTTGGTTTAAGGAGTGAGAGGAAATCTGTATAATATTAGTTACAGCGATGTTGAAGTGATCGTGATGTTGGATGAAAATTTCAAACTAATTAACATCCTCAATACTATTTAGAGGCAAATCATTGTTTAATTATGCGCGGACGTGTTTAAAATAATAAACCATCCTACCTTATAAACAGAACTTTAAACCGAGCACCAATTATACATAAATATTAATTTGGATTGTACACAATGAAGAGTCATGAAGACTAGTGGTGAGATGTCGTGCAAAAGTATATTTTTTATAGGTGAAAAAAAATTAAATAGAAGGCAGTTACCATTTTGTAGACAATCTGCCCAATTTTAAATGAATTTAGTGTTTATCCGTCGTAAGTAATAAGGATATTAATGTTGTTCCTGACCAGTTTCGGATTCTCATCCATCGCCCAGGCTACCAAGTTCGTGTAGAGAGAGTTGACCAACTTTATGTTTCTGGCACACACTACACTTGTTGATTGATTGTACGAGGAAGGTTATAAGGTTATGTTACTATGTCTGTATGTGTGTTTAATAACAAAAATGGAATGATTATAAATTAATGATTAGACATTAGAAAATGGTGTATAATAATCATAGCATGTTTTGAAAAATATTTTACTGTTAAATTTAGAAAGTATGCAGTGTTGCCAAGGCATTTTTAATAAGAGGGGGGGATAAAAAATTTCAAGAGTACATTATACAAATAAGAATAGATAAATTTGGAGAAAAGGAATGTATAAAGTTATAAGTTAGTAAACAATAAATAAATAAACAATGAAATGCTTGCAAGGTTGTGTAATGTGATTGGTGTGATGATGTATATAGGTAGCTTGTGGCTTGAGCGTTTTAGCGAAAAGGGCTTGTAAGTACGTTGGAGATAGAAGTTTTAAGAAAGCACCACTGTTTTATAAATAATTATATTATCTCTTAGTAAATTTAAGTATTTTACAATATCACAATATTATGTTTAAGAAATTAAGTATTTATCAAGATTAATGCAAAGCTCTTATGTTTTAACTTATAACTGGCACTGATTTGAAGAGGGCGATTCCTGAAGCGTCCTGTTTGAAGGCTGGGTTAAGACTGTCTCTATTCTTTGGAATTGCTCTCTCTCTCTAGCGGGGGGAATTAGCTTGTACAAAAGGTTTGCCCTAACGGGATTTGTGCCTTTGTTTAATGATCCAAATTTACAGTACTTGACACTAAAATACACTCTTTTTGAAGATAAATTCACAGTCTAATATATTAACAAAATTAGATAAATTATTTTTAAAAACTATTATTTTTCATTTCGTACTTCCACTACAGTTGATATAAGAAAATAAGTAGGTAAATTACTGGTATGTGTAGAAGGTTGATATAAAATGGTAAATTTGAGACGATATAAAATAAATAATTGAAGCAACTTAAAATGGTTGTGCCTTTTTTTTTAATTTATCACTCTTATTTATGTTTCAATGATAATAATATGTTGAGAGAGATATCGTTGTAATATTCTGTGGTTTTATATTTAAACGGGGGGGGGGGGATTGAGTTGCATAAACTAGAAGGAATTTAAATTTAATAATAGGTGCATGCACCAACATGCTTCAGTTTAGTATTCATGCATTTTTTTTTTAAACAGTAAAGTGTATTATACATATGTATGTCTTTTACTGTAGGTGGTGTTTGTAATTTAGTTAGGTGTGGGGAATGACTTTAGAGAGTATATATTTCTACCTTCTCTAGAATGTCCATTCATCTTCCTTCTGTTCCTCGGTGTAAAAGGACCATTGATTTTTCGATAGTTTCGTGGCTGTTCTTTGTAAGGTGGTTTATTATAAGTGGAATCTGTTAAGTTGTATTTGTATGAGCGCAGGTGTTCTTTAAACCTATCTTGGACGCATCTTCCGATCTGGCCTATGTGCAAGCAATTGCATTCTCGGCAAGAGGTGATGCCAAAATTTCCTTCTAGTTTATGCAACTCAAATTCCCCCCCCCCCCCCTCCCGTTTAAATATAAAACATATAAAACCACAGATTATTACAATGACATCTCTGTCAACATATTAATATCATTTAAACATAAATTAATACTAACTAAACATAAATAAGCATGATAAATAAAAAGCGAATACGTTTTAGCTTTGCTCTATTATTTATTTTAATATCATCCCAAATTTACCAATTTATACCAACCTTCTTATATATCAATTTACCTACATATTTTCTTATATTTAATCTTTTTTTTGCATGTAATTATTTTTGTTTTTAAAGTTTTAACTTCATACATTCCTTTTCTATATTTATCTGATATAATCTATACTTATTTATATAATGCACTCTTAAAATTCCGCCCCTCTCGATTATTGCTCAGATTACACAGTAATCGATTGCCACTTTGAGAAATAAAGTTGTTGGATTAATATACTAAATTAATTTGCCTATTTTGTAAATTAAATTAATAAGCAGCCAGGTCACACCTCCAGAAGGTCCTTGAAATTAACGGATTTATTTCACAGGTGCATATTCAGTACTAAGCAACATATGGCTAAAAATAGAAATTATTATAATGTTATTTGCCAATAAACAAACAGGAAAAAAATTTGCTTTCATAATAAACCTGTTTTTTATTTTACAACGGGATCGGTTTACTTATATTTTTGTTTTTAACAATCATTAATTTTTTTCAGAGACATTTTCCGTGGTAGCCTGCTTCGTTTTGTGGTCATCGACCGGTTTCGGGCGTTCGCCCATCTTCAGGATGCGTTCTTCAGACAGTGTGCCAACACAGACTCGTACAGAGACTTAGTTTCACACTAACTGAGGTGTGTTTTTAAATACTCAACTCTTAAACTAGGTAAAGGGATGTGGCCAGATGGGTGGGAAAACATGTGTTTGGGTTGTTAAAGGGCAAATTCTTTTCTTACAGTGGACGCGGGGGTCTAATCTTTAAACTCTGTTGTTGGAGGGAGACTTACTTCACGATTAACTAACCAAAATATTAAGAATATACAAAAAATAAAAAAATAAGATGCACAAAATAAATCTAAATAAAATTAAACGATTAAACTAACATTTTAAAATTCATTCATTCGTTTAAAACTGAACGATTTTTTATATAATTAAATTAAGTTTTTCCAGTTCCAAAGAATTAAGAAATTCCAGTCATTCTTTCACTTTTTCACGCACCCCTCACATCACGCAAGCATGTGTACCTAATACAAGTCATTCTTTCACTTTTTCCTCACCCCTCGCAAGCATGTATACCTAATTATGTTTTCTTATATAATTCAGTTTTTTATTATGCATCCCACAAACCATGTCACATCATCACTCACATACATCATCCAAATACGCACTTTTTTTTTTGATATACTAGTAAATTTACATATACATAGTAGATTTAAAACTAAACCTAAACTTAAAATCTATTTAAGAACTATTTGTTGCGTGTGTAATTGTGTTTCTGTTGCTATTGTGGGAAGAGTGTTCTGAATAATGGTTCACTAGCAAATTTTGTCTGTTCATTTATTAAGTTTTGTGTTTTGCGTTTATATATTTCGAGTTGTTCTACTATGTCAAGTCGTCGTCCTTTGTGGGCAGAGTGTATTAGCTTCATCGTGGTCGTTATGTCATCGGGTTTGTGTTTGTTAGTGTTTAGGTGATTGGCGTAATTTGAGTCAACTTTGTTGTATTTGTATGATCTGATGTGTTCGTTAAATCGTTCCTTGATTTTTCTGCCGGTCTGCCCCACGTAAATGTTGTCACAGTCAACTGTGTTGTGTCCACTGTAAGAAAAGAATTTGCCCTTTAACAACCCAAACACGTGTTTTCCCACCCATCTGGCCACATCCCGTTACCTAGTTTAAGAGTTTAGTATTTTAAAAATACACCTCAGTTAGTGTGAAACTAAGTTACTCTCTGCGAGTCTGTGTTGTCACACTGTCTGAAAAACGCATCCTGAAGATGGGCGAACGCCCGAAACCGGTCGATGACCACAAAATGAAGCAGGCTACCACGGAAAATGTCTCTGATGCTTTCCAGCTCTGCGGAACCAACCACCACAACAATTAATTTTTTTCTTTTTTCTTTTTTTTATACAACTGTGAGAAAATTTATAATTGTGGCAAATTCTTCTAGAAAGAGTTATTTTTTACTTTCTTACTTTTTACTTTCTCTTACTCCCAGTAAAGTGGAAGTATTAACAATCGGATCAATTTTCTCTTTGTACTTGATACCAACACCGCGCTATTTCAAAAGTTTCGGGCAAAATCCATCAATGAGAAGTGCGACTTTACAGAAATATTTTTTCTCGAAAATAGCTCCAAAGATTTGCTTCAAATTTCGTAGGATACATCACTTTTATTTGTAACACCTTTACTAACATCCCCTGTCCCTTAAGGATGGGAGCTAGTAAGACAGCTATGAACAAATTGCAAGTATATCAAAATAAAGTACTACGCATCGCCTTGAGAGCACCTTGGTTCATGCGGAACGAACAAATCCCAAAAAATCAAAGACTTTATAGACAGGACAGCACACAGATTTCTCACAAACATACCAACCACAGAAGCTGTGGAACAGGGACCACCAACCCGGACAGAAATCCGCCCGACGACAACTAAAATCAAAACTACCCCAGGACGTACGCCAAGACTTAAAAACGATTAATAAAATTTAGTTTTAAATGTATAACTCTGTATTGATCTTTTACGCTTCCGCGGTCATTTTCATGAAAAAACACTGGAGTTTCCGAGTTGAGTGGTTTGCTAAAAACCGACGTTTCACCCATATTGCATACATCCATACAGAAAACAATGGTGTAACGACCCTGAAGAGGCTTATTGCAATATGAGCGAAACGTCGGTTCCTAGCAAACCATTCACGCGGTCTCAACCCGGAAACTCAAAAGTTTTTAATTTTTTGTATTATTAATATGTTTTTATTGTGAAGCGGAAATAAGCTGCCAGGCAAATAAAGATATTTTTCTTCTTTATTTGTATCTAACGCTTAGCAGAAAGAAACAGGAAACAATGGCGTTTAGCTTTCGTCTAAAGTGCCACTTGAGTACAATTAATAGTACTGCCACCTTTATAATATAATATAAATTAGAATTCCAAAAATAAAAAAAAATCGGTTAAACGAAAGTGCGATTTTATAGAATCGATTTTTTTTTTAAATTTCTTGATGACGACTGTAACTCGGAATACTAACTAACAAGGCAGATATAGGCCTATCACTTTTATTTGTAACAATTTTTCGAAAAAATTTATTTCAGGTAGAATTTGTGGGGCCGCTAAATTTCAAATATTATCGTATGAGGCTGGTCAATGTTGTTGACGCTGTCTACTGATCTATAATGTAATCAGACACTTACTACCTGCCTGGATAGGTACTAGTCCTCCATTATCTCTACATTTAAAGTAAGGATAAATGAGTAAAATCGGAAGTGTAAGAAAAAATTGTCATTATACATACAGTATACACAGAACTGTATTAACTGCATTGAGAGAAAGTCGTCTGAGTGTTTCATGCAGAAATTCATTTGTTTTTGTTATTGAAAACTGAGTTTATTCGAAATAGCACTTGAGGGAAAAGCTTCAGGTTTAATCACCGAATTATTTTCCTATTTAGATTTTCGAAATTCCGCTACTTTCCAAAAACTTATTGCGTTTTTTTCAATTAAAATGTTAACGGCATCAAAAAATGATTTTAAAATGTTGAATATGTAAGAATTCAACACACTATCTCTTTGTTTATACATGTGAAAGGAATTTATTAACTGTTATGAATTGAAATGGATAACCATTCCTTTAAGAAGACAATCATTCAATTAATCAGTCGATATATATATATATATATATATTACTAGGGTAAAGCAACATCACAACATCATGCCATCAAATATAAAAATAAAAATATTTCTATGATTATTTTGTCTGGAAGTTATATTTTTATTTTTGAAATGTCGTTAAATATTGATTAAAACAACTATTTTTTGTCCAATCAAATTTTTATTAGCTAAACCACACAAGCATTATTACAATGGCCCGGTGCAAGGACATGAACAAAGTCCACATTCTATAACCAGAATTGCACGATCAACAAGTGGCCAATTAACGTTAATAAAAATATGCATGAAATCTTTTTTGTCGTCTCTGGCAATTTTTTGTTTTTATCTCCATGTATTAAAAAAGTAAAAATGAAATTCTTTTAGAAGGTCAATTCGGATTAAAGAGTTCTGCGAAGAAACCAAACAAACAAAAATCAGATGTAAAACATCGTATACTCGTTTCTCTTGGTTGCAGTTGGTTACAATTGTAATTGATGAAATTTTTACTGAACTTTTAATTACCTTGAAACTGGCAAATATACTGAAAGGCAAATTGTCAGGCTGGCTGAACTTAGCAGCTCCTACAGCCCCTCCCAAAAATTTCCCAATTAAACATATTTAAATAACATCACTGATCCTTTTCCGCGAACGAATATTAGGGGAGGGATTTTTTTTTTTCATGTAAGTGGGTGATCAAGTTTAGTGACTTTCTATTTTTTACTTTCTGCTGTTGCAATCCTACCAGATTTTCAACACTGGATATTCACCGGAAATACATATATTGGGGTCCTCTGAATACGAAAGAAATGTTTTTAACGAATGGTCTGTATGTGTATGTGTGCGCGTGTGTTAACAGAATATCTCAAAAACAAAAAAGTCACAGGAACCTCAAATTTGGTATTCCCTTTAGGCACTCCCAGCGCATCAGACACAAAGATTGGGGGGGTTAGGCACTACCAGCGCATCAGACACAAAGATTGGGGGGGTTAGGCACTACCAGCGCATCAGACACAAAGATTGGGGGGGTTAGGCACTACCAGCGCATCAGACACAAAGATTGGGGGGGAAAATCCATCAACCGGAAGTGCGACTTCATTAATTTTTGTTGTTGTTCCCTTTTTCGTAATTTTCAGAGAAATCGGCTTCAACGATTTTCTTTAAACTTCGTATACTATCTATACGTATAAATCCCAATCATTTTTATTCGTAACATATTTCTGGGTAAGTTTTATTTTTGGAGGGTTCTGGGGGGGGGGCAGTAGCGTTACACTTACCTCTACAGTACCACTTCAGTAAAATATACAGTTTACCACCTACGTAATACACATTACAAGCATCGATAGAATTCCAAATTTGAAAAAATCGGTTAACCGGAAGTGCGATTTTACAGAATAGGTTTTTTGGATTTTTCTCAAAAACCACTGCGATTGTTCTGCACCAATAATGCACCCAGAAATAAAATGGGATAAGAAAAAGTTTTTTTAGTGTTCATACGAGAATGTTAAGATTAAAGTTCACCCATACATAAAAAGCATTTGGAAACCAATTGCTAAAAGCATTTTTTCGTAAGTAGAATATCTCAAAACATGTATATCCCTTGAAAATGCAATTTTGAAAATGTTGATCGATCAAACTACTTTCTCTTACTGCCATTATCGATATAAAATGATCAAATTTTCTTTAAACTTCAAAATTTTGATTTAATTGCCCCGACATGAATATAGAGATGGAGGAAAGACAAACACCTAGAAGTGAATACATTAAAGCTAGAAGAGTGCGACAATAATACCGAACCAAATCTATTTCGCATATGATATTTTACCCCATACATTGCTCACAACTAACGAAATCAGTTTTTTTCCGGAAAATGTTACCAATTAAGTGCCAGGTTTATATCGTGGCAGTTAGTATTTCAAGTTTAAAGAAGAAAATCGATATAGTCATTTTCGAGAACCCCCCCAAACTCAGAAACCTATTCTGTAAAGTGGCACTTCCGGTATTCCAATTTTCTTCAAATTATAGCAATGGTTGTAATGTACATTAATAGGTGGCAGAATCACACATCGTATTGAATGGTAATTTAGATGTTGATATGGTGGCTACTGTCCTCTCAGAACCTCCCTAGATTAGTGATTAGATAGTATACATACGAAGTTTAAAGAATATTGTTGGACCCATTTTCGAAAAAATTGCGAAAAACTGAAAAAAAAATCATTCAGTGTTGTCTTACTTCCTGTTGATGGATTTTGACCGCTAACCTTCGTGTCAAATGCGCTACACGAATTATCAAGTTTGAACTTCCTGCGACTTTTTTTTTTACTGGATATTCATTGGATACTCACAACATATATTTCCGGTGAAAACTAAATTTCGATTTTTTTTTAATTTAAGGCGCT
This sequence comes from Triatoma infestans, assembly GCA_011037195.1. NCBI lineage: Eukaryota > Metazoa > Arthropoda > Insecta > Hemiptera > Reduviidae > Triatoma > Triatoma infestans. The sequence goes on along the minus strand of JAAEAF010014409.1, from coordinate 61,762 downwards.
TCAACATCTATGTTCATTAGCCCCGGAGCCTTCTCAGAGCACTACCGGCTGGACAGTGTTCCTCGCTACAGACGAGCACTGAACTCGAACCCGGACGTCCGCGTGGGAGTCCAACGCGTTTTCTACTTAGTTAATCCCTCCCCTTTTCGAAAATTTGTTATGGTCGCAAGAATTTCCACTAAGTACTAGAACTAAAGAAAATTAAATTTTGATATGGAATTTTGAATTTAATTTTAATAAGAAATTAGAGAGGGAACGGAAGTCCAGCGTACTGGACTCCCACGCGGAGGATCCGAGTTCGCGTGCTACCTTACATTTTTTCTTCCTAGGAGCCTCTAAAGGTCACTGCTCGGTGATGGACAGTGTTGTATGTAACGAGAGAACACTGTCCGGAGGCCGGCAGTGCACTGAGAAAGCTCCGGGTGCCAATGACCATAGATGTTGACGCGCCTTAAATTAAAAAAAAATATATATATATAAGATTCTAGAACTGTCGGCGATTGATTTTTTTTCCCTAATTTTAAACATAATACAGAAGATAACAAACTAATTTCCAAAATTTGAACCGAAAACAAATCGATGAGAAAACCAAGATACATTTGACGAAACATATATGATTTACTGTAACAATTAGAAATTATAAAAACAACAGAAAAGAAGGTAAACAAACAGCTGTTAAATTGAAACAGATGTTTTTATTGAGAAAGGTTAGGTAACTATTTTGAAGGACAATCATGTTAATTTAGTTCGATAATACACAACTAATGAGAGTCGTTGACCACGTTTCAATGAGGTTATGTAACTACTAGGATTAACTTCATTTATAACCTAACCACGAATGAAACCTTCCTTTAAAAATTTGACCTTTTGCAAAAATCCAAATAATAATTATTTCCACCCGTCTTTTGTGTTTTCTCTGTTTTTTGCTGATATAAAAAATTATCTTTCTCTAATATAGAAGAATTTTTCTCTAAAAATGTTTTCTCCCTAAATAAATTTTTAATTTAAATTGCAATTTTTTTTGTTAACTTTGTTATTTGATAGAAATATAATAATAATAATAAATATTACATACTTGGTCTCAGTGTCGTAAAATTGTCCATTGACGTGACCATTTGTTTGCTTGAGTATACTGCACATCATGATTTTTAAGTTTTTCAACTTTCTAAAAAAACAAAAAAAAAAACTAAGACAGAAATTTTATTAATGGAGTGTTGGGCTTTTTATCAATCACACGGTTAACTGATTGTGCGACGTTTGGTTCAGATGTCCTCTAGTGCGTATCTATAAGAATTATCCCCACTCCAGGAGAATCATAGGGCATGGTGGGAGAACAATATTCCAGTTAGCAACTTGTTATCTCCCTCTTGTAATTTTATTTCATTTTTTTCTTTACCCAGTGAGGAGTGCCAAGTCTTTCTTGACCCATTCAAATTTCAGTATTAGCGTATTCTTGTTTTGTTGTTTTATCGTTTAGTTTCTTTTTTGTATTATGGATAGGTTTATTACCATGTCCATATCTTCTAGTATTATTGGATCAATATCTAATATCTAACAATAATCTAAATATTCTAATGAGAATGGATCGATCATTCATCACGGTTTCTACCAGAAGTGCAACTTTGCTGCTTCTTCTGTTATTATTTACTCTTGCTATAAGATGAATTATTTTGATCGTATCATATTTTCGAAATTCAGTTTTCACCAGTTATACATGTTTTGAGGTTTCTCGACTTAAGAAAAAAAAATGAAGTTTTAAGTAAATGTGAACATAATATCACAAAAAACGAAATCTTGCAGAAACTCATACTTAATATTCCGACTCACGAATTTCTCGGAAACGGTTTCAAACTTCGCATACTATCTACACACTTCAAATGTCTGCCGCTGGAATTCCAAATTTTAAGGAAAATCGCAAAACAGGAAATGCAACTTTACAGAATTGGTTTTTGAACTTTTGTGGGAGTTTACTGCAACGATTTTCTTTAAATTTGAAATGCCAAATGCTCTATAAAAAACATATCATTGAAAAATTGATTTTTCAGGGCTGATAGGTTTCTAAGGTGTTAGACTGCAAATATTATTGGGGTCTTTCAGTGTTATGACGCTGTCTTCGAACTTCAATGTATTCAATTCTAGTATCCGTACTAGCACTAGTCTGGGTGTACTCTCACCTCCCACCTTTATATTTATGTTAGGGGCAAGTGTGTGAAACTTCAAATTGGAAGAAATTATGTTAATTTTATATAATATGTATTATCTGCAGCACAAGAAAGTCGTTTGAGTGTTATTTCTAGAAATGTTATCTCCACACAATCTAGTATTATTATGGCGTTTGTCAGCTCATTGTATTATTTATTTTTTTAATTTAAGGCGCGTCAACATCTATGGTCATTGGCGCCCGATCATTCTCAATGCACTCTCGGCCTTCGGACAAGGTACTCTCTTTACAGACAACACTATCCACCACCGGACAGTGAGCTGTAGAGGCTCCTAGGAAGAAAAAATCTAAGGTTAGCACAGTTGGACTCGAACCCGGTTCCTCCGCGTGGGAGTACAGTACGCTAACCACTTAGCTATTCCCTTCCCTCATTATTGGTTTATTATTCTGTTTCTAGATCCTAGCCGCCTGTAAAGAGTATAATGTTCGTATATTATTTCCCTTACTTTAATGGTAAGAAGTAATACATCAATTGTATCAAATTTTTGAAATTGTAGTTTTACCGGGAATACATGTTCTGAGATCTCGTGAGCACGAAAAAAATGTTTTTAGCTGATGGTATGTGTGTGTGTGTGTGTGTGTGTGTGTATGTATGCTTTAACAGAATATCCCAAAAACGAAAAATTATAGGAATCTCAAATTTGTTATTACGTTTAGGTACTACCACAGCATCAGTTTCGGGCAAAACCCGCCAACCAGTGCGACTCCCGTGAATGTTTTTTTTCCCAGTTTTGCACGATTTTCTCGAAAACGGTTCCAACAATTTTCTTTAAGCTTGGCATACAATCAACCGCTTGGCCAGAGGCAGACGGAAAAGTTTATTGAAGTTACTCGCCCAGGCTTACTACAGAAAGCTACTCCAACAAGACCATGCGCCATACAAGATGACTATAGGCTTTCTCACTGACCATTGTAGACTTAATAAACCATGCATAGCATGACAACGGATAGCCTGTGTAGTTTTGTCAGGAAGAAGAAGAAACAGCACTGCCCTCACTGTGTCAGTGAGAGGGGGGCTTGGAGGGCCGAGGTTTCTTCTATTTGGAGAGGAGAAACTAACATCTGCAAGCTTCACCCAAGAGTCTTTCTTCAGGCTCCAAAGTCTAATTAAAAGAAAGGACTGAAGAGGTCACTTTAACTTGTGGGTGCCACAACAGACCCATAGGGTCTGTCAGACCGCGGTGGTGTATTCCTAATAGCCAAAGCCCACAGAATCTAATCTACACACATTAATAATTATTGAGTATGTGGATGGGTCCGCAATGCTGGATAAAATCCGGTATTTTATCTGCCATAGCATGCATATTCCTGACCAGCTTCTGATTTTCACTCACCCTCGGAGTAAATTTATCAAGTTCGTGTAGAGTGTTTACTTCACTTTAGTTAATGTATCTGTTACACACCTTATTGCCTCACCATCTGTCTCCCCACCATCTGTATATTAAGATTTGGATAAATGAATGAAAGAAACATTGTCTGAGGGAAAAATTTGAAGTTTTCTCTACCTGAGTAGGATATAATTGAATGCCCTGGTAGGTGGTGTATTGACTGGGTACACATTTCAGGAGCTCCGGATAATGTAGTTCCGGAAACGGTGTAGTACTACCTAGGACAGTGTCCCCGGTACGCCAAGACTAGGTTTCCCATATTTGGCAGGGCAACAATCTCAAGGGAATGCTTGGGGAGTTGGAGATTAAATATATCTTAAGATATTGAAGCCAGATCGATAGATTGCTGGGGAGTCAACTTAAAATAGGTTGAGTTTTCTTCTTCTTTGTTTTCATTGGGGGGATAGAGCCATATTAGATCCTGCCTCTTCGGGCACTATAATAATAAAATTTAAGTATGGATGTAATTATTAGCGAGGGAGTTAGAGTGAATGTATTTAGATTAAGTGTGAAAGTGAAATGAATGTATTTATTGTCTTCTCTGTATTTATTAGCGAGAATGTTTGAATGATTGCCTAGTTAGAATTTTAACAGGGGACCGAAGGAATTTCTGTGAAAATACTTCACCACTAAAATTTAGATTTTAGTCTGAGGTCAGCTTCTTTGAAAGGATATTCATAGTTTCTCAAGATACTGAGAATGGTTTTCTTATAAACAATATTGATGTATTAGAATAGATCAGAGATAATTTCCGTGATAGCCTGCTTCTTTTTGTGGTTACCGACCGGTTTCGGGCGTTTGCCCATCATCAGGATGTTTTTGTCAAATCAGTGTGATAACATAGACTTGCACAGAGCAAATTTAGTTGATACACTGAGCTTGTTTTTGTTAGGACCTAAATTAAAACCAGTGTATCAACTAAATTTGCTCTGTACAAGCCTTTGTTATCACACTTTTTTGGCAAAAACATCTGATGAAGGGCGAACGCCTGTCTTCCCAACACCCCACTACCACATCATTATGATGGGGCTACGGATCCTGCAAGTCAACCTCCATCATGTCAGGGCTGCTTCGCCTGTCCTGTCTAGGAGGTTTGACTCAGAGTGCCTGCACATTGCTCTGGTGCAGGAACCGTGGCTAGTGGCTGAAGAGTCAGAGGCATTCGCCCCCTCCGAGGTAAGGAATTGTACTGCAGAGGCTCCGGGAAACCCAGAGCTTGTATATTTCTTAACAATCAGATTGACTGTAATTTACTGCAACACTTTGTTCAGGCGATTTTGTTACAGCAATCATCTCGGTCTAAACCAGGAGGCGGAACCAGAAGGATGGTCGTCTGTTCTGCCTACTTCCCATGTGATAACCAGCTGTGCCCGCCGGAGCTGTCATCACCTACTGCGAAGCAAGGAATCTTCCGCTTCTCGTGAGCTGTGACGCCAATGCGCACCACACCACATGCAGAAGCAGCAACTGCAACAGCAGAGGTAAGTCGCTTTTGGAATTTATCTATGGTAAAGGGTTACTAATGTCTAACATAGGTAAGGAACCCACCTTCGTCACGGTGGTTAGGAGGAAGGTGTTGGACTTGACCCTGACCAATCTTAGGATGTGTGACATGATTAAGAATTGGGATGTGTGTCGGAACCGTCATGTTCCGATCATAGGCACATCAGATTCGACATCGACAACCCTCCGCTACTACAGTCGTATTCCGTTCCCTCGGGAAACCGATTGGGTAGGATATGCAGACTCTCTTAAGGATGTTAGCATAGGGAATCTCGGACGGTAGGGGATGGTGGGACTGGAACAGACGGTGGAGGAGGTGCAGAAAGCAATAGCCAAGGCCCACCAGGAAAACTGTCCGGAAAGGTCACGACCACAAAGGGGAAAGACGGTCTGGTGGAACAGTCACCTCGGAAAGTTGAGGGCTGAGGTGAGAAGACTGTTTAATAGGGCCAAACTTACCCAGAACTGGACCGCATACAGAATCGCCCTCACGCAGTACAAAAAAGAGATTAGGAGAGCAAAAAGAGGATCGTGGAGGAGATTTTGCGAGGGGATTGTAGATATCCCTTCGTACGCCAGAATCTACAGAATCCTGGGCAAGGATGGTATGCGTATGAAGTGGGGTTCCTCAAGAAGAGCGATGGAACCTTCACTGTCTCGAAAGAGGAAAACCTAGAGGTCCTCATGGAGACGCATTTTCCAGGCTCGTCCCGACTGCAAGGCTCTCAGGTGGTGGTTCTCCCTGAGGAAAGGCACATTAGACCATCCCCAGAGGATTGGAAACTTGCCACTTTGATCACTAGGCCAAATAAGGTTAGGTGGGCCATAAACAAATCCTAACCCTTCAAAACTCCAGGGATAGATGGGATTTACACGGTCCTTCTACAAAAAGGACTAGAAATACTGTTACCATACCTGTGTAAAATATTTAGGGCATGTATAGCCCGTCGATATACACCGGTAACGTAGCGTAGTGTCAAAGTAATCTACCTTCCTAAGGTGGGTAGAGTACCTGACCTAACGCCGGACTGTTATAGATCGATCAGCCTATCTTCTTTCCTAAACAAAGCTTTAGAAAGATTAGTGGACAGGTTCATTAGAGATAAGGTCCTAAGTGTAACCCCTCTAAGTGCCTGCCAGCATACGCTTATCAACTAGATAGGTCGGCAGAGGCCGCTCTGGATGATCTCAATAGGCTACTTTCAAAATCCCTAGAGGATAAAAAGATTGCGGTAGCCACCTTTTTATTCATAGAGGGCACATTCAATTATGTATTGCGCTCCTCGGTCACCAACTATCTCCAAAGAAGAGGAGTTCCAGCAGCGTTATGCGATTGGATGGAGTCTGGTCTAAGAAATAGAATTAATATTTTCACAATAGGCTTTAAGGTGAAAGTAGGGAGGAGGTGCCCACAAGGAGGAGTATTATCTCCTCTGATATGGACACTGGTCGTTGATGACCTCCTCCATGACTTATCTGCGAATGGCTACGACTGTTTGGGCTACGCAGATGACTTAGCGATTGTCATCTGGCAAACATCCCAATACAATCTCAGGGCGGGTAAAAGCCGGGTAAAACATGGTCAGGAACTGGTGTAGGAAGGAGGATTATCCTTAAACACCCACAAACCCATAATAGTTCCTTTCATGTTTCGCCACAAGTTGGAAGGCCTTAACCCACCTCAACTTGGGCACACTCCGATTCCATTTGCGCTGGAGGCTAAATATCTAGGGGTTACATTTGACCGCAGACTCACTTGGAATCAACACATCAAGGCCAATGTGTCGTCCAATAGGTGCAGGCCACTCTGTGGCAGGAACTGGGGCTTGCGCCCCAGGCCTGACCCTCTGGATTTATACCAGGGTCATTAGACCCATGATCACGTATGGGTCGGTGGTCTGGTGGACCAAGACTCTGCAGAAGGGGACGGTGGGGAGAATAAGTGGAATCCAAAGGCAAGCATGCCTGGGTTCCACGGGGGGCATGAGAACCACCCCGTCTGCGGTGTTGGAGGTCCTCCTTAACTTACCACCGTTGCATCTTCTCATTCAAGGCGAAGCCAAATGGGAATTCATAGGCTCCTGCAGGGGCCGCCACCTATCACCTCTAGGCATGGTTCTGTTAACCAGAGGTTGATAGAAGAAGTTAAGGCGGACCAGGTACTTAGCATGCCTACCGATAGGATGGTTCCCAAGCTTTATTTTGAAAGGAACTTCCACATTGTTATACGATCAGGGATGAATGGGACAGGGATCCCCATCTGCTCAGTAACTCGGTCTGGTATACAGACGGCTCTAAAACTCCGACTGGGGTCGGAGCAGGGGTCTATGGGGCCAGGCCTAAAGTTAAGATTAAGGCCAGCCTAGGGAAGTACGCTACGGTCTTTCAGGCCGAAGTTGTGGCGTCACAACTCTGCGCTAAGGAGATTTATAAGGCAAGGGTTAGTGGGTAAAAGAGTGGCCATATACTCCGATAGTCAGGCAGCCCTGAAGGCAGTTTCCTCACACCAAATAGTCTCAAAACTGGTGTGGGGCTGCCTATCTGCCCTAACTGAGGTGGGTGCTCGGAATAAGCTAACACTCGCCTGGGTGCAGGGCCAAGCGGGGTTCCTTGGCAACGAAAGGGCGGATGCCCTGGCGCGGGAGGGCTCGAAGGATACTTTTATAGACCCCGAGCCCTTCTGCTGGTGCCCAGGAGCCTCATTCACGCTTCTATCATGGAATGGATAGAAGACCACCGTCAGCGTCTGGTGGGAAAGTACGCCAGGGGCAGAGTCAGGCGAAACTCTTCATTAAGAGACACCTTTGGACCTATTGAGCCATAGCCGAAGGGATATTTGGCTAATAGTGGGTCTACTATCAGGGCAGTGTAGGCTGAATAGGCACATGCACCATTTATTTCTTGCAGACAACGCATTATGCCGTTTCTGCAGGACCGAGGAGGAACCCCGGTGCACATCCTTTATGAGTGCGCCGGACTAGCAAGAACAAGGTTTCTTCAACTGGGAACTAGTAATCCCGAAGCCATGAGCTTTTCATGATGGAGCCACTTTCAGCTTTGCTAGGCCTGATTAAGACAGCAAAGCTGAAGGATGTATTATAAACCCAAGGGATCCACAATAGACCTCTCAATGTAGGTCGCAGTGGTATGAGGCGTGGCCCTTCTCAAACTAATCTATACAATGCTGTCATGTAAATAATATTAATTAGAATTGAATAAGATGTCAAAATTTGGAGTTTGAAAGAAATCAGTTGACCGGAAGTGCGTTCTTTATTGAACAGTTATTTCAGTTTCTACAATTTTCTCCATAAAATCACCGACGGATTTCATTAAATTTATTGCACTCTGAATAGAGACCCATCACTTTTATTGGAATTTTTTTTTTTCCAGAAAGTTCATATAAAGATGTATTGGAAGCGAAGGAGTATATAGTTTCCTCGAAAAAGTCAGTTTATTAAGTTTAGATACTCTAATTGATATAAACTTTGTAGATAAGCAAATATTTAGTAAAAATTATAAGTCCGAAACAAAATTTCGTCTCTTAAAGTTTTGTAAACCGAAGTAAGAGAAAGTCGTGTGAGTGTTTCATACAAGATTTTAATTTGTTTTGTAATATTGCGTCACCCACTTAGTTGATACAGTTATGTATAACTGTGATTGTTGAATCTTCGCTTAATATTCTGCAAGATTGTGCTCAATATGTAAATGTTAGGCCAATACTCAGCTATGCGTCAGAAATAACACGAACTGAGTTACAACTTTACAACCATTAACTTCTAATTCACAATCAGTGGCTAATATTTTATCTTAAGACCGAAAAATAAAATATCAAAATACTAGACAATTCTCCGCGATTTCTTTTTTTCTTCAGTTTTTCCGGTGCATTAAACTGCAATCTGTAGACTCATCTTTTCCGTCGGAACTTCTTTACTTCCAAGGAAATTGATATTAGAAATGTCACGTTTAACACAGCAGTGTCATTTTGTTTTAGTACAGGCTCCTATAGCTGTGCCTACAGTTTTAAATTAAATTTACTTAAGTGAGTTATGACACAGAGCGCCCCACACATAGGCCATTCGAGTATACATTAAAATCCCCAACACCATTTTGATGGTCAGACTAAGTAAACATTGTAATGTTGTAATTTTAAAGAAATAAGAACAAAAAATCAATGAATATTTCTTGATTAGCGTTAGAGGAAGTTGTGTGAGTGTTTCACTCGAGATTTTTTTTACTTTCTCTTACTACTGTAATTGAAAGTATTACGATCGTATCAAATTATCGATATCGCGTTTTCACTGGAAATACACTCCTCTGAATCCAAACAAAGTAGTTTTTATCCCTGTGTGTATTTGATGTATGCAGCATAAAGATGTATAAATCAAAACGAAAAATCGCAGAAAGTTCAAACTAGACATTCCGTTTGGATAATACCATGGGGTTCTGACAGGAAGTTATCTGTCAAAATTTCTTAACAATACCAGTTTATTGTACAGATTTTTCAGTTTTTCAAAAATAGCTCCATCGATTTTCTTTAAACTTGGTATATCAAGTACACTTCTCCGGGAAAATTTATTTAAGGGGCTTTTCTGAGTGGGATAGCGTTGGACTTTCCTCTAAAGTGGTAATTTTAGTTTTTTTATAAAATTCTATCATCCAAATAATTATTAATTACATGTCAAAAGTCGAAGTTTGAAGAAAATCGGTAAACCGGAAGAGGGACTTTACTGAACAGTTTTTTTTTTTCAGGTTTTTGCAATTTTCTGCATTAAAACACTAATGGATTTCATTGAATTTGATATATAAACTATACACCTAGATACTATCAGACCTATTGTTTGTTTGAAACAGGATTTTGGAGGTTAAACTTTCCTCCAAAAAAAAGTGGTTTTTATTAAGATTAGATTCTTCCATTAAGATAACAATGAAGACAAAAATCTACAATTATAATTTTGAAGAAAATTTGGCATTCGCCATAAATATGTAAATTACAGGCAGAGAAATTCGTGTGAGTGTTTCATACAGGACGAAAAGAGGAGAAAAATAAATTATAGAATTATTCAAATTTAATCAGATAAAAAAGTTGGTGATAAATTACTTTTATTAATTACAGTGACGTACATGATAAATACTTCCGACTGGGATAATTAGATGAGAACAAAAACAATCAATTTTGAGATAAAAAAATGTTGGAAATTTTTTATCAAACACAGTTATTACGTGGCATATCATGTATTGTTTCAATTTTTAATAGAATTGGTTTCTCCAAATAATTAATATAACTATTTATTCGTTAAAATAAATAGACAACCTGTTGGCTGTTAGAACCCTGACTTAATATTAATTTTTTGTAAATATTGTGTCCGAGACACATAGTGGCTCGATATACCGCGGCCATTAAGTTTAGTATTTACAGAAAAAAAATTGGGTGTAACCCACTCACGCGACTTTCTCTTATTCCTTTTGATACAAGTGTATAATATATTATCTTAAATTATATATATATATAATGACAAATTTTCTCTTAACTCAAATACAGAGGTGGTGGGGGATACGTACCAACTTATTAATCTTGGCAGGTAGAGAAGTGATGATTATATTATGGCCCAGTAGAGCGCTCTAAAAACATTGAACCAACTACATATAAAATTTTAAATTACGCACAACTATTCAAAATCTTTTTTGGGGGAAAAATATTTCAAATACAAGTGATACCTCTATCTATGCAGCAAACATTCCAAGTTTAAAGAAAATCGTTGTAAACGTTTTCGAGAAAATTCCGATAAAACTCATAATCCTATTGTGTAAAATCGCACTTCAGGGTAACCGATTTTCTACAAATGAGGATTCTATCAATGCTTGTGTATTAATAATATGTTGGTGGCAAAACTATATACTATACTGAAAAAGGTACTTTAGGGAAAGCATAACGCTACTGTTCCCCCTTCACAGTCCCCCTAAAAAAACAATTTTCCCGGAAATGTTTCAAATAAAACCAATTGGTATTTACGTACGTAGATAGTGCGATACAGGAAGTTTAAAGAAAATCATTGTTGGAGCCGTTTTCGAGAAAACCACGAAAAACTGCAAAAAACATTCAGTTATGGCGCCCATCCTGTTGGTGGATGGCCGAAATCTTCGTGTCTGATGCTGTTAGTGCCTGAAATTAACTCCATGATCGCAATACTTCTTCTTCCTAGGATCAAGAGGAAGTAATAATCCATCGGTGTTTTGGAGAAAACTGAAAATCTATTCAGTAAAATCACACTTCCGGTCAACCGATTTTCATCAAACTTGGAATTTTGGCAACATAATTCATTCCAATTAATATTATTTGGATAATAGAATTTTTAAATAAACAAAAATAGCACTTTAAAGCACAATTCCATCCCACCCCCCAAAAGCCTCTTTAATGAATTTATCTCGAAAAGTTCCAAGAAAAGTTCTAGCTTTTTATATATGTAATTGATATGGTAAGTTTAAATAAAATATTTGGAGCCTTTTTCGGGAAATGCATATAAAACTGAAAAACCATTCAATAAAGTGGTACTTCTGGTTGAGGAATTTTGGCAGATAAGTTCCGGTCGGATCTCATGTTGATGCCCAAAAGGAATGTTTAGTGTAAACTTCCGGCGATTTTTCGTTTTTTTGAATTATACTGTCACAGACACAAAACTCACACTCGCACACACAGATCATTTTTATAAACACTCTTCTTAACGTGAATTTCCGGTGAAAACTCGGTTAGAAAATTTGCAGTACTATCTGTTACTTTTGTAATAACATGTTTAAAAATGTTAATAAAGTTTATTACTTAGATAAGTAAATTTTCTATAGCAGTAATAAATAGCAAATGGATATATTGATATAACACATACTCTATCTTAAACGGCTTTCGTACCTGATGAGATTGAATAATAATGTAGGACCGGATATCAGGAAAATTATATTTTAGGTCATCAGCTATCTCTCCTGTATGTATTTTAAGGGCGGCCAAAGACAGTTCTTCTTCTTGCATTGTAGCCCAGAGATCGAAAAGGTTGGACACCCCTGCTCTAGGGTTAACCCTCACTACTTGTATTTCCGCTGAAAACTAGAATTTGTCACGAACTATTTCCCAGAGAGAAGTATCATTAAAATATCCAAATTTTTTGAACTATCCTAATTTCTAAATTAAAATCTGATATAAATAAATAAGATATGAAAGAAGAAAATTTGGTTTATTTATTTTGTCTATATTGTAATGTACTGTTGTATTTTTGTGAAGTGTAATGTGATATTTTTTTCCAAAGTTGTCCAGAAAACCACAGTTGCAACAAATGGTGTATAAAAGATATTTGTTCACACAAAACTGTTAGCAGTCTCTAGCAACCATAACCAAGAATTACTGGTTGTAGTCTCTTTTGGGAATTTCTTTTTATTTTCAAAGTATTCTTTAAAACTTTGATTCAACGTGTTCACCACCAGAGAGCATATACGACCCCATTTATCACCAGGTATGTGCAATTTATTTAGTTCATCAATAATCAGTGCAGCGATATCTTGTTTTTGACGTGGTGTCAGTTTCATCGTTAGAAAATTGGTAGAAGCATCAATTGAATGTATTTCTCTCAAAATGAATTGCATAGTTTTATTCAGATCATTACCTAAATCATTATAATCAATTATACCTGTACCGGCAATATATTCATTGCTGGTTTCATTTAATACAAATTTAGATAAAATCTCCCTACAGTGATTATTCAGATCTATTTTGCTTGGTGGCTTTTTGACCGTCAGTTTAGTTTTACTATCGTTTTGTGTGGTATTATCATCATCATTTATTATAATCTGTTTTTCCAGTTCAGCAATGAGATGTTGTTTTGTTAGCTCTTCTTTGTGCCTTGCCATTGCTTTTGTAGTACTGTTTATCAGTTGAAAGAGTTCTTCAGAAGTCGGCTGATTCGATATAATATTATCATCTTCATTTTTAATCACATGAATTGAATTTCTAGACGCGACAGATGCTGCCGCTATTATCGTCTGTTGTTTATCCTTATTACTGCCCAGACTGTCTGAACGTCTGCTGGCGCTCACATCGTATACAGGGGCCAGCTGATATCGATTATTACTGTGCACACTCGATATTACCTGATTAATACCAGCACCATTACCGCTAGTATTGGAATTTTCATTCGATCTTTGTTCATCTTTATTTACATAAACTTTCCACCATGAATTATGATGCTTTTCTGTACTCATTGTTGATTGTGGGGGCATGGTCCTTTGAGATTGTGCTGGTCGTGGCGGTGATGGGGGCGGTAGTTTTTTTGTTTCTTTTTTCTGTAGAATTATTTTCGGTTGTTGTTGCTGTTGTTGCCTAATTGCTATGTTGTTCATAAAACTGTTTGATAGCTCTTGGAAATGCCCATAATTAGGATAATTCTGATATGGATTCGTATAATAATATGTTGTGGATGGAGTTGGTGAAGATTGTTGATACATAAATGGTGATCTACTTAACATTTGTGGCCGTTGAGCGAACATATAATTTGGATAAGCGCCAGCATACATAAATTGCTGCGGATATCCGTAATATTGGGGGTAATAAGGCACGTATGTCATTCTGCAAACAATTCACTCTTTCTGCCAATAAATGATTTTTTTTCTTTTTTTTCTTTTTGTTTTTGTAAAAAGGAGTTTAAAAAAAATTATATCTTACTTAGCCTGTCTTTTTCATCTGGTTTGCTTCCTCCATAATCCTTCACCGTCCTTTCTTGAAAGTCCCCGGATGTCCCTGTTTTCAAAAGTGTAACATTATAAACTACAATTCACTGACTAATCTTAAATTATTTTTAAATGTGCCTAAAGTGAAGAGTTTTCCCATTATTTTTGTATTAAATTAAAATCAGAAATCCAAAGAGCCTTCGAAATTATTTAAATACATATGTTGGATTTAAAACATATGCATGGTAATTTTTCTTAAATTAAAAACTAATTATATATATATTGTGTAGTAACCCTAAATGCTCACACGACCTGGTCTTACTGCAATTAAAGGCAATTCGATTGACAAAGTTCCTTTAAAATTGGTTGGTATTTGGAAGGAAAAAATAAAATAAAAAGCAAAATAATGAAATTACCACTTTATTGATATTTAACAAAAAATAATAATAAAATTGGAAACACTTAATGTGAATAATCTTTCAACAATACCTTGCAACTCCTCCTCTTACTCTGATGACCTCTTGGAGTCTCTGAGGCATGGAAGAAACCATGTTCACTGTGTTCACCTTCTTGATAAATATTCTCCCATCCTCTCTTACTGCAATTTCGAGCTCATTAAATGTGTTTTGGAGGTTTTGTTGACCTCTCAGTCGTCTCGCCATCATGTCCCAGACATGCTCTATGGGATTGAGATCTATCTGGGCTCCTCGGTGGGATCTCCAACAATGTGATCCTCATCTCATGTGAATATTCAAGGACAATATTGGCTATGTCTGTGTGTGTGTGTGGTCTTACATAATCTTGTAAAAAAAGAAAATTTTCCCCTACAAATGTACAGTGATCCAGGAAGAGCTTTTTAATACAAAAAATTAATATATCAGAGTGATGCAATATTTTTGCACAAACTCGCTGTTTCTGTTTTGAACTCGCCAGCGCGACTGGTAGGGCCTCCCACATTTGGTTCCTATTCAATTATGCATTCAAATTTTTAATAAAAAAAAATATTAACAAAGGTAGTTTTCTGGTAACAAAAGGTATTTTATACATCTTTCCAGAATTACTTTAAAAAAATTAAAAAAGATTGTTTTTTGTGTTTTTTAGAAATTTTAAATGACCACACCCACTGCAGCCTTTTGAGGTCCTTTTAAACTGTCCTCCAATCTGGTTTGAAGGGATAGGCCCCTATTTATCTTAGGCATGGTGGGAACTATCACAAACTATGCGAGGAGCTGGAGGCAGACACACTTTTGGTTCTGCCTTCCGAGACAATGACTCTAGATATCACTTCCGTAAACCCTTCAAAGCCCTGTTATCGAACAGAGGGGCCAGGAACGAGTAGGAACCGGCATGTAACCCCCTACCATCTTTATATTTGTGTTAGAACAAATGGATTAAATCTGAAGTTAAAAAATGGAGCAGGCTAGCACGGTAAAAAATCTCTGATGGTCTAAATGCCGCAGTTTCCTAGAACCGCTACTATTTTCACCTAGCTACTATTTATGTATCCATCAAGTTTAAAGAAAATTTGTTGATCATCAGAGATATTTTCAGTGATAGCCTGCTTCTTTTCTTGGTCATCCACAAATGACGATCCACGGAAAATATCTCTGAAGCTTTACAGCTCTGTGGAACCAACAACTACAACAAAACTGTTGAGTTTGCTCGGCCTTGCTTGGTTGATGAAGAATTTTTCTTGACTGATACTCAGGTGATTTCTAGTTACCGTAAAGCAGCATCTGTATCAGTCCTTTACAAATCTGAAATTCCTAATCTTTAATGGTACACCTGGAACCCTTTAGATAATTTTTAGTATTGTAGACTTTTTACTTTCTCTTAATCCTGATAAGAGCACGTATTGCAATCGTGTGAAATTTTCAAAACGGGTATTTAGCTGAATGTGCATTTGTCTTTCGCAGTTAACAAGACAATATATGGTTTTTACCCCATATATATTATATTAAACTACTTAAAAAAATCACTGGTATGAAACACTCACTCAACTTTCTCTTACTACGGTTAACAAATTTTTATTCACAAATTTTCTTCAAACATAACTTTTATTATAAATGTTTGTCTTCAACTTTATATCAATGGGAGTATCTAAAGTTAATAAAATGAACTTTTTTGAGGAAAGCATATCCTCCTCCCGCCGCCAAGTTTGAACTTTCTATGATTTTTGCATTTTGAGTTATACTGACCCAAACTCATATAGACCAATTAAACAAAGGACGGCAAAACATGTATCCGGTGTAATATTGATTACAATATTTCTTCTAACAGTAAAAAAAATCATTGTTAGAATATTCAAACTTGGAAGAAAGTCGATTAACCAATAACGTGACTTTACAGAATAAGATTTGTTTTTTTCTAGATAATAGCTCCTGTATCCAATTTTCTCTAATCCCTGAACACTGATATAAAACTATAGCTTTTGTGTGAAACATTTTTTCTTGGAAAAAATTGACTTTGAATTGTGTGTTCTGCGGGACCAGTGAGTTCGGTTTAAATTTTAAACTGCCATTACAAGTTTTCTTTAGGTATTGTGATAGAGAGCGCTGCCATGTACAGATCATATTTAGGTAAACAACTCCTCCGCCATGTTTACGATATTTATATATAATCCAAGCCCAGGTAAACTTTCAGTAAATATTGCAAGTTTAAAGAAAATTGATCACTTAGAAATGTAATAATATTTACAGGAAAAAAGGAAGTCGTATGATTGTTTCACACCAGGTTTTTTTATTATTAATATTTTAAATTAATAACGGGATTTACAGTAGCAAGATAAAATAAAATAAAAAGAAACCTAATGCCATACTTAAAAGATAATTAATTTGTTTAGGTATCTCTTAAGTTAATTTGCACATATCTTAATGGCCCTGTTACATAATTTTATTATTATATTGCCTGATGACTAATTAACCGTCTCAGTGTTGTAAACTGCAGTATGTGTTTAAATGGTGTAATAAGAGTTTACAATTTCTTATTGTTATCCGTTATGATGTAAACTATTAACTATTATGATAAACAACTGAACAATATGATATAATTTAGTGCGTAATGGAAACGTACGACAGTTTTTTTTATTATTTAGATTGATTCATTTACAACAAAGAAAAAAAATTGGTATGAAACACTCATACGATTTTCCATTTAATCCTATAATATATAAAATGGCAAATTTTCTTTAAACTTCAAATTTTATACATTTGTCCAGGACATGAATGCAGAAGTGGTGTGGAAGTACCTACCTACTAATCTTGGCAGCTAGAGAAGTGGTTATATTCTAGTTCGATAGAGCGCATCAAAAACACTGAACCAACTGCATTATAACATTTGCAATTTAACCAGTGGCGGTTGGTGCACTGCGACACTGCAGCACCCCCAGAAAATAACTACAAAAATTAATTTTTAAATTTATGATCAAAAGTAATAATAACATAACAATCTTTATATAATAATTTAAATACCATTAATAAATTCGTATTTAAAAAAGAATTATTTCATCAAACGTTGCTTGATGTTTGATGCTGCCCAATTCGCAGTGTCAAAAAATGGTCATTTCGGTTATTTCCATCATGCTTCATTTGCCTTAATAATGTGACCCAACTAGTGCAATAGTAGCTACTCGCCGGGCAGCGTTGATTGAAATAGTGTGCAATATCGTAACAATATGTAATATCATTAAAGAAAAAAATTTTTATTGTGTTTAACAGCCAAATTTTTTTTTATTAATATTTTTTACAGAATAAAAATATACAATAAAATAAATATTATTTTATAGGTTTATCAACAAGTTGTATGCTAGTGTTGAAAACTTTATAAAAATTAAATTTTCTCAATTGACATTACCCAAAAAAATTGAAATAAAAAACTACCACAACTGATAATCTCATCCATTCCTTACATTATAATTCAGCAAATAGCAGTTAGTTATAATGAAAAAGTTATTCAAAAAATTTGTGAAGCAAAAATTTGAATAGATTTTTTATTCACATAATTTAATTTTTTTTATATATTATTTATTTGAGAAATCATTTTTTTTATATAACAGAAAATAGCTTAAAAAATATCCATGTGAATTTATTTTTAATTAAGTTGAATTGAATTTAGACATGTTCCATTTTACTCTTACTGCACCCCCACACACTTACAAACTTCATGGGCCGACACTAAATTCAACGCCACAAATTCCGCAAAGCTATTCAAAATCGATTATTATTGTGATTTATCACAGATTATTCTTTACACATACTGAAGAATACATACTTATCACAGGGATTTGGTTTAAACATCTCACCATGTCACCTCTCTGGATCTTTGATATTTCTTAAAGCTTACCATATTTTGCTAGTGGGCTGTTCTGAAAGTACCCTGCTGCTCCACCTTTCATTCAATAAACGGTTCCTTTCCTGCCAATAAATCCCTACATATGCACTCCTAAAAAAATTGCCTTCTGCATTTGTTCCACCATGTCCTCTTTGGTCCCCGTTTCGACGTTGTAAAAGAATTCAACAAATTTTCTGTCACTTTACTTCTCCTTACACCTAAAACAATGTTCAATCAAGACATAAACAATTCAAGACCCCAAACTACTTTCTCTACTGCAATTATTCCAATTAATTATAATTTCCTTAAACTTGGGAAATTTATTTAACGCTTAGTTGCCTTGATATTCGATATAAAGTTGTCCTTAATCAACCGCTTCTTGTTGCCTAAGTTATAAAACCAGTAGTAAATTTGTCAATGCAATTTTAAGAATCTTATATTTTAAAATTTGGCGAGGAAAGCAAAACGTTCTCCTACAATCACCGAAAAAATACACGTGCTGCGACTATAAATGTTTATTCAGCCGGGAAAGAGGATTATGCGATATTACTGAAAGACAAGCGTCACTTAAAAAAAAAAAAAAATTCTTAGACGTAAGAGGAAATAGTGTCTCGGCAACGAGATATCACACGCCATTGCAATATTCTCAATTTAAAGCAATTCTTACAAGTCTATTTCTTTTAGAAATTTCATGACTTGAACGTAGAACTTCCTCTATATATATATCTGATATAAACCCAGGCGTGGCTTTTATGAACCTTCTTTGAATGGATAGGCGTCGCACAGTTCATCTTACCAAGAATGTACAGACGTTATTCAGGTTATAGATGCCTCATTGAATCTACAGAGCTCCTCTATGAGAAAAAACCCGTGTTAGCATAATGTAACCTCCTACTTTTTGTTCAGACCAACCCTCTCCCTCACATCTTTTCATAGCTGTTCAGAAATGTTTATTACTTAAACTGTCACAGTTCTGGCAGATTCTCCAAAACGTTACTAGCTTCTTCCACATTTCTTGGTGGGAGGGAGACAGACACTTGTTTAGATCAATTTTGTATTGAAATGAGGAGTGTAGAAGATGAGAACTGGTTTAAAGCGAAGGCCTAAAGTGGTCCAAGAGCTTGTAGACAACCACAAGAAGGTATACTATCGAACTTAAAGAACAAAAACAAAGAAATTTATTATTTTTTTTATATAATATTAATTTATTTCAGTAAATGAAATAATACAAAATAACACTTGAGGATCCTGTTATGCATCTCTTGACCTTTTGTTTTTTTGTTTTTTTTTTTAATTTTTACTTTCTTGTGAAGTAGACTTTACTACAGGTTCGTTTGGTTATTTTATAATGTTAAAGTTTAATGATAAGTACTGGCGACAGCAAAAAAATTTCGCACAAAAAAACTATTTTTTTCATTTTCATTTTATTTTTCCTTTCTCTTATCATTTTCTATAACATTTAAATTTATTTATTTCTTCTAAAACATTCACAATTGACATTTACAATATGTAATAATTAAAAATTTATTTTTTGTTTTTTTTTTTATTTTTCTTTGATTCCATTATTTTTTATTTTAAATATTATTTAATGTTTTATACAATTATCTAATAAAATTCAATAAATCAATAGGCCGTAAAAACGTTAATTATTTACAAATACATTTTTTTTTTGTAAAAAAACTTACAAATAATAAAAATAATTATAAAAAACAATTATTTCGTGTTTTTTTTGTTGTTTTTTTTTTTAATTTATAAATATTCCTCCTTATAGAATTACACTAAGTTTTAATTTTTGTTTTTTTATAATAAAAATTATTGAGCACAAAAACTCAAAATAAAAAATACAAGTGTGATAAAAATAAAACAAACAAAAAATATACAAAACTTTTATTATAATTATATTATTTTTTTTTTTGTATATTCTCGATACAAAATCAGGTTTTACAAAATGATATTTGTATGTACATACATCATATAAATTACAATAAAATAAAATTGAAACAATTACTTTTTTTATTTGTTTTATTCATATATATATATTTTTTTATAACATTCATATATATATATAAATACTTAAATATTATATTTATATAATATAGTACAAAAGACGGCAAGATGTTTGTTTAATTTGTTTAAGTTTCGATTCAAAATAAATATATTAATAATTTTTTAAAATTTCATTAAAAAAAAGAAGAGTAGAAACAAAAATTTAAACAAAATAAACAAAAGTAAAAAAAAATCAAGTAAATATATTAAATATATATATATATTTATATAAAAATATTACAACATTATTTTACAAACAAATAATAATACCAATGGCACAGCCAGTTTGATAGTTTTAAAGAATAAAACAAAACTAATTAAAATAATAATACAATTATATTTAAATAAAACATATGTGGCAGTTTCAGTTTAAGTGGTTGCAATATTTCTTTTAAGGAGAAAATAGTTCCGTAAAAAAACTTTGTTTAGTAAGACACGCTCCCTACTAAGAGATATCTTGGTGTGAAGGGCAGAAGGAAACCACACAATGGTAGCATTCTCTACGGTATGTAGCAGAGATGCTTGATCAATTAGGAAGAAAATCTCGGGGTCATTGCAGGGTCAAAAGACGGGAAGGATTGTCAGGGATAGTAGTGGAAGCTAGAGACTGTACAAATGGATTAGAGCAATGAGAGAGAGCAGTATGATATTCGAGGTATTTGCCTTGGGTAACTTTTGTACATAAGGGAGGTTATGGTCTTTATGGAGTCCATCTCACCACAGAGTGTACAGACTCTACTATGTCACAAATTACACTCTCCATTATGACCTCAACATCCTCCTTTCGTAGATGCTAAAACAAAATACCATAACTGCTCTCTCTCCCATTGCTCTAATCCATTTGTACATTCTCTAGCATCTGCTACCATCCCGGACAATCCTCCCGGCCGTTTGACTTTGCAATGTCCCCGAAATTTCCTTCCTAACTGATCAAGCTATCTACTACATCCCGCAGAGAATGCTACCATTGTGTGGTTTACTCCTGCTATGAGAAAAAAAAATTAATTTCATGACAAGCCCTAACACAAGCAACTGACCATGAGTATGTCTGTTTTGTTATGTTTTGTAAAAAACTATAAAAATTGTAAATAGTTCAAAAATAAAGACTTTTTTTTTAAATTTAGTGGGCGTTAACGTTTATGGTCATTGCGCCCGGAGCCTTCTCAGTGCACTACCGGCTTCCGGACAGTGTTCTTTCGTTACAGACAACACTATTCACCGGACAATGAGCTGTAGAGACTCCTAGGAAGAGAAAATCATTCCATCCAAACCTTAAACTTGGTTTAACAGAAAAGTGGCAAAACTGTTTGTTTTAATCTCTAGATTTAAAAATCGCTTTTAATCCATAGAGATTAAAAATATAACATTAGTTACCGATTTTTAATGGAATAATTGCTACATTCTTCAACTGGTGTAAACAAAATTAATGTTATTAAGCTAGAGAACAAACAAATGCAGCAAAGAACTATCTCTCAGTAATCAGCGCCTTGTTATCCTCCTTTGAAAAACGGTTTGAATTTGAAATCTTGGCTAAAAATTAAGTCTTATACATGGCTGTGAAACTACTTCTATTCTATTGTAGGGGACAAGTCCTTCCACCAGAAAATAGACGCCACTTATGTTATAAATGGGAGTAATGACCATAATAATTTTATTCACTCTAATGACCCCCCACCACAATGTACGGTACCCACAATTTTTTTTTTTAACAAACGACAAAAATTTACTGGAGAATCAAATCCAAATCAAATTAGAGAAAGACTGTGATAAAATCCATCTTATCGATTAATTTTGGCTCGATAATTAATTAGGTTCGCCATTTATTTTGTAAAAAAAACTCATACAAACTACTTAACATAAATAAATATAAAAAAAAATGATATCATTTTGATTGATTCTCATGTAATAATCTAAATCTGGAAATCATATTTAACCGTTTTTGGAAAAATTACAAAAATTAATTTTCTTTGACTTGTGAAGTGGTCATCTGAACAATGCACACTACTTAACTGAAACTCCTAAACAATAATTCTGTTTAAATTATTATTGTTTTTGCTTTTTAATAAACCCACAATTATTTTTATTGCCGTTAATATGTGATGTTTTTTTATTAATAATTAATACTTGTTCTAGTTCTTTATAAATTAAAATAAATAACAGTAAAATTTCCTTTTTTTTTTTTTTTGTTTTATGATGGCGAAACGGAATGTACTCGTTTAATTAACTTGCTCATGAGCATTTTTTTAATCATTTTTTTCTAATTTTAATAATTAATATTTTGATTAAATAAATTACTATACACAAGATTATTACAACCTGTTCTTATAATTATAGTTTTTTTTTAAATTAATTTTTCAAATAAATACATTTTTAAAAATACCATTAACAAATTAAAGGAAAAAATGTTAACATACCAGAAAATGTTTCCCTGATGAATTTGTGTTAATTTATTTTGTTATCTTGGTGTCTAGTTAAAATTTCCATACTCTTTTTTATTTCTTCTTCTAAATTTGGTACTGAAATACGAAGGAATTAAAGTCTAATATGAAACGTTCACAAGAATTTATTTCTCTTACTACAATTAGAATTGATAAATTTTCTTCAACTAGGCATTTTTACGTTTAGCTTCACAGAACATAAGTTTACCTTACTGTTCGCCCAAAATCTATTTTACTCGAAAAATGATTTTAAATAAAATTGGTAAGGTAAATATTATACCAAGTTTTTTATTTTGGATCTTGGACCTTCGTTTTTTGAAAATCAAGATAGTATAATGGATAGGTAAAGGACAAGATAGTAAAATGCCACTTTTACACACATGAGTTCAGGATATGAGCGCAAGCGCATATGGCAACTGAACGAGACTTGTAAAAGGACTATTCTCGCGTTAAATATTGTATTTTTGTTTTTATTTTAAAAATTAAAATCTATGAAACCACGTCAGTGATTTGCCAAAAACCGCCGTTTCGCCCATATTGCAATGAACTTCTTCAGGGTCGTTACACTTGAGAGCTAATGGAGCAAGCTCCATTCCGCGTCAGTGTTTTCAAGGTTTTTCTATTAGCGTACAAGGTTTTTTTCATAAAAATGGCCGTGAAAACCTATAAGACCAGTTACAACTATTTTAGAAAAACTTATGAGATGTACGATAATAACCTCTGAAAATGTCATTCATTAGAAAGGGGACGGTTACCTGCCAGCGAGGTTGTAAAACACGTTAATATTAAGCACATTTTTTTTTTATATTTAATTTATTGTTAAAGCTGATTTCAAAATATTGAAACAAATATTTAATTTAATAAATCGATTAAAGTTGAACTGAAAGTTGGTAACACTGTTTTAATTTTTTATCTCTAGAAATTAAAAGTGAATTTTAAATTCAAAAGAAGTTAGTGGAATAATTACCATATTCAAAACTATCTTTTCTTCATTGACCTAAATTCCAAACAACTATTAATACTAGGTTTTTGCAAATGTTAATCGTGTAAAACACATGGTGAAAACAATATTAATCTCTGAAGTTAGATAATAAATCATATTTATTGGCTTGGTTTATATAATTTATATCAATGTTTACTTTGACTAATCCTTAATTTCTATCTAAATGATTTTTACCTCTCATATAATATTATAATCTGCATTTTGAAGAAAAAATAAAGTTAGCTAAATTAAGGCTTAATCGAACGTTAGGGCGTTTATTCCATAATAAAAATGTTATTTTTGATGTTCATTGGAAGGTGTTTGAGGCAGTAGCACGGTCTATTGGTTGTTACGCCGCCCAGTATGGGGGGGGGGATACAAAGAATATAATGTATTAGGGAAATTCCAACGTTTCGCGATTAAAAGAATACTTTCCCTCCCAAATAATATTCCTAACTACGCCTTAGGAGACTAAATCCTTTATTGTCAAAATATTCAGCAATTTAATAAACTGGCATATCTAGTTACGTTAGTGGGTAATGTCAGTAACGCGTGGTGCCCCCTGTTTCGCTGAAGTGGGTGAGACTCGTTAGCTGTGGAGGAAGCAGCTCATCTAGTGGTGATAATCCCGAAATAAAACAATGGTAGATAGAGCTCACTAGCCATAGTGAAGGCAGTCTATCTAGAATAGGGCACTCCAAATCAAGGTCTCTGGTCCTCCAAGTTGGGGGGCTTACAACCCTACTCTGTAAAAAACATATTGTTACGAATCCTCCCACAAAGATAGCCGGACGTTTTTGGAAAACGACTTAGGCGTGGAAAAGGAAAATCTTTGGAGTTTGCAACTTAGAATGTAAGAGAACTGGCACAAACGGGAGCAAGCAGGAATTTGGAACAAGTGTTACAGAAATATAATGTCGATTTTGTAGCTCTGCAGGAAATTAAATGGAGACAGACGGAGATAATGGATCTAGGCATCTATACGATAATTAACAGTGGACATCAAGCAAACATCTTAGGTACGGGTTTCATGGTAAAAAAGTCTCTAATTACTTACTCCTCGTGTACAAGTACCCAACGAAAGAATATGCACAAACGGTTTAAAAGGAAAATTTTTCAATTTATCGATCATCAGTCTGCATGCGCCAGCTGAAGATAGTGACGAAGAGGAAAAAGATATTTTTTATGAGAGCCTTGCATCAGAATATGATGAACTGCCTCGTCACGATGTAAAAGTTATCATGGGTGACTTAAATGCTAAGATTGGAAAAGAAGAAGGTTTTAGATCCACCATTGGAGCCCACAGCAAGCAGGACATTCCGAATGATAATGGGCTCAGAACAATAAACTCTGCCATGGAGAAAGGAATGATTAGTAGTACACAATTCCCCCACAAGGAAATATATAAAGAAACATGGATATCCCCTGATGGACTGAGCAGGAATCAGATCGACCACGTCCTCATACATGCGCGAGGCATGCATCAGATATTTCAGATAAAGGAGCTATCGAGGGGCCGATCTAGACTCAGACCACTTCTTGATAAAAGTAACTTATCTAAAAAAAGAGAAAGTAAAAATATCAAAGAGAGCTAGAGGGGAGGGACAAAAGACAGTATAATATAATAGTGAGCTGTTGAAACTGCCAGAATATGAAGAAAGATTCAAAGAGAGAGCGCACTAATGTCTGCATGAGAAAAGTAGCGACAAGCGAGGGGATATAGACGATGATTGGGACGCAATTAAGATGTCTATAAAGAATATCGCCGATGAAGTGCTGGATGTAAGACATACTGGTAGAATAAATGATTGCTTAGACGAAGAATATGAACCCTAAAAGATAGGAACGAAGCTAGAATGAAGGTGTTAAAGAGGAACACAAGAAAGCTAGAGAAGAATATCAAGCCAAAAGAAGGGTAGCTAGAGGTATTTGTAGAAAGAAAAAAAAAGGCATTGGAAAAAGTCTGCGGTGACTATGCACAGGACAAATAAGAGAAGCTGCAAGATTAGGAGAGGCTGATCACGATGAAGTGGAACCTTCAGATATGGAAAAATTTCTGCAAGTGATAAAATCACTCAAAAATAATGAATCCCCAGGCTGTGACAGCATCGATGCGGAAATGCTCAAATATGGAAGTGAAGATCTTCGGAAGCAAATATATGATCTGGCGCTATACGTATGGTTGAAGGAAAAGATACCAAAAGAGTGGACCCTTGCTACAGTGTGCCACATATATAAGAAGCGGGATACATTAAAATGTGATAATTATAGAGGCATATCTTTGCTGGGTACGGTGTATAAAATATTCGCCATATTCTTAAATCAAAAGCTCCAACACTGTCAGAAAACTTCCTTGGAGAGTATCAGTGTGGATTTAGACAGAATAGATCGACCATCGACCACATTTTTTCCCTCAGGCAGATGCTTGAAAAGACCTGCGAATTTGATATCGAACGTCCACCATCTTTTCATTGATTTCAGGCAGGCTTACTCTGCGGCATGTCGGCGCGATCTTGGGTATGGAATACCCGAACGGGAACGTGAGTCAGCCCGGCAGAGCTTGCTCTGCAATCACGTGCTGAGGAATGGACTCGTGGGGGTCGTGTGTTAGCAGGGAAGATATAGATTTGTCCAAGCATTTCTTTTAAGGTGGGCGGGAGTTGGTTGGTTTGCCCTCGAGGAATAGTTCCGCCTTCTCCCAATCCCTCACAAGAACATGTCGGCGATATCGTCGGGTACGGAATACCCGCTTCATCTGAATGCCAACGCAAAGTCCCGGCCTTGTCAGGAGGGTGTTGCAAAACCATAGGTTTTGGACAGGCTTGCCTGCCCAAGGTCGGGCCAGTGACCATTCTAGGCCTTTAAATAGGAGACTCTAACAGGGACTCTCTACATAATGGTACCACAGGATCGTGAGTCAGCCCGGCAGAGCTTGCTCTGCACTCACGAGCTGAGGAATGGACTCGTGGGGGTCGTTGTTAGCAGGGAAGATATACATTTTCCAAGCATTTCTTTTAGGTGGGCGGGAGTTGCTTGGTTTGCCCTCGAGGAATAGTTCCGCCTTCTCCCACTACTCACAGGAACATGTCGGCGCGATCGATGCCAGCGCTAGCTGAAATTTTTGAAGAATTCGAAGCTGCAGCTAGGAAGATGGGTCTGCAAATAAATGACGAGAAGTCTTTCTATTTAAAAACCGCTTGGAAATCACGTGTTTAAATCCGCAAGCCAGTTTAAAGATCTGGGGGCGCTCGTGACTGAAAAAAACGGAACTGTAGAAGAAATAAATACACGAGTGGCGGCAGGCAACAGATGTTACTTCGCTCTCCAGAGGCAGTTAAATTTCAGGAGTTTAACAAGCATAGCTAAGGTCCTTATTTACAAAACATTCATTCGGCCTGTGGTTACGTATGGTTGTGAAAGCTGGGTGGTACTCACAAAAGCTACTGAAAAATTTCTTAACATTGGCAAAGAAAATACTCTGACGAATATTTGGACCTGTCTGTGAAAGTGGGCGCTGGAGAATTAGAAGAAACTTCGGCAGATGTTCGGGGAACCAGATCTGGTATCTTTTGTAAGGAAGAACCAGTTAAGGTGGCTCGGACATGTGGAAAGAATGCCAGAAAACAGGATTCCAAGGAAACTTTTGGAAGGAAAGCCAGAAGGAAGGCCTCGTATGAGATGGTAGGATGGTGTGGAGGAATTTTTGAGAGGGATGGGTGTCATAAGATGGCGGAGGTACGCCCATGATAGAGCCAATGACAAAAAATAGTGCAGGAGGCCCGGGTCCTTGCATGGCCGTAGCGCCAAGGGGTAGGTAGGTAGGTAGGTATCTAGTTACGTTAGAGTGTATTAGGTCTAGAAGTTGGTGGATCCTGATAAATAAAACGCATGAATTTTTGAATTCAGCTAAATGTAGCTAATTTCAACGTAGATTCTGCTAAACATTTTGTAGCTTTGTTGGCAAAAAAAATGAAAGTGAATCAGAGGAATACTTTTCTAGCTAACATGACGGCCTCGAGTTTCAACTCGTTTACAAGCGGCTCGATCATATTTGGAATATATTCACGAATTTAGTATTTACAAAGAGCGTTTTTGATCCAGAAATCTAATTGCGGATAATTGTAATGCCATTCTTAATGTGGAAATTGGAACCTTCTATATAAATATTATAACAAAGCGATGTGTTATAGGAAGTTTTTGGTTAGTGAATTTAATTACAACTAGATTGATACGAATTTTTACTTTTTAGTTTGTTTGTTTGATACTTTTATTTAATAAGATTGTATTCTTAAATACAACATTAAAAAATTGAATGTTATTTTCTTTTTATAACTTTTTCAAAGTAACACAATGATTTTTTTAGATAGCACATTAGTTATTGGTCAACTCGACAGACGGACGGTGGTCCAGTGTCTATTAATGAATATGAATCATTTTTGTATTTCTTTTGGAAAAATTAAAAATTATTAATTATTAACTATTATAATCTGCAATCAAACTGACTGAAGAAAAAATTGTGATTCGCGGGTTTCTGAGCTATTATAGGAAAAAATCTGGTGTGAAACACTCACACGACTTTCTCTTATTGTAATTAATACAATTTAATCAGGAAATTGTCTTTAAAACTGCAATGTATAGTTGGGCTGGCCATAAAAGTGGTGGTGGGGTTTCACTTGTACATCTGAGTGGCCTCATGTGGAGCGCCCTATGTTAAAACAATGTGCAAATCTATATTCAAACTAACTGACAGACCTCAAATATCCCTCTAAAATCAAGCTTTCAGAAAAATGTTTCAAATGAAAGTGATGCAGCAAGCGCATTCCAAGTTTAAAGAAAATCATTATAACCATTTTTGAAAAATTTCCAAAATACTCAAAAATTTATTCTAAATCGCACTTCCCTTCTTTTGGAATTTGCAATTCCATCAATGCTTCTAATGTGTATTAATATTATGTAAATGGTAAAACAATATATTACACTGAAGTGGTACTTTGAGGAATGCATAACGGTACTGTTCCCCAGAACTCCCAAAAAATTAATTTGTCCGGGATAATGCTTGAAATAAAAGTGATAATAAGTATTTATGCGTAGATTAGATTAGATTGATCTGGGGGTGGGTCACGATCCCAAGCACTGCAGCCAGAAGAGGCTTATTGTGCCAATCCTGTAGGTCTTGAATGAGAAATCTCCCCTCTTATGAGATTGAGGGCTTTCTCAACCAGCTCAGCTCTATTTGCACTATCATCTCCTCTGGAGTCAGTGAGCCAAAGAAGTCATTGCGCAATCTAGCGATTTCAACACAATCGAACAAGAGGTGTGAGGCCGTTTCCTCCTCCTCCTGACATAATCTAATACAGGTTGTTAGCTAATTATCCCCACCGGTGTAGGTGTTTTTTGAACCTGCTGTGCCATCTGAAAAGGCTGTCACCAGACCAATCTGGTTCCTTCCTAAGCAGAGGGTCTATTTAGTTCTGTTCTTACTCAGCCACGTCATCATCTTGCTGTGTTTACTCTTGGATTTAGTTTCCAGTTTATACTGTGCTCCCTCCGGAGCCAATGCATAGCTAATAGCTAATATACGAACTTTAAAGAAAATCGTTAGAGCTATTTTCAGAAATGAAAAACTGAAAAATAAACCATCCAGTAAAGTCGCACCTTCGGTTGATGGAGTTTGCCCAAAATCTTCGGGTCTGATGAGGTAGAATACCAAGTTTGGGCTTCCTGCAATTTTTCGTTTTTAGATATTCTGTTCACACACACAGAACATTCGCTAAAAACATTTTTTTTCGTATTTTGTGCGCCAAAACTTGTATTTCCGGTGAAAACTCAATTTCCAAAATCTGGATTTGCATGATCGCAATCTTATTCTTAGTAGGCGTGAAGTACTTAACGTAAAGATTGTGTAGCTGAAGAAATTTGTACAAGGAAGGGAATGGAAGAAGAGGGGGTGATGTACCGACACACTGCATTGTTTCAGTTGCAAAGTTTCAAAAATGGGGTTACCAGATGAGCCAATATCAGAGCTAATATCTTCCTTAGATTGTCCATGATCGGGAATTGGTCGAATGGGAGAAACAGAATCCGTATGGCGAGCTCTTAGGATTACCTACGGTAAGGGCTTCAAAAGAGACACGATGTGCAAACAAATCAGAAAGCTGGATATCCGAAATTTAAGAGCAGAACATATTCTCATGAAGTCAAGAGCAGGTAGGCCGAACAGCGTGTTGATGTGTGCAAAAGATTTGCTCAAAAACCCACAAAATATAACCGGTTTTGAAAAGAATAATTATAAATTATGAAATGTGGATGTTTTCAGCATATGCAGGGATTGCCACAATGCCATATACCCAACCAGACGTTAGCCACAGTCCGTTCGGGAAAAAATGCGTGCTTTGCGTTTGTGGAGCTTTGAAGTTGTTTTGCATTTTGGGTTTGTTTCAGACGGCAGCAGAGCTGTCCACTCTGAACTTTGTACTGAACATGGATAATCTTAAAAGCAGGATGTACTCCTTCTTTTTTAATTAACCGAACAGCTTTTTTGCAACATGGTATAGTTCATTGAACGCGTGTGACTCAGATTAGCTTAGCAGAAATGCGATTAGGATGCGAGGAGTTTTCCGCTTCAAATTCAAAGGAGTGGTAATAAGAATAAGATTAATTTAAGCATTTTAAAATTTACTATTAAATAAAACTGATTTTAGCCACAAAATATTTCGAAACAACCTAGTTTTAGAGATTTTGGCGACGTTTCGTCATTGTTGTATCTGAACATCTCAATTCAACATCTCTACTATTTCCTTTTCACATCAGCGCAAGTAATCGCCTTCAGCATTTTGACGAATATTAAATGAAGAAACAGAAACGAAGAAACGAATCTTGAAGCAACAGAAGCTATTGAAAGGACTCTCCGTTCATTTATTTTTAAATTGTTTAAATCATAATAATGGCTAGCCTTAATCAATCTCATTCGTTTAAACGGTACAAATCCTTGCTGTTGGGGCAGATAGTTCAAAGACTGAATAAACAAAAATTCGATAACACAATGTCAAGAGTTTATCAATATGCAATAGAGATAAATTGCGATTATATAAAAACATGTTTAAAAAAAGGAAAGAAAGAAACAAAATTGCCAAATGCTAATCAATTAAATTAAAGTGATCTGATAGACCACTAAGCCAATCCTGTACACAACATTACAAGACAAATTTTATATTGTCTGGTTTAAAAAATAAAAATCTGTTCTGAAACACTCACATAACTTTCTTTTATTAAAAAAAAAAGTCCTTGCAAATTTTTTATTCAGTTGCCCTAGCATAAATATAGATGTGATGGGAATTCAGATTAGTTAGCAGTCATGGCAGGTTTAATACTTGATGTGATTACATTATATTCCAGATGACAGCGGCAATAACATTGATCAAAACCGCAATAACATTTGACATCTAATGTCACAGATTCCATAGAATCCATAAAAAAACAATTTTTTTCCGCAAAGATTTTGCAAATAAAAGTGATATGTATTGTGGTGGTTGGTTCTGAACCATAATCTGTACAAAGCCAAAAGTGATATGTATTAATGTGTGTGTAGATAGCATATGAAGTTTAAAGAAAATTGTCGGGGCCATTTTCGAAAAATAGGGAAAAATTAGAAAGAAAAAACATTCAGTAAAGTCTCACTTCTGTTGCTGGATTTTTGATCCAAAACTTCATGCGGTTGTGGCATCTAATCGGAATGCGTAGTTTGATCTTACTTTGGTTTTTCAATTTTGCGTTATTTGTTTATACACGCACACTTGCAGTTAAGCAAGTTTCTACTAACTTAGAATTTTATAACAGACCTAATTCTTCCGATCTTTTATCCGTCGTAGTATGCATATTGGTTTTGTTAACATAGTTAAAAATGTATAATGTACCTAAATAACTGTTAAAAAAAAGTCAAACGATCATCCCTTCCCAAAAAATACGCCTTAAAATAAATTTCACTCTAAAAAATTGAATGGGCGTCATCTACTTAACACGCATGTTATTAGACTATCAAAAAAGAAAAATATTTAGAGCCATTAAAGTGAAAATCGGAGAAAATAAAAGAAAATCCATTCAATAAAATAATATTTCCGGATAAAAAATGTTGATTCGTCAAAGACAACTCCCTCCCCCATAATCAGGAGGTTTCAAAACATTTGAGGTGAAAATTTGACCCAATTGCGATATTTCTTAAGAAATAAGATTGCGATAATAGAAAAGAGTATAAATTTCTAGCTATATATTCATTATTTAAGATATAGAGCCGAGATCCTGACACTACATAAGGAGCAGCACGCAATTGGCAGGTTTTTCCCCTCTACAATAATAAACCAGATGTCAAGAACAGAAAAGCCATGGCTTCTTTGCCCCACAATTTATGTAATGTTGAAATATCAAAAAAATTGGATGAACTTTATCTTTCTAATTATGTAAACATTCATTCGATAACGTAAATTATCGAAGTGTAACGTATTTATATTTCAATACGTACATTCCACTGATGTAAAATAAATAAATATTGTTTTTCTTTAATTCTTCGCAAAAAGACACGCCCATGATTTCTTTATACTTATTGGTCGAAAGATAAGATTAACCTTAAATGAACAGATAAAAAAAAAGAGCAAAAATTCCACAAAAATAATAAACAATTAAGGTTAAAACATCAGCAGCAGAGTAAACATTCTGATAAGAAAATAAAAATAACAAGAATTAAAAATAAAAACGAGATAATTCATTAAATGTGCAACATATTCTAGATTATATGAGGAAAATAAATATTTCGGGAAGATGTTTTTGGTAAACGAGAAGCTTTTCAACAGAAATCTACACAGGAGCAATGTAGACTAACCCCTCTTAGCTAGCTGTAGTTGGGGCAAAATGTAATTACAACTAAATTGGCAGCAAAAGCAACTACTACTAACTTGTATATAGCTATAACTACCAACCATTAACTACTTGAAACTTCCTTTTTTTTACTCTCTCTTACTTCTAGTATGTTTCTGAACATTACTTTTCACCGGAAATACATGTTATAAAGTCCTCAGAGTGCGAAAAAAAGGTTTTAGTGAAGAGTGTGTGTGTGGGTGTCTGTGTGTGTAATCGCAGGTAACTCAAGCATGGTATTCCGTTTATGTACTACCATCGCATCTAACATGAAGATTTAGGGCAAAATCCATCAAACCGGAAATGCGACTTTACTGAATGTTTTCTTTAGTTTTTCGCGATTTTCTTGGAAAAAAGCTCATTTTTCCGGGGTAATTGAATTTTTGGGGGAAGAATTCTAGGGTTACTGTAACGCTAAAAGCTTCCCCATTAAAGTACCAATTTAGTGCAATGAACGATTCTAGCGCCTATGTAAAATATTAAATACATAAGAAAAATTACTAGAATTCCAAATTTGTAGAAAATCGGAATACCCGGCAAAGCCGTTTTACAGAAAATTGATATAATTATTACTTGTAAAATTGGAATGCTATCTGCACATACTTTTATTTGAACATTTTTTTTCTTTTTTTTTCATCTTTTTCTACTTTTTAAATTGATTTTAGATAATTTTGCGACATTCTTCAAATTTTATTTGGTTTGGATCAATGTTATTAGTTGCTCTTGTGGGCTACAATTTATCACTTCCACGTCTGGGTTGTAGGCTGCATCTGTGCCCTCACCACCTCTATGTTATGTTAGCACAAACTGAGTAAAACTGAAGTTTAAAAAAAATTATAATTTTCTAAAGAAATTGTAAAAGAAGAATTGCATTACAAGGATAAGAGAAACGTGTGCGTGTTTCAAACCAGATTTTTTTTATATACAATTTATTCTGTTTTACATATATTTTCCTGGTTAATTTTTTTAATTTCTAACATTCAAACATGATCTCATTCATATTTAGCAAAACTTTTCAGCGTGCAATCTCGGTAGTTCAAAACTAACAACAAAAAACTGTCTGTCGGTGTTTTTATGGATAAAATCGTAGAAAAATGAAATAACTTCGGTAAAAATGCACTTAATCCGATCAACCTATTTTCTTCAAACACGGAATACTGGTAATATATTTAATTCTATTTAATATTATTTATTAGGATATAATGATACAACAAACAAAATAAGACTTTAGTGGAAAATGTAACCCCCCCCTAAACCCACCTTAAATTGAGTTTACCCAGAGAAATGTTTCAAATAAAACTTGCAGCTCTTAATATGTCTTGTTGATCTAATAACTTTGTACGTTGGAACCATTTTCGACAAAATCGCAAAAAAGTGAAAAATTCCATTCCCTAAAGTGTACTTCTGGTTCAAGAATATTAATAGATAACTTACTGTCGGACCCATGGTGATAGCTAAACGGAATATCAAGTCTAATCTTTTTGCGGTTTATCGTTTATATATTTAATTCTATTTATATATATATATAAATAGAATATGTACAGTCCTCTTATATATATATATATATAACACGAGGTTTATATCCGGAACTTATGTCTTACCTCGTGTTAACTTCTGCAAGGATGAGGATGATAATGTTTTAGGTGATAAAAAAGAAGATCTCTCAAGGTGGGCCCATACTTCAATGAACTGTTAAACCCTGAGGAAGTAGAGGCAAATGCTATAGAGGAAGTGATAGGTAGGGCGGGGGAGATAGAAGAAGAGGATCCACCGGAGAAGAAGGAGATAGAGAGTATTATCCAGGCACTCAGTAATAATCGTTCTCCTGGAATAGATGAGATACCTGCGGAGCTACTTAAGTATGGAGGAGAACCGGTAATAGAAGTGCTGGATAGTTAATTTATGATATCTGGATGCAAGAAAAATTACCGGAAGAGTGGAAGACAGCTGTCTTGTGTCCCATTTACAAGAAGGGTGATAGGCTTAACTGTGGAAATTACAGGGGAATTGCATTGCTGCCTACAGTGTACAAAGTTCTCTCCATAGCAGTAAGTAATAGGCTGTCAACATGGGCAGAGAGGATAATCGGTGACTATCAGTGCGGTTTCAGGAAAAACCGGTCAACAGTCGACCACATATTCTCGGTCCGCCAAATGTTGGAAAAGACTTACGAGCACAATGTGGACTTGCACCACTTGTTTGTAGATTTTCAGCAAGCCTACGATTCGATTGACAGGAAAGCAATGCAAACAGCTTTGAGAAGTTTGGGAATACCTGACAAGTTAGTCAGGTTGATCAAGGTTGGCTTGAATGATACTAACTGTAGGGTTAAGATTCAGAATTCCCTGTCAGAACAGTTTAGAATAGCCTGCGGCCTCAGGCAGGGTGATCCAGTATCACCCATATTATTCAACCTGGCTTTGGAGTTTGCTATAAGAGCTGTGAGAACCAACCCCGGAGGGCACATCTATAATAGAATGACCCAGCACCTTGCGTATGCGGATGATGTGTTGCTAACAGGACGTACTGTAGATCATTAGCTGGTATACTCGAAGAATTTGAGAATTCGTCAAAAAAGCTTGGTTTGTTTATGAACGAAAAGAAAACAAAGTACATGAAGACTTCGAGAAACCAAGCAAGAAATCCAGCTAGCGTACAACTGCTGGGACACGTCTTTCCAGGAACAGACTGTTTTAAGTATTTGGGAGCAGTCGTGACACATAAAAATGAAATAGAAGAAGAAATAAAGGCTAGGATTGCTGCAGGCAACAGGTGCTTATTTGCTCTGTCTAAAGCTCTCCGCTTTAAGGTGTTGTCACGGGATGCCAAAATAACATTATATAAAACGACCATAAAGCCGGTAGTTACATACGCGTGTGAAACCTGGGTATTAACTAAGTCATCTGAGAATGCGCTAGGGGTGTGGGAACGCAAAGTTCTGAGAAAGTTGTTTGGGGCCAAGATAGTGGAGGGACAGTGGCGCTCCAGAACCAATGCGGAATTGTACGAACTGTATAAAAACGAAAACATAGTGGCCAGTGTAAAGCAAGCTCGTTTGAGAGGGCTGGGACATGTCGAGAGGATGGAAGAAGAGCGCCTTCCGAAAAGACTCCTATATGGGAATCCAGGAGGTGCAAGAAAGAAGGGTAGACCTCGTAAGTGATGGCTCGACGATGTCCAGGAAGACCTCTCCGCATTGGGTGTAAGAAGATGGAGAAGAGAAGCGGCTGACAGAGCCGAATGGCAGAAAATTGTTAATGAGGCCCTGGTCCATTTTGGACTGTAGTGCCATGGTAGTAGTAATATATATATGATTTATATATATATAAATAGAATAGGTTACGGGTCCTCTTATATATATAAAACAGGACCGCAACCCCATCTCTCCCCCAAAAGTACCCTGTAATCAATTTTCTCGGAGAAGTGTTTCAAATAAAAGTTGTGTGTATCGTTCATATACCATGTTACAAGAAAATCGTTGGAGCGATTTTTGAGAAAAACGCAAAAAAGTAAAAAAAAAAATTCAGTAAAGTGGTACTTCCGGTACTATCGGTAATTTTGACATATTACCTACTGTCGGATCCCATGGTGATACCTAAACGGAATATCAAGTTTGAACTTTCTACGATTTCGTTTTTGAGCTTTAGTGTTCACCTACACACACACACCTAAGGTAATGTAGTTTTTGGATACTAATGTATGACAGCCTATTGAGAATTTCCTTTCCAGATACATGTGAAGTTATTGCCTTTGCGGATGATTTGTTGATCTTAGTAGCGGGGCAGTCGGGCCTGGAGCTCAGTGCAGATAGTAACAGAATTTTATGGCTAGTAGAAAATTGGGCATCTACAAACAAAATTAGCTTCAATAAAGCAAAATCAAAGATCATGCACCTATCTAGAAAATTGAAACCAGATTCTGAAAATATAGCAATCTACATGGGAACCGAAAAACTAGAGATGGTTCACACACTGAAGTACCTTGGCGTGATTTTCGATCGAAAATTGCGTTGGGGTGAACATGTCAATTATATCTGCGAGAAAAGTTGGCAAGTAGTTGAGGTTCTTTCAAGAGCGGCCAGGGTGTACTGGGGACTTGGTAGCGAATCATCAAAGGTAATATACAATGGTGCCTTCTCGCCACTTATGCTGTATGCAGTACCCATATGGTATTCGGCGTTAAAAATAAAAAAGAACAGGAGGAAAATTGAACGAGTGCAGAGATCGTTTTTATTACGATTAATAAAGGGATATCGCACCATCTCGTATAATGCTGCATGCGTGATAGCTGGCATAAAGCCTATTTGTCTTAAAGCAGAGGACTTTCTACTACTACATGAATTCCAAACAGGCAAAGTTGTTGGGGGGATAGACAGCGCTTTGCTTGACAAGCCTATTAGCTTTAATGAATGGCAACATCCAGCGGTTCCAGTTATCAATATGGACCTAGACATAGAGTTTGATGTGGTAATCTTTACAGACGGAAGTAAGGATGATGACTCTGTCGGATGAGCTTTCACTGTATTTAGAAATGAAGAAACTCTAGCTGAAATGAAATTCAAGCTTGATGGTCGCTGCTCAAACAATCAGGCTGAGCAGTTAGCTATAGCTAAGACTTTAGACTGGGTAGACCAAAATTTAGGCTCTGGTCAAAATGTTATCATTGCTCCGGATAGTCGAGTTTCCCTAGATTCAATAAGAAACGCCAGCAACTACCTTCCTCTAATAGAAAGAATAAGGCGCACCTTATCTAGTCTCCGAAATCGTTGCCTCATCTCGTTTTCATGGGTGAAGGCTCATGCAGGAACGGCTGGAAATAAATTAGCGGATCAATTGGCAAAGATAGCCTCTAGGGATTGCGACCTCGTCAGCAGTTTTTGCAGGTTTCCATTGTTAGCCGTAAAAGAATGGGTAAGTCAGCGTAGCTTGAAGAAATGGGAACAGCTATGGCATAGCTTAGTGTCTGGCCAACTAACTAGAGAATTCTTCCCTCTGTTTTAAGCCGTCTTCGTATGAACCACGGAAGAACTGACTTCAGATTCACCCAGCTCCTTTCCGGCCACGGAAAAATGGCTGCCCATTTACATCGACTAGACACTGTTTCAAACCCTGCTTGTTCCTGCGATCGGATCTCGTCGCAGACGGTGGATCATTTGTTGTTTGAATGCACAAGCATCCTTCCTGCAAGGCATGTACTCCTGCAGCATCTAGCCACTCAAGGCGTGCGCTGGCCTCCTACAAAATCTACAGCCTCAATTCTTTTCTGAATTTGTAAAATTCATTGTCGAAATCTTCAGGTTTCTAGAAAATTAGACTTTACATTCTCAACAATAGTACCATACTAATAGACACTTTAACGTTCCTGATTCTGTCACTTTCATCTACGAAAACTAATATATTTAATACACCCATCAGATATAGGAATTCATGTAGTACTCATATGAGTGAAGCATGATGTTATTCACAAAAAAAAACAAAAAAAAAAAACAGACATACACAGAGACCATTTTCTAAAAATCATTTTGAGGACTCAGGGGACCTCAAAACGGATATTTCCGGTGAAAATCGATATCAAAAATTTTGACACGATTACAATACTTCCTTTAACAGCAGCTAGAGAAAGTAATAAGAAATATTAACTATAATTAGTATATGAAATTTGTCAACTTGTAATTTTACATTCCAACAACTAATTTCATTACTGCAAAAACAATTACCAACTACATTTCTAGTTAACTCTGTCAATAATCTTCTTCAGATATCTCAGCACTTTCTGCCGGATATGCCAGACGAACATCACGTTAATGCACACTTATTATAATGACATCTCCAAGCATTCATACAATACTATAAATTAAGGCGGCAAAAGTAAGAGTGGATGTGGGTAAAACTACTTGGGTTTAGCTTAATCACACAATTATTTCTATATCTCAACAAAACACAAAGTACAACATATAGCAAACACTAGCTCAACAGATTGTACACTTTATGGACGACTATTTTCTGTTTACAAAACAAAGATCTCTTATGTCACAGTGGTTGGTAGCCACTTCTATATGTGGCTCCAACATTCAACATCCAATATTTCTTAACTGTCCCTTCTACACATCCACATACCAAGTTACTCAATACTACTTGAACAGCCTGGACTAAAATTGACAAGAAATCTGATTTAATTAACAAGAAAACTGAACTAAATGCTGTTAAATGCATATTATTTGATTTCGAATTTATTTACATGTTCGTTTTGCATTTCTGGTCTGCTGAGACTATGGTTGATTATTTGACATTTCTAGAAATTTTCAAAAAAATTTCAAATTGATTACCATAGATAATTAATTAGAAGTATGCGCTCTAATCCGAAAACACCTCCTTTTATAGCTTTCAGTCAACTCTCCCCCTCCCCACCAACTCTGAATAATTCTGATGATATATGTACCAAACATGAATACGACTGCAGAAATAAAAATGACAAAGACAACATTATTGCACTGACGATACATAATAGGGAAAAAATCATAAGATTTGATTTTTCTAAAACAAAAATACTAGCAAAAGAAACTAACAGGAAAAAAGAAATATACTAGAAATGATGTATATATCAAAAGAAATAAATTTTCTGTTAATTTTTGTAATGATATTAATAATTTGTCCGCTATGGATAACGGTTTTTTCAAAACATGACCTTCTAGAATTCCCTTTCACCAACCCCAACCCTAAAAATTTCCTCCTCAAATCCCTTTCACTTGCCTATTCAACCTACTTTCATTTCTCTAGATGATTTAAGACAAGAATCTAGTAACTTTTAATTTTCTTTTTTTATGTTTCTGCGATGTAACAACAAATGTGTATGTTTAAAAATTCTTTCTCCACATCTTCACGACTATCCAGTATTGCAATTCCAGCAAAGATGTAAAGTTCAATATTATTTTTTTAACATTTTGTTTTTGTTATTATTATTCTGCATTTTACAGTGTTATTATAAAAAAAATATCAGTTTATACGGGTTGTCTTCAAAGTGAAATACATTAAATCAAAACACCGAATCCGTCCATATTGGACATAATATAACCTCGTTCGAGGACTAAACACATAATATATACATGCAAATGTACATGATCATATCGACCTCTCTTTATAGTATTATTAATGCATTGTGGTTCCTCATTGTATTGTTTTTTAGATTAAAGCCTTGATAAAGACAGGAAACTGGTCGTAATGTTGGCATAATTGAATGTTTCTTTCTTGACCGTATGCCAGAATGTTGAATCAACATTTACTTTGTTATTTATTAAGTTTGTTTGTTTTGATATTATGACTATATTATAAAGTACTTCTGTGAGAAATTTCACGGTTAAAAAGGCATATCTTAATGGCAATTTTTATGAAGATTAATTTGCTTTTTTTTCACACCATTATAAAAAAGTTAATTACTTCGATTAAACTGTAATAAAGTTAAGAAGAAATAAGTAATAAAAAAACAAGAAATTATATTGATAATATTTGCTTAGAAAATTGGTTATCTGAATATTTAAACAATCACTCGATAAACATGTAATTAAAAATGGCCCACTGTAGAGCAAAGCATGACCAATCCGTTAATCAAGAACTAATTGAAAATCATTTTTCCGGAAAAAATTTTCAAATATTTGAATAAATAGCCTCTTTGGAGCCGTTCTCCTCAGTTGGAAATAACCGGGAGAGGTCGGGTCCACCGTCAAGTTTTGCAATTCCAGTTGATGGGTATTTCCTTTAGTATCTACATTAATAAATTTAACTATCACAGGATGCACTCCACAACTGGTGACCATACATACAAATAATATTTATTGAAATGTGTATTTCATATATTTATTTTATTTTGTAAGACAAAAAAATAACCTGCCGAACAAATAAATATTTATTTGACATGAGAGTAGTAAGTAAAGTGCCACGGGATGTTTTTCTCGAAACGGAGTGGAACGTTAAATTTTCTCTTCAATGTTAAATCGAATTGAAGGGAATATGAATCGATTCATGTTTAATAAAATAATAGGGAAACAAATTCGGCAGAAATCGTATGCTAAAGAAAGTATGCGCTTAGATGGCACATGATAACGATTCGAGGCACAAGACAAACAAACCACGTGAGTGAGTCAAAGGTCTGGATTGGCAAAGTCTATGTGCCGACTTAAATCCTATAGAGCATCTGTGAAAAGAATTGGATCGTCGGGTAAGATGCCAATATATATAATATAAGATTATAATATAAGATTATATATATATATACGAAGCTCTGAAAAATGAATTTAGCTTAGATATTTTTGATTAATCTAACGATCACATTTGCCAAAATACTTTTAAATGCTAATATATATATGTATAATTAAAGCGCTATATCTGTATAAAACACAGAGGGGGGGGAGACAACATATAGACTAATTTGTAAAAACCACTTCAAAAGTGTATTTCCGGTGAAAATTCAATATCCAAAATTGAATAAAATCACAACAGGAGTAAGAAAAAGTAAAAAAGAGTATTAAAAAAAGGGGGTAAAACATGTACGATACATATAAGGTACGTCCTTCACAAAAGGAAAGGGAACGTTCTCTAAGAAAAGAAAAGGTTACAACGGAATAGTTGCAGAATAATAGATTCTACAGACGCAACATATACTTTAAGAAACAATGTCTTCACAACGTCACACCTAAAAATGCAACTATCCACATAAAAGCTAACACATTTGCAGCACGAAAAACAATTATTCAAGTACAAAAACTCTGGATTGAGAACGAAATGTGACACTACAAAAAAAAGGAAAACTAAACAGACAACTGAAAGACACACACATCGAACT
Source organism: Triatoma infestans (assembly GCA_011037195.1). Lineage (NCBI taxonomy): Eukaryota > Metazoa > Arthropoda > Insecta > Hemiptera > Reduviidae > Triatoma > Triatoma infestans. The sequence goes on along the minus strand of JAAEAF010014409.1, from coordinate 20,407 downwards.
CACCAATCGATACCCTAGTTCGGTTTTCACTCACTATTATGCCAATAAATGACAAAATTAACAAATAAGTGGACCGTGAATACAAAATAGTAAACAAAACCTCAACAACCTACAAACTCACAGCACCCGCAATCTAAAAACCAACGGAACAACACATTTCTCCCAAGAACGATAAACCTCAGAAACGTTATTTTCACACCAAGTGAGACAAAACTTCTAAACAAAAGACTAAAATATAATCTCAAAGACACAAACAAAAATAAAAACATCGAACAACTTGCCGTTGACACCAAAAGAAACTATCAAGAAAGGCTATCAAGGGAAATATGTCTGATGCTCTGCGAACCCGCCACAACAATCTGTAGAGTTGGCTGTTATCACCTCGCCACCGCGCCCCTTATAGGTCTGTTGTTGCACTTGTAGACATTAGATTCAATTTAAGCAAAGTTATGTTATGTTCTCTGATATTTAAATTTATTTTTATATTGATTTTAAAATGTTCAAATAAATCTTTAATTTAAGAACGTCTACATAACTTTAATATTATTAATATATTATAGACATTTCATTCTAACTTTAATATTTGTTTAATTTAAGAGTAGCAACCTGTTTTGATTAATGACTCTAAAATTGACTTAATGTAGAGGTTCACTTGAATGAGAAAAGAGGAATTAGGAACTGGTGTAGGAGGAATGGTGTATCTGACTTGGATCACGGTGACCTAGGTCATTGACGTTACCTTGATGAACTGATGATGGTAATGATTTACTATGGTTATACTAAAACTATGTTGGATGTTGTTGAAATTTATGGCTGTTTGATATATTATTAATTTATGTAGGGTGGTAAGAATGTGAACCTCTTTAACAGCCTTATATAATTATTATATTTTTCTTGAATAGAATTAAATTTTTTCCCGACGTTCCCCACACCTGCCTGTCATTCTCAAGGGAAGATTATTTTACAATTATTAATGTATACAATCTGAAATACAAATTATAATTTTTTTTTTTATTCTATTCAAGAAAAATATAATTATATAAGGCTGTTAAAGAGGTTCATGTTCTTACCACTTACATAAACTAAAACTATTGTTGGATCATTTCAGATTTTTCTTACCCAGAAAATACTGTGGAGAAAATTGGTCAGACTTATTCCCCTCACCCAAATACAAAAGAGTAGCCAAACGTTAGTAGAAGACTAGAAAAAGCGGCGTCGTGGTTTAGACCGCGGTTAGAAAGAAGCTTTAATATGACTTACAAACCAACAACATAAGATTTCTGAAAGTTTTTCATAACATGTATGTTTTCAAAAACAGAGCTTGACTGTGACATAGAACAAAAACAGTGTTTTGCAAAACAAGCTCAGAAGTTTTATTGAACATTTTCATCTCTTACTGCTATAAGAATTTGAGTTACATCTCTTACAGCATCGAGTTTTCACCGGAAATACACGTTTTGTGGTCCTCTTAGTAAGAAAAAGTGGTTTTTAGAAATTAGTCTCTTTGTGCGTGTGTATGTATATAAAGAAGAACAGCTGAAAAAAAAAAATTGCAGAAAGGTCACACTTAAATTTCGTTTGGGTATCACTGTTGCATCCGACAAAAGTTGGGAAAGGCAAAATATATATGCACTTACATGTGTACATAAAATTGAAGAACGATACGAGAAGTTGCGGACCTTTTCAGTGAGCCGGAATTTACTATTAAGTCAAATAGATTGCAATGGCTGGAGCATTTGCACGGATGGAGGAGACTGTTGGCCGTAAAAAAGTGTTATATGGAGGTTTCGACTGAAATGGTTACAACTTGGCCAGCTGCGTTAGCGAATGTCCACAGATTCAGTGACAAGTGGAGAGCTGTGGGTAGATGAGGGTGGATTTATTCTGTACCAGTGATTGACAGTATTGTCCGTAACGAGAGAACACTGCCTGGAGGCCGGCAATGCACCGAGAAGCCTCCGGGTGCCAATGCCACCATAGATGTTGACGCGCCTTAAAATAAAAATAAAGAATCTATTCAGTAAAGTTGCACTTCCGGTTAATCGATGTTCTTCAAATATGGTATTCTAGCAATTCTTCAATTCTAGTAAGTCAGTATTATAAAGATGGTATGATATACCATACGTTGCACTGAATTGGTACTTTAGAGGAAAGTTTAATTAATGTTGCTGTTTCTCCAATGCCTTCCAATCAATTTTCGTGGCAAAATGATAAGAAAAAAAGGCAGTGGTCCCACTTCCGATTGCTGGATTTTACCCAAAACCGTGTCAGATGCGGTGGTGCTATCTAAACGGAATATCAAGTTTGAACTTCCTACGATTTTTCGTTTTTAAGATATTTTGTTCACTTACATATGAGTCCATTCACTAAAAACATTTTTTTCATACCTAGGGCACATCAAAACATGTATTTCCGGTGAAAATTTAATTTCAAAATTTGTCATGATCGCAATATTTTCTCTTACTAGGAGTAAGAAAAAATAATAAACTTAATTTGCAATAACAGAAAACTAACTTCAATACAATTAAAAAAAAAAAAACGCAGCTTTGAAGACGGTTATTGCTTCTTTTTACATTTTACTAACGTCATCTACCCATAGCAAAATTTGTCTCACATATTAGCCGAGTATAAAATAATAAATAATAAACTAATTATAACTTTAATAATATTAACTTACCCAAAATTTTAAATAAAAACATACAGCCTTAATGAAATCCAACTATTTTCTTCTTGAAGCTTTTTCAGCTAACTTTTCAGCTTTCTTCAACAGCCTTTCCTTTTCTTTGCGCTGTTTATCAGATAATCGTTTCTCCTTTTCTGCTTGATTGCGTAACTCTTTTAATTTCTTTTTCAGCCTTGATTTAATTTCACCAGACAGGCCCATTGTTTTCAATTGCCTTGAATCGACTAACAACAATGATGTACCATTGATGCCTGCATCAAGAAATTTAGGTGTAACAGGTTCAAAACCGATACCTGTTAACCACTGGCATACCTGGAGACAAAAAAACAGGAAATAAAAGCATTGTCAAATTAATAGAAAGAGAGAGAAAAAAAATCTTAAAAATCTTAATAATAATGATTCACCTGTTCCTTAGTCCAATCTGGAATCGGCGTGGCATGAAGGATCTGGGCCTTCCTCTCTTCATTTGGTAGCCAAATATCACTGGAGTCTGGTTGGGCAATAAAAATAACATTTTACATAATTATCTTAAATAAACAAACACCTTGAATAGTATACGTTCCTAAAATACTAAACCTAAATCTTGCAGCAACTTAATATTTGAACTCGAATAATCATGAAACTAAGATGAAACTTTTCTTTTTGAGAGATATTCAAGTAAAGGAGCGCAGAAATTTGTCAAGACCATTTCAAGCCTCTAAAGGATTAAAACAGGGATGTTGTCTGCCTCCTTCCTTATTTAAAATTTATCTGAACAGTGTGATGGAGTGGTATAGAAAGTGGAGAGGAATGGATCTACTAATAGGAGATGACTACCTTTGGCCAGCATATTTTGCAGACGACCAAGTGGTGACAGCCCAAGATGATGATGGTGAGGACCTTGAGATGATGATGAGTAAGTTGAAGGATTTCTATACGGACTAGGGAATGAGGATAAATTACAACATAACGGAATATATGGAGATAGAACGGAATTAAGACGAGGATTTGTTTATTGAGCAGGACAAGTGTAAAAGAGTGAATTTTTTTAAAAACCTTGGTTCAGTTTTGAAAGGCGTGGGAGAGTGTAAAGAAGAAGTACAAATGAGAAAGGCGTCAGCAAGAATTTTATCCAAAGAGAATAAGAAAAAAAAAAATTATTCTACCATTGAGGATGTACTATCCTCAATGCCTATGGGGCTGAAACATGGACCACATCTCAAAGAGTCTGCGCGAAGATAAAGTTAAGAGATGCAGGGATAAAAGGGATTTGCGAGAAAAGAAGGTATAGTGGATCCCCCGGAGAAACTTAAAAATTTCATCGCTCGTTACCGTAGAGACGCTCCAAATAAGGCCGCTCAGGTATACAAGTAAAAATCCCCATCACTATTTTTATGATCAGCTAAACCAAATAATGCTAATATTGCAATTTTAAAGAAAATTTCTTGATTGAATTGCATTAATTAAAGTAAGAGAAAGTCGTGTGAGTGTTTCACACCAGATTTCTTTATTAAATTATTTTTACATTAAAAGGTTTTAAAATAAATGGTTCACTGCATCATATAGTTTCCTTAATTTGCACATAAACTTTATGAACTAGTCTATGATGGAGGAAAATTCGGAACCGAAATTTGAAAAAGAAGCTAGAGCTATGACGAACTCATTCTCAGATACTGTCCAGCACTGAGGATCCAACTTTTATTCAACATACGCGTAGTAAGTTGTTATCGCTAATAGCTGCAAGATGTCTCGATGTAATCATAACACATGCATTCTAAAAAATCATACTCGCACATTTTAACTAAATTTACTATTCTTGCATGCTTTCTCTTTCTTACTTGCATTAAAAGCACTACTTCTCTCTAATACTTTTAGTTCAATAATTGTCAATATTGTGCGCTCCAGCTATATATTTGCTTTGTTTTTTTAAATTATATAACAGAAGGAGGAAACAAGTTAAGAATAATTGCAATTATATTTTGGGAAATCAATTTACGTCAACTGAGAATATTAAGCATAAAATCATTGAATGTTGAATAATTTTTCATTAACAATTTTTTTTTTTGTTTCCGGCACCACTCTCTAATAAACAATTCACTAAAATTTATTTTTGAAAACTATAAATTAACGCAAAAATTATAATTAATTCTAAGCATGCTTTAAGGAATTCATTACCATCAAGGCGAAGGTAAAGTAAATAAATCTCAGATCAAAAAGAAGAAGAAGAAATCAAATAAAAATTTAGAAAAAACAAAAACAAAACGAGCTACGTAAGTAACGTATAAAATTTACCAGAAGAACCAATTTTCGATGGACTTGGATCGGCCGTAAGAACTCCGGGTGATACGCTTCCAGAAGATGAGGGGGATCCTTGCGCCCAGTTAATGGGATTTTTCTTAACTGTTATCCATAAATAGAACACAAAAACACCATATGAAATTTTGAAAAAAAAAAATCAACGGAAAGAATTTAATATGTCTGTCCCTCACAAATATGTATTCAAAGTAAAAAGACCACCATTTAAAAGCACACATTTAAACTTTCGAATGTATCACTGATTATCAATACAAAAAATAAAATAAAGAAGGAGTTAATAGCGTTTATCACCTCTGAGATTAGCCTGATTCACAGCTTGTCTAATCTCTTCGACTAGAGACTGGGGGACATTGGATGAGACTTGAGGTTCACCACTACTCGATGACATTCTTCTTTCTCGTTCAGCTAATACTTGTTTCAGTTGTTCAGCTAATGAACTAGCCACTCCACCTTCAAACATAGATGGCCACTTAGAATGCTTTATTTGTTGTCATAGTAATGATGTTAATTAAAAAAAAAAGGCATAGTGTAAGATTTTTATGACAAGACTATATCTGGTAAATTAATAAATTGTGTTCGTCTCGTTCTAGTTAAATTTAGCTACACAAACTTAATAGAAACTTGTTGTAAACTTCTAATTCTACCTCTCTCACCTTACTCTGCTTTCATGTAGTAACCAAGGAGTTATGGGCTATAGTAACCTCACGCAAGCAAGGGCAATATTTACTGTCTGCTTTGCACTCTGGATAGTAGTCTATGGACAGGATAAGATTTACTCAGGGTGAAGCTATAACAAATTCAATCCCACCTGATTAGTACCTAATATCGTCGAAGCAGATATTTGACCGCTTTCGGATTTTTATCCATCGTCAGAGTAAATTTATCAATTTCGTGCTGAGAGTTCACTTGCAATGTTTCTGTTACACTCGTCACTTGTTGGTTTTCAGTACCTATTGTTAGATGATGTTGGAGAAGGTTACCGACCATAACTGCTTAGTGAATCCCCTGGGACAGTATATTCCCATGACGCCAACATGAAAATTGAACCTATTGTGTCTAAAGATTTCCTTTTTCTTTAATTTAAGGCGCGTCAACATCTATGGTCCTTTGCGCCCGGTGCCTACTCAGTGCACTCCCGGTTTCGGACAGTGTTCTCTCATTATAGATAACACTGCCCATCATCGGACAGTGAGCTGTAGAGGCTCCTAGTTTGAAAAAATCTAAGGGTAGCACGGCTGGTTTCGAACCCAGGATCTCCGCGTTGCTAGTCCAGCGCGCTACGCTGAGCTAATCCCTTCTCTAAAAAAGTTCTTTAACCTTAAAATTGCCTCATATTCGGCTGTACGCTAGATGATCAATTGATTGTCTATCAATTAAGACATTTTGACCATCATGTATTGCTGCACACATAACTTCAGAGAACACTCCCCAGCCTTAACTTTTTTATAGGTCAAGCTTATGGAGACTATTGCATGTACCATGTAGGCGTTGTTTTTTTCCTGCTGAAAGGAGATGAATTCTCACACAAACATGTGCATGCCTTCTTCCTGGCAAAATTTATACAGGCTATTACCTTCCATATTTTGAAATTCAGAGTGAAGGCAGATAATAAATCTAAGATTATACTAGTCTCCTGACACTAGCTGCACTAAGACAAGCAAGAATTTAAACAACAAGGAGGGTCCTAACACAAGGATTAACCCATCAGCCAGAACACTGTAATATGTATGTATGTATGTACTTTATTGCTTTAAAGATACAAAAATCTATAGCAAGAAGTGGGAGAAAATACAAAAATGAAATACTAATAAGCAAAACAGAACAAAAATCTTGAAAAAATAAAATAAAATATATATACCTCAAAATACAAAACTCATAGAAAATCTAAAATAAAAATAAAAAACCAAAAAACATTTTGAAAATTAATATCATCCTTATGTGGTAATCAGTACAATATTTTACTAACTTTAAACTCATTAAGAATTTAAAGAAAATAGAGATAAATAACTAGGCGATACAACTGAACTATAATAAGCTAATTTATAAGTAGCTTTCTTTACTTGACACTTTTGACAAAAAATAAGTATATATTATTAATCTTGTTTCCATCAAAACGAGAGAGTACTTGTTCTATATTAGAAACTGTGTCATTACAGTCCGACAAATAGTGTTTCAAGTATTTTTCTCTGTAAGGAGACAGAGACGGACAATACAGTATAAGTAGTGGATCAAATCATCTTTGTCCCCCGAATCACACAGTCTGCATAACTGCTCATTATTAAATTGAACTTTTTCTTCATTTACAAAGATACATACTTTTTACTAGCTAACCTCAACCGTGAGATCAATCTAATTTTATTGATGTTAATATTATGATACAAATACTCTTCTCGCATTCCTAGGCTACTGACATTACGAAAATATACATTAAACGGTGAGTTAATAACAAAATCTACATCTTTTGACAAATAGTGATTTTCAAAAGCTTCAACCAAACTATTATAATTTTTATTAATAATATCAGAACTTTGACTGTTCCAAATATGATTTGCCCCTATCCGATAGAGAAGCTCTCTCAACTCATATGCCCAATTAAATGGGATATTTTTACAATCTATAAATTTCAATAACATATTATACGACTGTTTAGGCAGCATATCATCTGACATTTGTAATAATACTACCCACCAACTCAACATTCTCTGAAATATTTTACATATTAGATGGGCACGACCTACCTCAACTCTAATATAACTGTCGGGAGTATTGATTGGCAACTTTAATAATAGTTTAAAAAAATTCAATTGACCCTTCTCAACAATATTAGAGTACTGAATGCCCCAAATTTCTACCATATACAACAGTACACTCTCAGATAGTGAATCAAACAATTTAATCTTGGTTCCCCAGGAGTCTGACCTGAATGCACCCAACATTTTTATCACTTTTTGATTGGCGACAGAACTTTTAGCTAGAAAAGATAGACTTGCCTGCCTGAATTTGCCAGAAGAAGAGAAAGGAACTCCTAAGTAATTAAATACATTACAAATTTCAACCGGAGAGTCATTATACGTGAACTTTGTGGATTTCCCAAGCACTCCACCCTTCTGAAAAACAACTATTTTAGTTTTGTCCGTATTTACCGTTAAATAGTTTGAGTTACAGTATTTTGACAAACAGTTAAGTTTCAATTGTGCGTCTATAGCAGAGTAGGATAACATTACAATATCGTCAGCATACATTAAAAATTGTAAATCTTTCTCAGAGCCCAAATTAATCCCCTTAAAATTGAACTGATCAAAGAACTGAATTATACCGGCTATGTATAGGGAGAAGAGGAGTGGGCTGAGGATTTCCCCCTGGAGAACCCCCTCCGTGAAGGGTATCTCTTCTGACACATTAACATTATCTGATATTTTATAGAGGCCGATCCATAGAGATTCATTATAAAACGTAAACATTTACCACTTATTCCTGATTCATAAAGTTTATACCACAATTTACAATGTGAAATAGAGTCAAATGCTCTTCTAAAGTCTATAAACGTGGCAAATACTTTTCTCTTCTTTAGCCTTAAAAAAATGTTAATTGAAGATGACAGAGTAAATATGTAGTCCCTACACCCTCTCCCTTTCCTAAAACCCATTTGTTCCTTAGGAATTAAACCTTTTGAGTCAACCCATTTAGTTAATCTATTATAAATAATGTAAGTGAAAAGTTTTGTGATGCAATTAAACATGGCTATGCCTCTGTAATTATATGGATCTCTGGAATCGCCCTTTTTATGTATGAGTTTTAATTTTATTAAAGACCAAGCTTTGGGCAAGTCTTCGCTATTCCATACATTATTAAAAAGATTCAATAAGAAATTAGTTCAAAATGAATTTAGTTTTTTAAAACATTCGTTTGGAATGAGGTCAAACCCAGTGGCTTTGCCATGTTTACTATTATTTATACTCTCTATTAGTTCCTCTAATCTAATTTCGGCGTCTAATTCTGGGTGAAAAAAAGTAAAAAATGTCAGTTCATTATTATGTTTCGGAGGAAGAATATTTTGATAAAATTGTTTCCACTCTATTAGAGATATGGGACATTTAGGGTAATTTTTCTTTTCAAAATATTAACAGCAGACCAAAATTGAGATGGATTTTTAACATTTCTTAGATTAGTATACAAATTATTAAAATAAAGCGACTTGGTTTTCTTTATTAGCTGTTTATAGCAAACTTTAGATTGTTTATTTAAATTCAATAAATCAATATTTTTAAACTGCAATTTACGACATCTCTTATATAAATTATTAACTTCCTTTTTAGACTTGTAACCTCTTTATTATACCAGCATTTATTACTTTTATGAAATTATTTGATTTAAATTTTATTTCTTTTAAGACACCAGATTCAAACATAGCTCTTTGCATTATTGAACAAAAATAATCATATAATAATAAACTTGACATATTTACACTATTGACATCAAGTGAGTATGAACTGTGTGCCTCAATAATATTATTAAATTTATTCAATACTTGTTCTGATCTATCGTAGACAAAAACATTGTTGTACTGTGAACTATTGCAACCTTCATAAATAATGTTATTATTAAAATTTAATTTTAGATGGCATAGACAGTGGTCAAAAATATCAGAAATATTTTCAATTTTGAAACTTAACACATACTCCAACAAATTGGCCGAAACCCAAATTTGATCTACAACACTCATCCCCTGAGCTCCTATGAATGTAAAATTACCCTGACTATCGTCAAAAGATCTACCATTACAACATAACAGGCCATTTGATTCCATTAGCTCAACAAGTTTTATACCCCTTTTATTTATTAATTTATCTAAAGAACATCTGCTCTCATACAAATTATAATTTACAAACATTTCACGGTCAAGAACATTTAAATTGCCAATTCTGGCGTTATAGTCGCCCCCTACAATTAACTTACAATTTTCACAATTAGCCAAAATATTATATAAATCATACGAAAAAGAATCTATTAAAAAATCGTTACACGAACCTGGTGGCCAATAAACTAACCCTAAACATACGTTAATTTCCATATACATTAATGATAAACATAAAAAATTATTAGTAGAAACCAACGTTTTAACAGCTGAAAATTTACCTTTTCTTAAACAAAACATTAGTCCACCACTGGGTCTACCTTTTCCAACAGATTTCTGAGCATTTCTAAAATAACAGTCGTAATTAGAAGTGAGCGGCGCAAATTCAAAATTAGGAGAAGTTAACCATGTTTCACAGAAACCCAAAATGTCCATTTCTAAAAGTTTGTTGAATTCTGAGTTTGTCATGTTGAACAGCGTGCTGATTCCATTGATATTCCAGAATCCTAATCCAATAGTCAGATTGCCAGTAATTTCATATTTTTTTACTTTTTTTCGGCGAGGTTGAAATTTTTGATTTTAAAAAATAAGGCTTAATAGACTGATACTGAGCTCTGCCAGTTCTTTTCCTTTTTGAAGAACTAGTTTTTGAGATATCTGATTTATCCGTTTCCACTTCATCGTATTCTGATTCTACAGAGAAAATCGTTGGAGTATAATCCAAAAACGCACTAAAGTCTTCTTCAGATTTAATAGCCAATTTAGGAGCACCTTCTTCTCTTCTTACCCAAATTCTATTGTTTCTAAACCAAACATACTTCAGCTTTCCCATCGTTTTAAATTCTTTTATTTTTCTAAAAAGATAATACAAATACGTGGGCTCATATGTTCAGATATAAACACGTGAGTATTGAGTGCAAGTTTGGTCTCACCATCGTTTATAATTTTCTCCAGAGTTAAACTGTCATTTTTTATATAATTTCTATAGCAATTTAAAAATTCTATTTTATCAGTGGTTTTCAAAAAATTAAACAATATTGGGGATAATTGCTTATCGTTCTTTGGTTTTACACAATAAAAATCTTGAAATTTTTCTTTCTGAAAATGAAAGTTTATTACCTGAGAAATACGCATGATCAAGTCATCAATATTTAAATTCATTTCAAACGGTATATTCATTATTCTGATTTTATTAAATGATGTATTCTGAACAGTTTCATCAAGAGAAGATTGCAAATAAGATACTTTTTTCCTCAATAAGTCATTTTCTTTACGTAAAGCAATCGTTTCCTTATTTATATGTTTAACATCACTTTTAATATTTATAAGACTTGTTTTTATTTCATCTTTAAAGGCCATAATACTGTCTGTTAATTCCTTATTTTTAACATTTATGGCAGATATTTGATTACTTACGTCTTCATGAACTGCATTAATACGATCTAAAATACGACTGCCAAGATCTGTTCCCCCACTACTTTCACCTATTCCACCACTAGACAGGCCCTTATCTGCAGGCATGTTAAACACAGGTCTCTAATTTCTCTTCACATACAAAAACTAAGCAAACTTTTTATTTTTTCTCGTTAAATATTAAGTCCTAAAAGTTTAAAATTACACCGTAATAACACCTTTTGCTTAGACTACTACTTGTAAAAAAATTAACATAAAAAACAGTCAAAAACCACTACAAAAACAAAAAAAAAGCACAGAGCACAAAAATACATCTGACCACAATGATATCGTTTCCCCCACTCCAGAACACTGTAATATATCCCACGATCATCTTGGAGGTCAGTTTTTAGGCTTACGATTTTAACAAATTCCCATTTACACCAGCTTAGACTTACTAGGCTAAAAAGGGAGCGAAGTCCTTCTTCTGAATGCAGCATGTTCCGGACCTAGTAACTTTTGAGAGCTAAAATAGATTAGCTGGGAATGTTTACTACTTACTTCTATGGACAAGACTGGCCGCCATGGCTGTCGACTGTGTTTGGCTAACATTATTATTGGTGGAATTGTCCCATGGGTCTGGACTGGCATGTTCACGATACCTGTCTCCACCTTCGTCCACATCTGAACTTTCTGTACTATCATCAGTCGTCAGACCATAGTCCTGAAAGATATTAATGAATTATGTACTACTTTTTTTGTTTTTTACATAATTTGAACTTTTCTTTAACAACGTAATATTTGACAAAATAAAAAAAGCCGTTACCGAACTGCTGTTAGATAACGCTTGTTTCTTAGCAGAAGTCGGCAAATGTCTATTGGCTAGACCACCACGTGTGGCCAGTTCTGCTTTAGCTCTGGACACGGATACATCAAGCAACGCATGCGGCGGTACAGCATCATCCAATTCATCTTTAACTGCACCATTAGAACCTCCCGGACTAGTACCACCAGTGCCGCACACCTTATAGTGTCAATTGGCACGATACATGCAAAAATAAACAACACAAAACAAACAAAATCAATCAAAAAATTGTTAGTAAAAAAAAAACATGCATCTTACAAAATAGAATTTTAATATTATTTGTACATTTAAATACTGCTTTTAAATTATAATAAAATTGTCTCAAATAGTTTCTATGTATTTAAGTGATTAAAATCATAAAACGTAACCATTTCCCTCCAAAAGGTTTACATAAAACAAATATTTAAAGTGCTAACCTACCAACAGTGGCAAGTAAACAATGATTACACTGTACAGAGCAAACAACATTTGAAACATTAGATAAACAAACACATTTAAATTTTTAACGCCTTAAATCCACAGAACCTCTAAAAACAAATTTTTTTTAGAAAAATGTTTGAAATAAATGTGATACATTTCTATGTATCCAACAAGCATTCTAATATTCAAGTTTAAAGAAAATCGTAACAGTTTTCGAGAAATTTCCAAAAAGCTCAATTACCTATTTTGTAAAATCACACTTCTGGTCAATGGAATTTCATCCAAATTCGAATTTTATCAATGCTTCTGATAAATATTATTATATTGGTGGTAAAACAATATATTATAATGGAGTGGTATATTAGAGAAAAGCATAAAGCTACTGTTCCCCCAGAACCCCCAAAAATAAATTTTTCCGGAGAAATTATTCAAATAAAAGTTAGTATACGAAGTTTAAAGGAAATCGTTGAAGCCTTTATCTAGAAAATCACGAAAAATGAAAGAAAAAAATTCAGTAAACTTCAAATTCCGGTTGATGGATTTTCCCGAAATCTTGTGTCTGGTGATTAAGTCTAATGGAATAGCAAGTTTGAGCTTCCTGCGACTTCCGTTTTTGAGACATTCTTCCAAAACACACACACATTCAGAGGGGCGAGGAAGAGAGAGGGAAAGCAAAAGATTATTGAAAACAAATTTTTTTCGGGCCCAGGATATCTTGAAATATTATTTCTATCGAAATGACATGATCGCTATATCTCTCTAGTTAAAACAATCATGAACATTCAAAAGATTGTCTTAGTACAATTCCTTCCCTCATAATTGATAATAATTTTTTCAAATTGGAACTTTTTACTTCCTTCATGTTGCACGTGGTTGAATTTACATTTTAATAACAGAAAGCTTAAGATCACCAGAAATTTTCCCAGAAAATTGAATGGCGCATTAAAAAAAAAAAATTTGTAAGCTGTGGCAGCAAATAGATTAAACTTTTGTTCGTAGACGTGAAATTGTATATTCTTTTAGTTTTACTCCCAATATAGGGAGCAATCGCACTGTGGTCGTTCGGGAATCGAACTATGGAGAGTTGCACGCCATGAAAACTATTCGATTTCGGGGGAGAGGTGCAAGTCCTGATATCTCACAGATTTTGCAGTATATAATACCAATCAAGCTGGTATAGTAACTCATAACATGCAAACCTTTATTTCAATCTTCTCTGAAATCTCTTTCAAACAAACCACTTTTCATTCATCAAGGAAATAGTTCACATACCTTTCTCTCTACTGTTGCAGTTTTTTCACCTTCTTCAGGACTGTCCTCTGCTTCTGAAATTTCAGTAGCGAGTGATTCTAAAAGTGGTTTAACCGCTTGAGGTCTTCTAGCCATCGGCGGTGTACTTAATCGTATATTAGGACCTTCAGTGTGCGGTAAGTGCATAGGAAGACCAGCACGTTTTTGCGTTTCTAATAGTTCCTCTTCTACTTGTATTATCTGCCAGTAATTAAGATATCTGTTAGTCACATTACTGATTTAAATTACAATTATTTACATTTCAGACTAATCAGCCAATGGTTTAGAGAACTTGACCTTTCTGTAGTGGATATTCATTACACTTTTAAGGAATTAAAACTATTCAACGAATTCACTGAGCACATTAGGACAGAAAGGCAAACCATCATGCTACTACGTAGGCAATAACTTTGAATGAAGACGTAGAGACATCCTTTAATCAATTATAAGATGATTTAAAATTTAAATAATTAAAACTGTGACTAGAAAAATGTTCTTGATCATATAATTGACTACATACAGGCAATTTCTAATCATCACATAAAAACACACACACACAAAACTTACGTGACATCTTGGAATTTTCTCAACATAGATGACATTTTCAAAATAGGTACAGAAATCTGAATGACCAGTGCATGAAAAAGCTATATTAATGGTACACTCTTAACTATACAAGTAGGTATTATTATTATTATAAGCCAATATTACTTTTATCCCCCAATAAAACCATAACCTTTAGCTCCAAGCCTCCCAGGTTTTCCCGTGTAGTGAGTCTCTCCCCAAATACGAAACCTAGGGACACTGACAGCAAAACAGGGACACTGACATAAATAGAGATACACCGTTTCCCTAACTCCATCATCACAATTCTGACAATGGGGTTGGATGTCCTCCCTATTTTGTGTAAATGACTAGCCACACATTGCGTACAGTCACTACACCTACTTAAGTCCTCAATCTTATCCTGCTCATGGACGAAGTAATTCGAAACTCCCACTTTGACCCTTTATAAATCTTTTAGCCTGGAAGCACCTATATATTCCGAGATCGCCTGCTTGCCTTATTTTGTGGTCATCGGACCGGGTTCGGCGGTTCGCCCATCTTCAGGATTCGTATTCAACAGTGTTGATACCCGACTTTCACAGAGAAATTCGTTTACCACACTGTGTAATCTATGAGTGGTAAAAACTGAATTTCTCTTTGCCAAGTCTGTGTTTATCACACGGGTTTGACAAGCACCTGAAGATGGCGAACGCCCCGGAACCGGTCGATTACCACAAAGAAGCAGGCTATCAGGGAAAATATCTCTGATACCTATACGTGTCCTCCCACCCAAAACTCTCGTCTCCCAAAGTCTAATCTCACTGTCGCAGAAGCGCTTAGTGACGGCAATCGCTAGGGAGGACCACAAAAACGTAAGGAGTAACCCTCCCTAGCCAGCCGTCCGCCCTCTCATTGTCGCATGTCCAGGAATCCAGAAGAACTGCACGTTGCCCCTCTGAGCTAGGGTATTAAGTCTTCTCTACATTCGCCGACCAATTTCGAATTCCAACACGGCTTGCTCAAAGGCACCTCTTTAATTTCTTCTTGCCATTCCCAACGCAAAGCAATAGCATTCAATGAAACCGATGACCTCGGCCTAGAAGACAGTGGTCATGCGCGCCAAGACCACAGATCTCCCCCAGTCTAATCCCTGCAACCATGCTCCTGCTCCTGACAGGCAGTTTCCTAGTGTCTAGAGCCATCTGAAAAGCAGCAAATAATGCCGTTACCCACTTCCATTAGCTTTTTGAGGGTATTCTCCCCTAAACTACTAATGCTAATCTCATAGTCCCTCTCAAATCCTACCTACAAGAAAAAAAGGCGTGCTTCGGTTCAACCTGGGCAATTGGCCCGGGGGAGGAGTGGGTAAGGTTACAAAGGTCTACATTCTACCATTTTTAATCTTTTCAAAGGTCTACATTCTAGTTTTTAATTTTTGTTTTCGTGCATTTTTCCAAAGTTCTAATTTTAAAAGAAAAGTATTATTTTAGTGGTGTATTTTGAGTTTGTGTGTTTGGGGGGTTCGGGGATCGAAGATGCACGCGCGCATACACAGATTTTATTATTTATTGTATGTTATTGTGTTTTATTGACCACGACTTGCATGCTCTTTCTCTCTCTCTCACGCTTACATTTCCTCCTTTGGATTTTACTGGTTCTATCCAGGTATACTTAAGAGATTCTGCGCTTATTTTACCCCAATAAGGTTAGCTTCTAAAAGGAAATATTAACAAACGCATTATTTGAAGTGAAATTAGGAGCTTTTTCGACATATTCCTATGCATATTCTTGCATCTTTCATAACCGTGGGTTTAAGTCAACCATTTTTGGACACGTTCAGGATCATCATCAACTAAATTCATAATGGAAAATTTATTTATAAATTTCTGATAATTCTCTAGACCATCTATCTATCAGCCATCGTTACCAACAATAAAATAAATTATTTTAAGATTTGTCAGCATTAATATAAGTTCGCAGCGCATGCGCGTTCCTTCTCTTAAAGGAGAGAACGCGCATGCGCGATAATCATCATCGATCCCCCACCTCAACACCTCAAAAAGTAATAGAAAAATTAAACAATTCAAAACTGTAAAACTGTGTATCATTGATAGCAAGCCATGACAAGTTCAGACAGGTAGAAGTAAACAACAACAAAATTTGCATTAAACAAACAAAAAAGTAATAGAAACATAAAATAAATAAAAAGGTAGTTAAAGTAGTATTTTTTGTTTGTATTCTTACTCACTCAAATATTAAGTTAGTAGAAATAAGTTAAAATAGCACAAAAAAAAAACTTACAACAAAATACAATAAATAATAAAAAACTATATGGGTGCACGCGCACATCTTCGATCTCCGATCTCCCCAAACACAAAATACACTACTAAAATAATACTTATCTTTTAAAATGTAGAACTTTAGAAAAATGCACAAAAACAAACATTAAATACTAGAATGTAGACCTCTGAAAACATTAAAAATGTCAGAATGTAGAACTTTGAAAAGATTAAAAATGTTACTATGTAGACCCCAATCCAAGGTGTTACGCGTTCCGTGCCGAGGGATGGATGGCTCAGGGGTATTGTGTCGATAACGGAGCCTCCGGGGCACCGGGCGAAACCCCGGAGTATTTAGCCTTGCCCGGCTATCGCGGGGCTCTGGTTGGATCGACCGCATGACAGAAAAGGACGTGCAAGTCGCCAGGCTGTCAGGGACCTCCAGAAAGGAGCTCAAAGCCCGTATTGAGGCAGGCCAGGAATATCATGAGGCCAAGCGTCAACTTATTAGGGAAAATTTCCTCCAATGGGCTGAACGCACAACAAGGGCGACAAAAAGGCCCAGGTCGGAGGGGGAATCCCCTCCACAGCAGCGACCGCCCAAGAGGGTTAAAGCCAAGACTGCGGAGAAATCCTACAGTGAGGCTACCTCTACGGCGAAAATTGCGGTTGTGCAGAGGGGTTTCCCCGATAACCAGTTAGGCACGGAGAGGCTACAAGCCATCCAGAATGCCATTTTGGGGGAATATGACAAGATCCCAAGAGGCGGGCCGCAGGTCAGGTTGGCCAAATGTGCCCATAAACCAGGGTTTCTTGTTATTACCTGTGCAGGGGATGATAGTCTGGGGTGGCTGAGGGAGATTATCCCAAAGCTTAAACCCTGGGAAGGTGCAAGCCTCCAGACACTCGAGGGGAGGGACATACCGGGTCCAGAGACCTGTAAGGTCTTCATCCCTAACGAGGGAGGCAAGCAGGTGGAGGCTGAAAGGGTGCTCACTCGTTTAGAAGTGAGCAACCAGGGGCTGAAAACCAAAATGTGGAGGGTCTGGGGATGCTTACCTGTTGAGGGTGGGTGTCTCTGGACATTCTCAATGGACAGGGGGTCATTGGCGGAGCTTAAAAGGCTGGGCATGACCCCCTATTTTGGTTGGGGGCGGGTGACTTTTCGTCACAAGCCTCCAAAAAGCAAAAGCTCAGAGGAGGCCAAGGCGATGGAAGTAGAAGGAGATCAGCCAAAGGCCGAGAGCTTGGTGAAGGCGGATTCGCCAAAGGAGAGTCAGGGGGGCCTGGAAGGAGAGATGGAGGCGTTGCAGGCCGCCCTGGCCGTGTTACCTGTAGGAGAGGGGCGGATGGAGGAGGGGACGGACGGTAAGGCGGGGGTTCCGGTGGGTGTGTCTCCTGGCGGAAGCGATGCCGGCTTGCTCCACAGGCCTCAAGGCCAGGAGCGGTTGCCGGTGGTTGCCGAAGCCGGGGGGCGACCCCTGGGACCCGGAGCCGACGCTCCGCCCCCCTCGGAGACCTAACATGGCAATCAAGATGGTGCAGGCGAACCTCCACCATGCAAAGGCCGCTTCGGCCGTGCTTAGTAGGAGGTCCGACAGGGAGGGGCTACATGTAGCCCTACTGCAGGAGCCATGGTGCCATGGGGGGGTTCGTCCGAGGACTGAACCGAAATTTGGGAAAGTACTGTACAACAAGTCTGTAAGTAGACCTCGAGCATGTATAGTGCATAGTAATAAGGTGAGCTGTGGACTAATACCGGAGCTGTGCTCCGCCGATTGTGTTACAGCTCTCCTAACTAGCAACACCGAAGAGGGAGCGGAAAGGCTGGTCATTAGCTCTGCATATTTCCCCGGTGATGAGGATTTCCCCCTCTGTCTACTGAGAAGAGTGATGGGCTATTGCAGAGGTGGGAACTTGCTGCTGGTGCTGGGATGCGACGCCAATGCGCATAACACTGCCTGGGGGAGCACCGACATCAACCAAAGGGATAAGTACCTTTATGAATTCATTACCGGTGAAGGGTTGCATGTAGCTAATGTAGGCTTGGAACCAACTTTCGTGACTGCAGCTAGGAGGGAGGTGCTGGATGTGACGCTAGCCTCGCGCTGTATGTTGAGCAAAATCGCTCACTGGCATGTATCAAGTGAGCCATCGTGCTCGGACCATAGGCACATTAGGTTCGATATATGCACTCCACCATTGGTCATTAGTAGGCTTCGAAGCCCGAGGGAGACTCACTGGGAGGGATTTGTTGGGAGTCTCAGCGAGTCTCTCGGTGACCTTAAAGTGGATGTACGGACAACAGGAAGTTTGGAACGGGCAGTGGCACGGGTAACTGAGGCGATTTTGGACGCCTACCAGGAAAACTGCCCGGAGAGGGAAAGGCCTAATAGGTCGAAGACAGTCTGGTGGAACGATCACCTCGAGAGAAGGAGGCGAGAGGTGAGAAGGCTGTTTAACAAAGCCAAAATCAACCAAGACTGGGCATCGTATAGGAGGGTACTGACGCAGTACAACGTTGAAATAAGGAAGGCTAAGCGTTCACAGAATTCACAGAATCCTAGCAAGGGAAGGTACTGCGGACAGGGTAGGGATCCTGAAGAGAGATGACGGAACCTACACTAACTCCATAGAGGAGTCGCTGGAGTTGCTTATGAGCACACATTTTCCAGGGTCCTCTTATGGAGAGGCCCCTCTAGAGGTTGAGGGGCTGAGAAGGCCTGGTCGGGCGGACTGGAAAATCGCGAATTACGTCATACAGCCGAATAGGCTAAGATGGGCGATTGGAAGGTTCAAGCCCTATAAAGCACCAGGTGTGGATGGGATCTACCCCGTCTTCTTCCAGAAGGCGGTGGAGGTGTTGATACCACACCTATGTAGGATCTTCAGAGGCTGTTTGGCGTGGGGATTCATACCGAGAGAATGGCGAAGGTGGAGGTCGTGTTCCTCCCGAAAGTAGGGAAGACGGTAGATCAAACGCCAAAGTCGTTTAGGCCGATAAGCCTATCCTTCTTTCTGTTGAAGGCGATGGAGAGGATGATTGACAGGTTTATAAGGGACGAGATTTTGAGGATTAATCCGCTTAATAATCGCCAATATGCCTATCAGGCAGGGAAATCCGTAGACTTGGCTCTGGATGACCTAAATAGGCTACTCCAAAAGTCGCTTGACGACAAGGAAATTGCGGTAGTCACCTTTTTGGATATAGAGGGCGCTTTCAACAACGTGTCCTCAGAGTCTCCTGTTGGTGCACTGACAAGAAGGGGCACGTCCCCTACGATAGTTCAGTGGATAAGGACTAGTCTATTGGGAAGGACTAACATAGCCACCATAGACAATTCATCTCTTGTGGCCAGGGCAAGAAGAGGCTGTCCGCAGGGAGGCGTTTAGTCGCCATTGCTGTGGACGTTATTAGCCGATGACATCCTGACCAAATTAACCGTGGAAGGCTTTCTCTGCCTTGGGTTCGCGGACGATCTGGCAATCGTGGTGAGGGGCCGGTTCGCGGCAACTGTCTCGGAGCGCACTCAGGGGGCGCTCAATATTGTGAACAAGTGGTGTAGAGCGGAGGGTCTCTCCATCAATCCCCACAAAACTCAAGTGGTTCCTTTTACGAGGAAGAGAAATTTACAAGGCTTACAACTTTCCAATAATCGGAGGGGTCGCGATCCCCTTTGCCATGGAGGCCAAATATTTGGGAGTCATTTTGACCGAAGGCTAACATGGAACTCTCACATTAACATTACCGCACACAAAGCCAAAATCGCCATGGGTAGGTG